>VZTM01007503.1:228124-269104 GCA_013400555.1 Jacana jacana
ATCAATGCTGTGTGAACAATGTGACAGGCACTCAAGTTTGGTTCTGCAATGTCCAGCCTTGTGCTTTGACTACAACATTTCTCTGAGCCTTTATTCTTCCCGGTTTTGATCAAAATTCCAGGACTTGAGGAACCTTTCCTAAAGCAAATTGCACCCAATCCACTAGGTTCTCATGCACAGTTTAAATTTCAATGAAGTGGTATTTTCCAATGAAAAAAAGAAAAAAAAAAGTTTAATTGAAAAATTCCTGACAAGCTCTAATCCTATTAACTTCACTGTGGTTGCACATATGCTAATGAGAGCCGTGTGTGTGAGACTGTTGCTAAATTTGCAAAACACAATACCCAGGACATGCGTATTATATGTAGTTTGACACAGGCACATATGGTTTATATTCTGTATTCTAAAACAATATTATGAACATTTTATAAGGTTGCAAAAGTGAGTATTGTAAATTCAAGAAATGCAAAAGTTATTGAGGCATGCACTTTGGACTCTCCCTCTCTCCAGTGTAATTGGCCATATACACCTTCCACTTCCTCTTCTCTCCCCGCTTGTCCCTCTCATATTCTTTCTTTCTCCCCTCAGTGCCTTTCCTCTCTTGTGGCCTTCCTTTTAAAATAGCTCATAGCACCTCTTGCACATGGCTCTAACATGGTACTAGGTGCCATCATGAGCTGATACTCTCCTCTTATCTTCCTCTGTCCTGTCAGGTCAGACTAAGATCTACAGGGAATAGGATACCTGCTCCATGGAGTGCGGGCAGTGATTACCATGTAGGTGTATTGTTCTTGGTTGCTCTTTGGACAGCAAGAACAGTTCAGCAATAAACAGCTCTCTAAATACACGAAATGAAGTTTCTTAGTTAAGAAATTGTTAACTTGCAAGGGGTTACTTTTTTTTGACAGTCCTCATATACCACAATTATACTAACTTTCCTATAAGGGCACGTTTTACTTTATAGATAAATTGTTGCTCTTTTGCTAATTAATGTGATTGATTCCTTACTCACGCTTCCAGGCCTACAGAGCAGTCTTTGCTGGTGTGAAGCTCCAATAAAATCATCGGGGCACATGCACAATGATTTGCCTCTACTTTTCAACTTTGGTCTGTCAAAAGACAGAACAAACAGAGCTGATTGGAAAGGATTTCAACCCGAAGGGTAGAAGCATGTCAATGCCTTCATTAAAATTGGTGTCTAGTCTGTGCCCCATCATTAATCAGTGGAGGAGGATGGCAGAGATTAATTCCCTTTCAGTGTCACCTATCTTAGTCATCTATTTTTGTAGAGGATAAATTGTCTTCCAGAGGCCTTTACTTTCTCTCATCAAGAGATTTTAACAATCATTCTTAGACACCATGACTAATTTTTTCGGTGATTAAAGTATGATGAAATGTATCTCACATTTTATTTGAAGTAGGGGTGACTCTTGTTGCTTTCACAGTGTGGAGTCTTTTATTGCTACTTGCAGGATTGTGAGGAAGTCAGAAAGAGGGGGACCACGCTGTACGTGTCCTGCAGCAGAGGAACTGGTCTAAGCTGCAAGTTCTGTGATGCACCAGTGCAAATTCTGGCATATACACATTAATATCATACTGAAAGGAAGTGTTTTTATTCAGCTTGACAAGTTGAAATATTTGGAATTCAGTTGACTTGACCCAAATGAGTGTATTTTGCTTACATTTTCCCTATGGAAAATTGAAGCATTTCTGGAAAAAGTAACATTTTCCCACAGAAAACTGTTTTTCACAAAAGTAAAAAAAGAAGTTTTGATGGCACATTTCCAACCAGCTGTAATTATTGTGCATACATAAAAGGGGCCAAAATGATGCTGTAAGGGCATTCCTAACTGTACTCTACCCATAGTCTCTGAGTGCTAGACTTTGCAACATCATGATGTTGAAAGTTATGAAATTTTTGTAACATTCATAATTTCTGTATGTTGGCCTGTGCTAAATTAAAAGGCAAACCCATGATATGGGCATTCACCCATTAGGCAGTGGGAAAAGACCACCAAACTCTTGTTCATGTTTGAAGCTGTGGCTGAGACTGATTCCAAGTCCCTAAAGTGTTCAGTTTTATATCACTAGCAAGTTGACAGAAGATACAGATGATAATTGCTAAAGTGTGAAAAAGAATTTAGCCATTTTCAGATGAGCTGCAATCCAGTTTTCTTGGATATAGCTACATTTTGGGGGGAATGGAAGGTTGTTGCTCTCCTCCCCGCAACCCCCACTGGAAGTAACAAGCTTATTGCATTTTACACCCAGGTGTTTGCCATAGAATCTGACACATAACCGTGCCCTGGAAAACTATAAAACAATATAATTTATAGAAATAAACTGAGTGAGAATCATTATTTTTTATTGGTACCACTTAATGTGCAGAAAAAGCATACTTTCCAAAAATATGGAATAAACGTTCTGTTAGCCTTATTGGGTCCAAATGTTAGGGTTTAAATTATTTTACTATGCAAACTTTCTTTCATATCTTGGCAGTAGTGATTTCCATTTTTATTCCTTTGGTATCCATAATCTTATTAGAATCAAAAACATATGCTTTCAGATCATTGGACAGATCCCTTCTCCCACCCTACCCCCTTTCTCTCCATGTTAAAGAATGCACCAAAAAGACTGACATTCAAGTGTTGAGAATAACGGGAATGGTATAGGAGAAAATGATGCAGACTACCAAGCCTGAATGGGAAAACAGTTTGAGAAATGTGGTTGGGTTTTCATGCTTTTGATTTGCAAGACATTAAAGGTGCAAAAGTCTCCATGCCTCCTGCTGGCTGCCATTCGGAACCCCACTCCCTCTCCTGCTACAGGAGGTGCTCGCACCAGGATCACAAATTTACAATTCGAAAAAGAGTATAGGCAGATCTGAGCTTTATAACACTTCTGGGGATGTAACACTTGCTGCAACCCATACATCTTGATGTCAGGGAATGGTATCTGTGGGGCTGAAATGTTAGCTCATTGCTATGGATTTATGAATATCTTTTTTTTTTTCATTAGTAGAGCAATGACAAATCTCTTAACGTGGAGCCCAGCAGTTTGGTAAAACGTATTACACATTCCACCTGGTTGCCCTTTAGTCATGGGATACTGTGTGGGATACATGGGAGTTGGTGGCTTTTGTTTAGATATTTTCATGGTAACAAACAGACTGTTTTCCTAACTTGTCTTTATAAAAGTACTTAAATTTAAATAAAATTAGTGCTTGTGGAAAGTTCTGGCTCTTACAGGTAGAGGCCTAACACAATGCTTCCTCTTCTCTTTTGAGGCAGTATTTCATCCTTTTATTCATCTGTGGTGCATTCTGTATGAAACGAGCTTTTGCTCATTCTGATGTCCAAAGGTGGAATGACACTTGAGATTCATGAGGGAAGTATGAATTAAATCGGTTGCAAATACTCCTAAAGCTTCATATAGGTGTAGCTCAAAGGCTGTACTTAAATGCAAACACTCTATGGTATATAGATCACTGAACATAAGATATACACACCCAAACCATCCTAATTCCACTTGGCAGAAACATCATGTAATGATTCTTTGAAAAGAAATAGAAATGTTTAATGTTAGGTATAATCCAAACTCTGAATTTCTTAAGGGAGGTTTCATTTACTGAATTGGAACCCATCAACTAATGATGCTTAGAAACATCACTGGAGATATGCAAGTTGTTGCTATATTTTTGGGAAAGACATTTTTAATCACTTGTGGGAACAGAACAGAACTCAGCTCAAACAAAAGAGCTGCAGCTTGTGCTTTTTAAATGACATTTTGAGACACCCTCATTTTGAGATTTGCATTCTACTTTCAGCTGGATGAAGAATCCCCGCTAATTTCATAGAGGTTGTTAAACATCTTCTATATGTAGATAATTTTGAGGACTTTTAATCAATTCTAATAGCATGGCCCAACTTAGGAGTGGTCATCGAGAGATGACAGGCTCTCAGTTCCTTTGCTTTTTGATCCACAGTGTTATTCTGACATCTTTCAATATGAATTGGATCATGAGTTATCTTTCTGGTGCTTTAGAGAGAGAGGCAGGAGTCCAACCGACCCCTCTAAAGATAGAGACCCCTCTAAATTTCAGAGTATTGTGTGATCCATCATTTCCTCTGCTTGCTTTACTGTCAAAAGTTGTGAGGTAGAATTGTACCTTAAACTTTAGTACCCAAATTACTTATTTGAGTGCAACACAAGAGACACAATTAAATCCACTTCTAAAATGATTTTAACCCAGAACTGACACATCCATAATCAGAAGGTGAGTTGTGCCAGCTTCCTGGGCCACTTAATCCAAATACTGAAGGCGACCAGAATGGCCCCAAGCACCTTTTACAGCTAATGCAGAGACACAATCCCTTCCGCCTGGTTTCCTATCACTTACTTTAACACACCTGAAAATGGCATAGGCTTCCTCCACGGAAAAACCAGTCACCTCTAGAGAGTTGGAGGTTCTCCCCTCCCTCTCACCACTGCCTATATCAAGAGGCTGCGATGACTGATTCCTAAATGTTACCCAATTTGTAGGCCGTACTATTTATATATCTGCTGATTAAACTGAGAAAGAACAATTGCGGTTTGTTTGAACTTGTCATGAACTAAGGCAGTTTGTCAAATTGACAGTTATGGCTGAACTATAAACTCAAGTCAAATTTTTCAAAATGGATATGTAGGACCCCAACCCTTGTATTTGGGAATCAAAATAAAAGGAATGCAATAGGTATGTGAAGAAAAGAACATTGATTTTAGGCAGTACTAAAGCAGCTACTACACAAGTAATTTTTAGGCACCTGAACTGGAAGACAAATATTACTTTCTGGTATTTTTTGTTAAACAGTAATTGAACATACTTTCTGCATGATGAAGACATGGTCTTAGCTATAAATAGGAAACTGTTGAAGATAATTAACAGTGATTTTTTTCTTTTCCAGAAAACATCCGTAGAAATAACAAAATTAAAACAAAAATATTTTGCTGAAACGGAGTAACTTTTCCCGGAAGACAGGAGGACTGTTTTTCATTAGTATGAACCATGGGAAATATTGCAGTTTCATCAGTGAAGGGCTGACATACGATTTCTATCAAAGACACATTTCATTTACCCTGGGCTTATTCAGCACTACTCTTATACAATGTTCCCTACCAGCTGTTGTTGCTGCTGTTTGCTAGTAATTGATTACTTTGTTCCTGGCCTGAGAAACAGTGTCACTTAGCTTCTAATGGGCTACCAGTTTCTTCCTTTACCAAATAATAAGTGTGCCAAAAAGTACGGAAAGGCCCCTAACAAAACTTGGGATGCAAGTAAAGTTTTTACTTTTGTTGCCTAATTTCATCCTTCCCCACATAAATTATACTGCAGTGAGTGTTCCCAACCCTCTAAAATAACACAAATTTGCTAAAGTATCTGCTTTCTTATGTATCAGCCACATGTCGTATTTTTATCTCAGTGGTGAATCCAAGAAGTCAAATTACCCATTACTAATGGTCATGTGTCTGCAGGAGCTGAGAGTCCAGAAAATGCCGAGAAAATGCCTGAAAACGTCTTTGAGAGCGTACAAGAAAAGCACAAGTGTGTGCACTTTGCAGTAAACGATTAGATGAAGTAATCTAGATACATATTTTTTTTGAAAGCTTCTTAAAGCATTCATGGCCATTCTGGTTGTGGATTTTCATTCTGGCATCACTTATTCGTCTAACCTGAGGTTACATTACACAGTTATGTCACTGGGAATTCAACAGCACTGCGGGCAAGGGTAAATGTACACCAGCGCACGTCAAGGCCATGAGAAACTGTTATTGATTTCCTTTTTTGGCAGATGGTACTTGCTGAAATGGGACAGGAGTTGGCCTTGAGGAGACATGGTTGATACATATTACGAAAGCGATGAATTCAAGCACAGGAGCAAGACTAATGGATTAATGAAGGTTTGGTTCTTCTTCTTGCAGGGATTCTATTTTTCCTGTCGCTGTAGAATGTGCACGTGTATGCTTATTTAAAATTAATCAAAGCTTAAATACAATTGATGATGTGTTTATATTTAATTGATGATTACAGACATGTTCTGTCTATGGTTGGCTGCCAATCCCATTGTCAATGCTACCATACCAATTTGTGTGATTTCCTTCAAAAAATTTGGGAGGTCTGGAAAAATTCCATGGCATGTGCTCTCCCTAAAGGGACAGAAATTTGTTATTTACTTGGCTATGTTAGTGCCTCCAGTTAACAAGATCTTCATTAAAAGAAAATCCCCTTATACAAAAAGGAAGAACCCACAAATTTGCTCAAAGGTGCATGCATTTAGTTTGGGGAAATGCAGTACAACACACCACACAGTATAAAAATTGTTTTGGAATTTTCTTAATGACAGGGTCTATAATGAGATTAAGCCCCAGCATTCCTGCTAATGGTGTCAGGGAATCTAGATATGCATTAAATATTTGATAGCTTTCATTCCAGACAGGAGATGAAAAAAAGCATTCATTAGTCCTAATAATTATGAGTACTGAATGATTCACTGGTGAGACTGAAAGTCAGTTTATAGTTAGAGGCGTAAGATCTAGACCTAAATATGCAGCAAGAAAACCCCCACATTCCCTGGTTCTAACCGCAAGAATTTAATAAACATTATTTCCTCTTCATGTGTGTCCAAAAACCAAAGGTGAAGAGAATTTCTGAATCTCAGCAAGAAGAACTGGTACCGGATGTTGTCTGGTCTTGTAATACTACTTTTAGAACGTATACCTTTCTGCAAAGGAAAGAATCAATCTACTGCTTTCTGTTCAGATGCTGATCAGTGGGAGTTTTGCTTGATTAATGGGGAAAGATCAAACCAGAATATTCTTCCAAAAGGCATATCTGTGGATGTGATTTGACCATTATCAGTGTCCTGGGTCTGTTCATGTGGAGTCATAATGACTGTCTGATCCCTGTGCAGGACTTATCGGAAAGGCCTGGCGTCATGTAATACTAACATAAACAGTTTATAGTCAAGGAAATTGTAGCATAAAATATCTGAAAAAGAGAATGTAGGCACAACGTGTGTTTTGAAAGTGCATTTGGGACTTCACTGAGAAACATGGGACCATGACGAGATACTTGAAAATATTGAAATAAGGATTTTCAAAATGCACAGTGAAAGTTCTGCTTGACCCTATATTCTTGAATTAGATTCCCAAGAGGATCCCATTTTGCGTTTTCCCTTAAGTAACTTTCACCACTAGGTGGAAGTGCATCGTTTTCCCTCCCATGCCAAAGTCCCCCTGGGCTCCCACAGGCATCCCCTTTGTCCCTGCCCCTGCCTAGAACATGCTTTCCTTAAGATCTGTATATCTTGAGCCCGACTGTAAGATGTGCTTCATAATATGGCAATAATAAAGGGGAAAATATGTACTAGTGATTAAAATAATGACTTCATTCTTTTGCGAAAGACCAGCATCAGGTGAATGATTTTATAAGTTCATAGTCAAGTGGACATGTGCTGCTAACTGTATGGTATTGTATCGAAGTAGCCAAGGTCATAAACCCGAGGACTTTGCACAGGAACACTGGCTCTTACAAAAAAACTATAAGAAAAGACTATTGAAGCTGGAAAGGAAAACAAACATACCCAAACTGTAATAGACCATCCACTACATTGTCCAGCAAGTGCAAGAGTTTCTTGTAGTACTTTATAATGTCTATGTCAATGTTCTAGGAGTTTTTCTGTCCACATTGTCCAGTCTTATTTTCTTGTGTCTTCTCATTCAGGCACAGAATCCTTCTTCCTTGTTATTTCTAACAAATTAGTTCTTACTAAAATTAAATGTTCAGCTTTGGCCGAAACTCATAAGTGAATGTTTTGGGGACATTTAGTCAAAAATGCTTTTCTTTAGCTATAAGTATGAAACAATAAGCTATAAGTATGAAACAGCTGCTATGACAATAAAATTTGTACTTATAGCCTGACTTACGCACGTGCCATTGAGTGTTCAAATTCAAGCCAAGTTTTAAATAGATTGGTTCAGTAGCTTTAGAGGTCCAAATGCTTAACATTCATAAACATTTCTTCAACTAAAACAGCCTAAACAAATTTCATTTGGACAAAGTCAGGACATTCCAGAGCCTCTGACCTCTGAGTTGGTGACAGACGTGAGTGATTCATCTGCATGACAGCAGAGTGTGGCAGTCTTGGTCAGGGACCTGGGACTCTCTCTGCAAAGGAGAATACATGCCCAAGAGGGAAAGATGAGGTGTCTGCAAGCTACCTGCTAAGCATATATCACTGCAAATATTTATTATTACTATGTAATTCTTGTAATAATAAACACATGCATACATGTAAAGAGGAGTAAATGTATTTATTATTTATTATTATTACACTGTGAATAATATGTTTTGTCACGGCAAAGTAAGCCCCCTCCCAGCTCTTTTTTATTTTCTCTTCTTTCATCTTAGCCCTGACCCATGCTCTTTGTTTGCACAAACACAGAACAAGGAAATTTAATGGGCACAGAAAATCTAGGCTGAAGAACACACTTAAACACCAAAAAAATACTGAAATTAAGACCAAATGTCCAAACTGAATTTGAAATAGACTTTACCTTTGCATAGCACAGTTTCAGGCAGATTTAACTGAGCTTTAGGTACAGTATTGGCTCCTCTAAGCTGATGAATACCCAAGGTTCATTGCCTTGCTCTCTGATAGTGATACATTGAGTGCAGAGAGCTAGTTTAGGTTGAAGTATTTCATCCTTCAGGAGAGATAACATAAGAATTGAGGCCACCAAGAGATAAAGATGCTGTTACCTGTTCACATGTGGATCCAGTGAAGTTGCACTCTCCTTATGGAAAGATAGGAATAATACTGAAAATATTAGCGATTATTTTTCCAGTTCCTTAAACTTTACAGAGGACTGAAAGACACAGATCTCAGCCTGTGTAATTCTCTGTCTCTACTTTTCTGCTAGGACAGGAAGAACCTCCCCTTAATTTCTCTGTGGTTCTCTCCTCCCTTGCTATTCACACTTGTGGCACTCAGAGCCCAGGAAAACCCAAGAAAATACTAAAAATTGTTGGTGTAGGTTTACAGCACTGCTTTTCTGATTTCTTAATGAGGGGCCTTTTGTATCCTGTGTTAGCTTTTTAAGATTCTGTCGTTCCAGTGTCTTGGATTATATTGAGACCACAGTATCCTTCCTGTCATTCAAGTGAAATCCTTAACAGAACTCCCAATGACCTTATTTATCCCTTAATAAGTAGGGTATGATATCTATTCTTAACTATGCCTATGTTCTCAAGACGGGAATTCCTGTCTGTAATGGATGATAGCAGATTTTGGGTAATACCGGAATACATGGAACTAATACTAATATTCCCTAATGTTTGGATATAATAAACATCATTCTGGAAAGATGTGACCAAGATACCTAGATCCATGTCCCCATTCATAAAAAATTGTCTTTATGTAAACTCTTTACCTCTTTTTGCCCTTCAGAAAACGTCCCTCAAATCTTTGCTCTACATACTGATGTACAAACTACAAATGATGCTCTACAAACTAATGTTTAGAAGTAAATCACTAAGTAGAATTATCAGGTGTTATTGAAAATCCTAGTGTTTTTCCAAACTGGCCAAATGGCTTCTCCCAAGTATTATGGTGTATCTAAACAATCATTTTGATTAGTGCATCCTTTAACATGCAGGATTAAGTAGTACTGTTGTTTAAAGTTTAATTTGGTTAACTCTCACAAATCTGACATAATCCTTCCCATATCAAATTGCACCATGACTTCATTAACAAGGTGGAACGTACCTCCCTTCTTCCTCCTTCATAAGATAACTTTTCCATTTGTGAGCTTCTGTACCGAATTATCCAGTCACCTTTCTATCTTTAACAAACTGATTGAGCTGAGACCTTTATGGTTTGCACTTCAGTATGGTTGAAAATATATATTTAAGTTAGATAACTTCCTGAAAAAGCTCTCTTGACCTGGTCTACCCAGCAGGTCTCCATCCTCTCTTCATTCAAGTCTTTCCTTAGAAAAATCTGTTGAGCTCAGCCCCATATGTATCTATCTTATAATCACAGAATCAGAGCCTGGTCCTTATACGTTCTTCAAAGTAGCCTTGCAGCATTGGCTTATTTGAGGCCACCCCAGAAGCTGTCTGGTATTGTATGGATGTCCATAATTATTCTGTATGCACTTCAGCTGCCTGTAGTCTCTCTGAAGTCACCTCTGAAAAGATCCTGTCTGTCACTCCCTCATCTCAAGAGCTGAAAAATATTGCCACACACTGATAAGTAGCCTAGTCTGCACTGAAGAAAGAGCCAGATTTTCATTGTCATTACAATTATTATGGTTGTGATAATATGGAAGTTTCCTGTTCTTTTACATCCTAGAAAAATGTTGATTTACATCTGAGACTGAATTTCTGACAGTTCTTTCTTTTTTTCTTTCCATTTTTTTTTTTGATAGCTGGTTAATTTTACACATTTTCTTTTGAGGTTTTCTAGAACAAGATAAAAAAACAATGGGCTGTTTTGGGAAGAACTGATCTTGCTTTGCCTCCAAGGGCTTGGAATAGATGATACTTTGAGGTAATTTCTGTCCTAATTTCTGTGAGTAAGTAATTTGTCATCTTGAAGATTTTTCAGTACAACTGATTTCTAGCTCTCCCCTGAAAAAATTATTAAAAAGTAATAGGGACTAAGGAAAGAGGTGTAGTAAGGAAGAGTTTAGAAGATAGGTTCCCCAAATTCTTGCAGATGTCAGCCAGCTATGTTATAGGTGATCATCTTTCCTTTGTAACCCTCTTATGCCTCATTCATGTGACATGGAAACAATTACATGAAAATGCAGATGTAGATTCCAGTAATCTCTTTGGAATAGATAAATAGACTTTGAAATAATTTACAAATGATGCACAAAATCTGTGGGCCATCTGCTCACTGTTGGGGAAAAAAAACATGTTTCTCCCAACAGGCTTTTTATATACAGAATTGCTCTTTTCACACAGCAAGGAAGAAAACAATAGATAGCCAGCAATCTGGAATGCAACTCACTCACACACACTCCAAGAGCTGCATTGTGATCATTTCTTTTGAAAGCAATTAGGGCAAGACTGTGTGTATATTAAGAAACTGCTTTTTCCTCAGCCACATGTGCAGCCAGGGCAAGGACCATTCACAGCAAGAACTGCCTGTGCTGTCTGCTCTGCAGACAGCAAATGTATAGAGGTGAGCATAAAATGGTGGGATGGCAAGGTGGGATTGTAGGGACAGACTACGGGGGGTGCTACCTACACTGCCGTATCTGCTTCTGACGAGCTCCTGACAACGTTGAGTGCAATTTCTTCTGGTGTTATTCCAGCATCTTGTTGAGCTCAGCCTATGCAGAGGCTGAGAGGGCTTTCCACAAAAGTTCTCTCTGTTGAGTGTTTAATGTACAAATCTACTTTAATGTGGAAATAAGAATGAGCTTTGTTATGCATTGCCCTTGTGTTAGCTGATTCAACAGTTAAAGTCCCTTTGAATTAGTGACATGTACAATGAGCTTGAAGAATAATGGCCTAGAGGTCTTTTGTCTGATTCTTAATCATGTAGGTCACATAAATATTACTAGTGTTTGTACAAGCCAAGTCACAGTGTTCTTGGTGGCAGAACTGTCAGCCTAGACTCAGCTGATCTACAGAGGATAGTCCTCTGCTGTGAGTCATAGTCTGCACGTGGCCATATCAGCACTTCAGATTTTCTTGACAACCCCATCTGTGTCTGCTGGCAGTGTTCTCTAGTTTTGACCAGAGTGGAAACAATTCAGTACGATTCTGAAGCAATTTAAATGTCGGTTGCCAAACAATAAGATTCCCAGCGAGAAAGTGGCTCACCGCATCTGACAGTCACATTCTTTCAGGGAGATCCCGCTGAAGAGTCCTGGTGGGAGAAAGATGAAATAAGAGGCTGGCAGGATTTGGTGTGAATTACAGGGGTTGAAAGCAATTGTGCTACTGTGGGAGGTCAGGTGAGCTATCAACATGTGTCACTGTTCTGACTGAAGTGTCTTCATGGTGACTGTCAGAGAGCACTTGACCAGGCAGTCATATGGGTTGTAGGCTCCCTGATGTGGTGTGTGATCATCTCTTGGTGTTTCATATCAATCAATCAAAAATGAAACAACTGGGCTCAGAATGCAGTCTAGAATGTTGGAAATTTATAGTAGAGGTCAAGGATAGAGTCCTGGAAGCAAAATTCCCAGGAAGAAAAGAATATATAGGTATTAAATCCCACTAGATTGCTATAGGTATCAATTTTGGCAGCTAGTTTTATGGGATACCACACTCCTACTAGGAATGAAGTCAAAATACTCTGAATGCAGCATGTTTCCTCCAATGCAGCATGGGTTCCACAAGCTTTTTGAGTTTGAAAAAAATTACACAAATTATATTGAAGGATTCAGCTCCAAATATCAATTTTGGTCAGTAATGAAACATGACTATGATATCAAAATTGGGAATGCCCTATGGTAATAAGTGATCTGAGACTGAGTGCTAAAGCAGGTCTCATCAGAGATGTTAGACTTCTACACAGTCTGCTGATATAAAGTCGAAAAGAATTGGCTGTAGTTCAGATCTGTGAGATGCTCAGCTGGGACCTGGAGGAGTCAGCGTTCCTGATATGCTTTCCCCGACTATTTGGGCAAAGCTTTTCATTCACCCCAACTTAAATGATTACATACATGACCAAATTTGGAAGAAAATGCTCAAAATCTCAGTCACTGGCCAAGGTGGGGATGTCCTTTAGTTTGCCATATCACACAGTACTGAGGAAAATCCCATTGCGTTCAATGGGATAATTAATTTGAGGAAAAGCTTATCATTTGGACCTTGTGTTATATGAACAAAAGTAGAGCTGATTAGATTCATGCTTGTTTATTGTATGAAGAGGTATATTTTCCGCCACTTCTGCCATCAAGCTTTACTTAGTTGTGAAATATCTTAGCGCAACGGGTAGTAATGCTGCTGTGATAGAATACTGCCCCAAGGGGCTCCTATCTTGGCTCAGAAATAAGAGCTGTTCAGATCATTTGCAAATTTGGACAGGGAATCTGTAGTACAGCAGTGTTGCCACACAGCATTCCCACATAAGGTTTTTGTTACCCATTGTCTGTTCAAAGTGCGAGACACTGGCCGTGTGACTTCTATAAAACTTTCTTTTGTAATTTATTTAGCTGGGAAACCACAGTTTACACTCAATGTCTGGTTTCCAGTGAAGTCTTGCTTTTATTTCCAGATGAACTTGCTGAGGCACAAAGAGGTCAAAGAACTAGTGAAAGGTCACTTGATGATATTAGCCCATGACTCAGAACAAATCACCACTGCACAGAGTGCCTTCTGGTTAGTTGGTAATTCTTTGAGTTTTTTTCTTTTTTACTGTGGTCCTCTTCTACTCACCTGTTTGAACTGCTTCTTTAAGGAAGCTGTAGCACAAAACCCTCACACATTTTGTTAGAGAAGAACTTCATGGCTGTATTTATGGAAAAACTCAGAGGACGGAGCTTGACAAGATAATTTTGTAGATATGGATTGAATACCAGATCAGGGTATACACAGGTGTATACTCCTGACCTAGTGATTTCACAGACCTTACTCCTTTTCCTTCAATCCAGCACAGGATACTATCAAATGGAAAATAGTGGAAACAAGGCACTGAAGCACAAAACATTAGAAACTATTCTGGCATGGAGTTGGCACACTTGCCCCACAGTGACCATGCATTTGGGATTAAGCCTGGTTACAATGATAAGATCTTCATAAATCCTGGTTCAACTAAAATTATTACATTTTGGTCCTCATAGGAATCTGAGAGGTCGTGTTAAAGTTTGCCCCTTGCTTCACCCATTCTGAAATAAAAAGTGTTCCTTATGATAGTGCCTGTAGCTTGATTGATTTACTAGGATGGCAAAGTGACAGACAGCAGGACCAAAAGTAAAAGAATCAGGACTATGAAGGAGCAAAATAAAATAAAAGTAATACAATAAGTTCTAGCACTCAGGCAGCATTTGAAAGGGAGAAGAGTAATGTACCTTTAACTACAACATTATCAAATAATTTGCTTAATTCTGTTCTACCTTAAGAAACTGAATTTTCTGATTGAATAGACTACAGTGCAGCAGTCACCAGATGATTGACAGCATGGAGAACAAAAATGAAGGTACTTTTTGCCTTTCTACAAAGATTCCTGTCAAGAACTGTCTGCTTTGATCCTACATCGTAAGCAAGTGCCAACCTGCATCCCTGTGTACCGTGTAGACAGGTGAATGGCCAACCGATGTGTAGGAGAACCACACAGTGTGGGAGGACATAAGTGAGTCATGGTAGGTAGCATGGAAAAGCCATGTGGGTATGTCTTCATGTTAGAGCTGGGCGGTGGAACTATATAGCCCAGCCTAAAAAGATAACAGAAGAAGCAAAATAAATGGGACAAATAAATTTTATCTGATTGGCAAGATCTGAAAGCCTCTTAACTTTACTGCTTAATCTTCCTGTGGGCTTTCCCTACAAATGATTGTTGATGGACCGTCGCTCTTCATGAACTTGGTTTCTGTGAGAGGAAAACAAAGTAATTTTATAAGTGTTGTAAGTGCTCCAGGAGACACTTTATTGTTCTTCCTTGCACCCATACAAAAAGCTGTGTTGCATTTGTGGTTATGCTCTGCATACAGTGTTGACAATTCCAGAAGATCAAAAATCACAAGCCCAATTTGCAAAACTGTTGAATTAATTCCCAAAGTATATTTCATTTGATTTATCTAAAAATGACTGCATTGAATTGTTTGATCTGTCTTTAAGCTTTGGGATTCCTCCTGTCGCTTTTCAGCCCCAGAGCACGTGATTGCCTAGAGGGTGATCCTAGAGTCCCAGCTCCCACGAATGCATAGGACGATTCAGTGCTCCATTCCTAAAGCTCTCCTACCATTTCTAGTCTCATCAGTTCTGTCACCACCTATTTATCTCTTTATTTCACACAGCCCTTTTTCCCCTCCAAAGCAATATATATGCTTAGGTTTTCCCCTGTTTCCCTAATAGCACTTTTTACTGTCTTGGAGATCATATATAGACATCTTTATAGACATCTTTGCCTGCCGTTCCCATCTCTCCATTCAAAATAAGGGTGTCTGTCTTAAGATTCCTCCATTATTTTTCCTGTTTAGCAGGAGGAGGGCTGGTGAAGGGACACTCAAGAGCCAGAAGTCCAGGGATGAAGAATTTTCTCCCTGAGAATTTAGACTGTTTCTGTCCTCTCCCTCCTCCTGTAAACAGTGTTCATCCCTCAGTAGAGAGAGAGGGCAGCTAGCTTTCCCCCCTTAGGTCTTCTTCCCTGGGGCAAGAAGAGTGGTTGTCAATATGAGATAATTTTTTTTTCTGGGAAAACTGAAATTCACGAGGAAGCTGGAGCTGTTGATGTTGAGCTGGCAGTGGCTCCAGTTACAAATTAGTCTCCACGTGCCCCCACCCGCCCCCTCGAAATTGTAATGATTGCTTCCTGCTGTACAACAAATTATGAACACAGTGTCTGAAGAGCACACTGATAAACCTTATCACCAACCATCTACAGTTGTGATAGAGAGCCTTGGCTAGAAATTAGATCCTATCTTTCTCCTTTTATCACATGGTTCATACCACTTGCCAGAGGTCAGCATTGCTTCACAGCAGGAACGCTGCCTCCCCCAGTGACCACGCTACCGTTTTTAGGTGGAGTTCACCATGTAATAACCTGAAGCCAGAGAACGTGCAGGGTCATAGGAGCTTCAGTGCTAGGACCCGGGCCCCATCTTGCCCAATGTCTGCCAGCTGTCAATACCGGCTGTTTCCTGTTGTAGATCTACAGCACCACTGAACATTATGGAATGTTTTTAGCAGGGATGGGAAGTGTCCAAAGGAAGCAGACAGGATGAAAGAAAGAAAGGAGAGCTCACTCTGGCTGCTTGTACTGTAAAAAGAACTGGGAGTAATTTAGAAGAGAAATACCAAAATAGTTAAAAACTTCAAATAAAACGTTGCTGCTGCTAGCTGTGTTTCCATCACCTCCATTTCTTTATTCAGATACTTGGAGCAATTTAATTTTATCTTCCCAGTAAGGTGAACTAATGGTAACAATTTATAGCACTTGAAGCTGTTCTTGGGACATTTCCAAGAGACAGCAGTATTTTCAACACATATGTATGTGCTTGTGTGTGTGCATTTCAACACAATTACTAATATTTCTGATTTTTATCCATATACTTATAAACATAAAATTGAATACTTGCACAAATTTGTCTATTTCAGAGACGGTTACATTTTTGTAAAAGGCGGCATTTTGTTAGAGATTTAGCTCTAGTTTTGGAGTTCAATCCTGTGGTGTCTCATCTTGCAAACGATCCCTGTGATTCTGTCATAAATTACAAAGACAAAATCACCTCCCCACCCTGTTATTTAAGCCTTGTAACTGAGCTGCTAGGGAAGTAGTACTTATTATAATCCATTTACAATGAAGAAAAATGAGTTAGAAAATGTGATTTACCAAATAATAGTCAACATGTCTGTGGTAGGTTATAATCTCATCTCTTCAAATGTAAACCAAGGAAAGTAGGACCTGCATTTTTATGTTAGTTGGGAAATACAAAATGCCATGAGATCCTGAACTAGAATGTTGATGATGTATAATAATTATGATAATTAGAAACAGAACTAAGAAATTTTGACCCCTGCTCCCGCTGTCTTGTGTAGTTATATTACAATGCTGTCGAAGGAGTTGCATCAATGACCTTCTTTTTATTTGCTTGGGTTAATGGCTGACCCATCTGAGAAAGTGATTCTACAACCTGAGCTTGCATGATATATTTTTCTGCTACTTTTTCTAAGTTGTACTCCAAAAGTAAGGATCTGTTATCATTTCAGCAATTTAAGAAATATAGTGATAATTGGGACTATGTAGTAAATTGAGTCAAATTCAAAAGGAATAAATCCACTTCAGGCATACATTTTGAAGCATGAAGAAAGCAACTGTTTGTTGAGTTATAAATGTTTTTGTTTTTAAATATTCAGTAGAGGAAGGAAGGTTTTGTGATTGATATAAAGACTGAACTGGGAGTTGGAAGACCTGGGTTCAATTTGCAGCTCTTCACAGACTTCCTGTGTCACCTTGAATAAGTCATTTACATTTCCCAGTCCTTCTCTTTCCTCCCATCAAAACCAGAATAATTGTATCTGCTAACATCACAGCACATTTGTGAGACTAACTTAAGAAATCAGATTAATAACTTTTAGAAGAGTTCTGGCTCTTGAAAGTTATCCTACAAACTCATGTTCTCAATATGCTCAGAGCATTAGACTTCAGAACACTCTGGAGGGTCTATCTATCTTATCTCCTCAGCATATGAGGAACTATATTAGACTAAGCTGGATGGGAGAGGTTCTGTTACTTGGTACTGTGCATCTGGGAGGAATGATTTCTGTTCTCTTTACATTGATGTTGATCTGAGCTGGTGTCATACTCGTGGCTCTCTGTAAGTTAAAAGGCTGTCTAGGAAGCTCAGGGCATCTGTAGCAAATATAACTTTTCAATAAATGAAAAAAAAGTATTATTAATATTTTAGAGGGATATGAAACATTTGGAGGGGACTTGCAGAGTCTCACAGAGTTGAAGAACTTCTTACATGTTATCAGATATTTGTGAACAAAAAGATCTTCAAGTTTATAATTTTTCCTTTTTGTTAGACAAAACTTAATCCCTTTTTATTTGTAGTTAGTTGACATCAGGATACATTAACAAACAATGTATAGTCTGCGTGTGTCGGGGCATGTATATATTTACACGTGAGTATGTATTTGCACGTGTAATGTGTATGCATAAAGAAAGTTGCCTTTGAGTGCATGAACTTGTGTACGAGAGTAGGAACAATAATTTTTGTATTGCAGCTGTGGCTGTTTTCAACATCAAAGCGAAATGAAAACAGTAAAAGTAAAAGAAAAGAAGGCGGAAAAAAAAGAAACATAAACCAAAACTATTATTAGAGAAGAACAAAGGAACTGATCCCACAGACAGTTTTTCAACAGCTGGCAAGGTTCATCAGCTATTTTTACTGGTCTAGTGCCGGTCCTGTTAACTCTGTCATTTTTTCTGTTTTGTTTTGCGTATTTTTTTGTGTGCATGAGTATCACTTAGGGTTGGATTGATTTCAATTATGCAGGTGTATGTGTTAAGTAAAACCATACTGAAGTCAAGGAAGTGCAAAAATCAGCACCCTCAATAGCTCTGTAGGGACTTATTGCCTTGATCTGCCAGGCAGGTGGCCTTTAGATAATATACATTTAACAACTGGTCCAGCATTTCAATTATCCTTGCTGGATTTTGTCATGATGTAAAGCAACCCTCCCAGTAAGAACCTTCATTCCCCTTTTGCAGTGAGCTGAGAGAGCCTCAAGACTGCCAGCCACTGGCATTTAGAAATTGTACTGGTCATCAAACAGTCGAAAAAGGGCTCAAAAATCACATGACTAAATAAAACTGGGAAACTACTGGTTTCTTTTGTTTCATTCTTTCTAGCTTGCAGTTCTGATCTAGAAACTGGAATCTATTTATTTTATAGGAGGAAAGCTGAGATTTTTGCTTAATCGTATGACCACAGGAGCTGAAACTTAATGGAAAAGAAACAGCAAACTGTCATGAGACTCAGGATGCAAATTACGAGAGTTGGCAATGCTGAAGTCACATACTCATCTACTTCTGAACCTTGGATTGACTAAAAGAGATGGGCTTTCAGCATTCTGCAGAAGCTGTGTGTGTATCCAGAAGTTTCATCCATAAATGATTCCTGCTGAAGCAGCTTCTCTTCCTTTTATGGGGCTGATGAAAGTATTGTAACTGGTAGCAAAGATTTTTCACTACCAATAACGTTGTTCCAGAAATAGAATGTGAAGGAAACCTGAGAGAGTATTTTTAAGAATGTACCGATTAAAGAAGCTTAACTGTCTAAAAGATGGGATCTGCCTATCAGGAAGTAATCATTTACAGTTAAGTGTTTCAAAAAAAATCATCGCTTGGATATGGGATTGTAACTGCTGACTAAAGTGGAGTAGCACCCATAGATGGGGTGCAGATAGGAACAATAAAAAGTCTTTGGTTTTGTCTCTCTTGGGAATACTTTCTAATTATGTCATCTAAAGAAGATATTAATTCACTAAAAACCAAAACTGGAGCTACAGCCAAAAATAAATCAAATCACTAAAATATCGTTTGCCCCATTTGTGATGTTATGATTAGTTTATGACAGGCATATCATTATTATTTCCCATTGAGTCAGGTTCGGAATTCCCTCTCTTGTCATCTGTTTCTGGCAGTGCAATGTCTATAAATGTCTATCTGGACACAGGCAGGGAATGCTGATACATAATTTTCTTACACAGTCCCTGTAGGGATGCAATGACCTCCAATGAGTCATTTCTTACTCCTGGAAGCTAAGTCGGAGCAGTCTAAAACTAGTGACTAGGATAGACCAAGTACTAGGATCTGGAGTTAGCATATTTTTTTCAGGATTCTGATTAGGCATTTTGACCTTTTCAGCATGGAGCAGAGAGAGGAACTTCATTATCTGAGTTTGCATAATTGCTCAAAAGTGAAGATTTGTGCTCGTTGGTGGAGGGATTTAAATGCATAGCTTCCTGTCTCAGAGATGCTTATCCCAATCGGCAGTGGTTAATCAGGCTGGCTGCATAGATGAAGGGAACTCACTGCATTCCTCTTTTCTGGGTGCTGAGCCACTGTACACTTAAGAAGGCAATAGTCATATTGCCACATGAGAGCCTGTGGCTGAATGAAAAGGATACCAAGCTCAAATTTTCCACCTGCTCAGTACATGATCCCCATTTTGCAAACTGTTGCCTCATCAGTCTGGATGAATGTCACCATGATTGTTGTGCTCTGCATGGTAGACAATGTCCATGCTCATGAAACAAGTTCTGCTTGAGCCTGATGAATCAAGCCTTCCAGGGGAGCAAAGGCATAGATAGGTTGGTCCTTGCCTTGCATATGGATTACTTGGGGCTTAGACTGGTCTAGAAATGGACCTGGTTTACTGAACTAGCAGGAGCAAGTGGTCCTCACTTCTTTTCCCAGGAGCTGAAATGGAATCATGGCTTTCTTTGGGCTACCTTTAATTTATGTACATGGAGCCCTTTCAAAAGGACTTTGTTAGATTTTGATCATGACCATTCTTGGGGTGAGTACGTTTAGCTTTGGAATTACTTGATAACATGTGGAATAATATTTACATTGGCTTGCTATGAGAGGAAAACATGAATATTTCAAACTGTGTTCCACATGTTTACTTTTTAAATCCTCCTAAGCCAGCTAATTTTTACACGGAGTCTGTACATTCATTGCCTGGTATCACACACTAAAGGAAAATGTCTATGGACTAGAGCTAAGAGGTCATCATGCTGACTTTCCTGCACATACAGAATCATTCCCCACAGAAATATTTGCTCTTAAGAGTACTGTTTTGACTTGTTTTAAGTGGCTAATCAATGATTCTACCATGAGTTCCCCTGGGAAAATGTTCCACTGGCTGGTAGACCTCACCATTAGGAACATGACTCTGGTATTTAGAGTATTTTTTTCTTGGATCATTTTGTCCCTTATGCTTTAGGATTTTATTTGCCATAATGCCACTTTGGCTATGCAAATGAAAAAACCCAGTGCTTCTAAACTTTCGTCAGAGTATTGAGGAGGGTTAGAAATCACACTGTGAACCTTGATAGCTGAGGTTTGGCCATAGATGATTGATTTTGTTGCCTACCAGTAGGAAACATGTCCTTTGAAGCTCAGTGTGAAATCCTGCCTGGCTTCTCACTTCTGATCCAGAAGGTCCTATGTCAGACCTTGCCAGCCTTATGTGGATGTGTCAGAGGGTGTCTCTGATGGCATTCAGTACTTGTGTTAAGGCAACTGAGTTGCACAAAGAGCCCCCATTTTAAAAATGTGAGTCCTCAGAGTAAGGTAAGTGTGGTAAGTCTTAAAGTGAAGTCTCATGAAAAGTCTTCTTCAACGAGGACTCTATGCTAAAAGCTGGACATTGGGATCAGCCATTTTTCTGGCTAGGGATAATCTGTGGCTATACCTACCTAAATTCTAGAGTGTGGAAGAGGATTAGAGGTTGTATTCAACTGTTACACCAAGGATCCAAAATGACCATTACAGTCACCTGGGACTGGGACTCTCTGACTGTATTGGCTACCCCTCACAGTGGGATTTAGTAGCCTAAATATTAATATTAATATCCCTTGTTGTGTGATCTAAATCTTGTGGGCAAAATTCCGTTGCTGAGACATACATTTCTGCTGTCATCTGAAATGCTCTGATGTATCCAAACTAGCCACACAAGCTGTTTTACCTACACAGGATGCGCAACAGACTTCCACATATCTAGAGAAGCTCATTCAGGGATGATTCTCCCAAAACTTTAGGCCAACTAAAATGGTGCTAAGTACCTGTTTTAGATAACTGAATCTCACCCTGATTTTTTGAAGGATTTATATCAAGATGTCTCTCAAAACTTTGAAGACTTGTATTTATTAATCTAATTTAATTACACAAGATCTTCAATTTGTTGTTGTATTTTAATGCTTTTCACTAACCATTCATTTTGTACGTCTAGTTTATAGTGGGATTAATAGAAGTTAAAAAAGAAAATAAGGGTACTCCCTTGGTATGGACTAATCAGGGCACTATCAAGTACATGAATACAACAGCTCATGGACGTCTGGGACATTCAAATTGTCATCTGTCTTGGCATCAAGGTTGACTGTCCTGCTTAGAAGCGATTTCCTCTCCTTCTGACTGTCTAGTGAACCAAACGCAACCCGAGTGCTCTGAGTATCACCTGGGCTGGAAGTCTAAAGTCAACAGAGCGTCTGACTATCTGAAAGGGGTTACAAAATGCTGTTCTGGAATTTTTTGAACGCTTATTTATGAAAATTAGGCTTCTGCTGTGTTCTTTGTGCAATACAACGGTGATGAGACCCAAGAAATGAACTAAGACAGACTCTTCATTGCCAGTAACTGGGAAGCAACAGAATTGCATACTCAAAACATAAACTAAGATGTTTGCACAGGCAAGAAATTCTCTTACTGCTTATTGTCCAAATTTTAGTTGACTCTAATGTAGTAAAAATAATTCCATATGAATAATTTATGTTGTGTGTCTTGCAGCAAATTTTATTTCTAGAAGACGCTAACAGAATTATTTTTGTTGGAGCAATTAATTATTTAAACTTCTGTGAGAATTATAATACATTCAACTTCTCCATGCCTCTGTGTCTGAGATGGAAAATGCCTAATTTATTGTGTGCTGCTTCATGAGTTGCACAGGAATTTTTCTCTGCTATATTTGGGTGCAAAGATTTCTTTGGGTACAGCTTTTTGTTGACTCTACTATCATAAATGATGAAAAAAATCATGTTGGTGAAATTTCAGACTTGGGAATTTGAATCTGATTTGCATGATAACAGGATGTAAAGTCAGGAAGAACATAGCTACTCTTGTTTACTGCTTTAACTGGGGAATATAATCCTTATGAAGGACAGAAGTCCAGTAAACATTTATTTGCATTTTGAGAAGAATGCTATTGATTTGTTTACTTTAAGACAATGTTTTGCAAACACAGTTATTAACAAAACTAATAATTTAATATACTAAGACATCCCCGCAAATTCTGCTTTACAGTTAGTCATGCAACAATAGCCGTGAAATTAGACTCTGGGATTTTGCTGTCAGCCCTAAGAAGGTAGGAGCTGCCACTGGTGGAGTGTGTGCCTTTTGCTTTACACAGAGTCTTGCATTGCAGAGTATGCCTGCATTTCTGCTGACCCTGTGCATTACAAATCGTGAGCTGCATCCTCTCAAAATCATAAGATTGAAAAAAAATATCATAAATCTGGATTTCTTTTGATTTACTTTCTGTCATCGGGGGTGTTAGCTTTGAAGTTTTCCTGAGTTTCTTTGGGCTCGATACATCCTTTTTACAAAGAGAAAACTAAGTTTGTACTCAATCCTGAGCTGAAAAGTGATTTGAAAAATAAAAAGAGAAATAAACACAATCTCTCACTTGAGGGACCCCTTATGAAAACTATGAAGGTCCCCAGAGGTGACTAGGGGTCCACCACTTCCCTAGTGTGTATAACTGAATATTTGTGTTTGCCCTATAATTTTCTTGACTCAGATGAGAAAATACTCCAGAATAAGTTGCAGTGTGCTCCACCACATTCTGGACTAATTCAGTGTATCTATTTTCATGGTTTTGTGTTCCCTGCAAGCGGTACTGGTGAACCTTCATCTCAGTCACTGTTTTGTGAGGAAAGTGAAAAAACAAATTGCTTTTACTCGCACGTTCCTACTAGGAATGAGCTATTGCCTGGCATTCAGATGACATGGCAGCTCAGGGTTTCCCAAGTGTCATAGCCTTGTTTATGTTTTTTTAATCACCTTAGGCATCCCTCATAATAGTGGCTGGCTGATGTGTGCATACCAGCAAATGCAGAAATTTACTTTGGGTCAATAAACATGGCCATAAAAATCACCAGATGGGTAAATGCAGCTCTTCCCTCACAGTGCACAGAGGCACTTGTCCAAACTGGAAAAGGATCCAACCACACCCTGCAGATCTGAGGTTGTGTGTACATGCAAAACTACTTGTGGGGATGCAACTGCAGAGCATTTCATGCTGAAGCCCTGGGGAAGAAGAGCCAGGGTGTGCCTGGTGTGGCTTTCATGGCAATAACAGTCACAGCTTCCAACTTGGCAGCTGGTTTCAGCTTGAGCTTCAAATGATCACCAGAGGAGTGAACAGAGATTAGCTTTCAGGGCTAGGTTAGGAAGGCTGTTCCCAGTCTTAGTTCCCTTAAACACAGCCCATTCCTGTCCTGTATTTACAGCACTGTGTACCTGCATGTTACGAGGAGCAGAGGTGGGATGAAATAGGAGTGTGTTCAGAAGGTATTAATGGCAAAAGTGTATATAAATGTAAATGCCTCCAGGCTTTTCCCTTTCAGCCATCACCCTGAAGTTAATGAAGACAAGGGGTGGGATTTTTTAGTCCCATCTAATTGGTATAAACTAATGTTTATTTTTTCAAACTATATTTACCAAATCGAAGGAGAGTAACTTCCTTTTCATAACAAAAGAGAAAAAAAAAAGCTTTTATTGCTCCTGCTAAGGACAATTTTCACAGAAATCCTCTGCTCCTGGAATTGCAAGACTTGTCACTGTTCTCCTTACCTGGTTTTCAAAAGCAGAGACTAGATATACTTTATGTATTTACTGAGTATTGCTAGCTAAAGGTAATGAGTGAGTGAGCACCTGCTGGTTGATATAGTGAGTACCGAGACAAAAATGAATGTATTTTTATACCCCCGCAATTGTTCAAAAGGTACTGTCTTGCCCCCCAAATATAGAAAGTTACTGCACATGTAAATATGTATTTTCTATATAAGTATTATGCATAATGAAATAAAATTATAAAAATATATATTAGTGTCATACTTTATCTTTATCTTTATCTAGTCAACCCTATCTGAAAATTTGTATGAACAGAATTATAAAAAAGAAGAAATATTGATCAGAGAGCTTGTCTGTCATGATAGATAGCAGCTGTAGCTGCTCTGAATAGCTGCTCTGAATGTTGATGAACGCATGTCACTCTACTTATACTCCAACTCTAAATACATCCATAAGAATATATTCACACTGCATTTTTGCTAGTTTACCTGAAAACATGGATTGTCATATTTTTCCTGTGTCTGTTTTCTGCATCTTTTTATGGATGTGATAAGTAAGGCAGATGTGTACCTAATATTCTTTAAAAGGATCTAAAATTTTCTCGCCTCCATTCAGATTTGCAAAAGGAGAGCTAACTGTGTACTGACATTGGCTAAGTTAACTGGATTTAGAGCTGCACTGGGTTCACGGTACTGGAACTTGCATGGGATCAAATACTACTGTTTTTGAACTGGCGGGAGCAAAACCAGGCTCAGAGTGTAGAAAGGTTGTATTAAACTTTGCTTCAGTAGAAGTTAGGGAAAGAATATAGTTTCTTCTTAAAATGATTTATTTAAATTGGTAGACTAGAATTATACTTAAAACCGAGTGTCTAAATGCACCTGTTTAAGTCAGCTTCTTGTTCTCTCAGGTATTTAGGCATTGAATTTTCCCCATTAGCAGCATGATTGACACTGTGGTCCTTACAATAACACATGATTATAACTCTGAAAATAGCAATTACATAAAATGGAAACCAGATGTTGCATGGAATTTGACTCTCTTGGTTTCTCAGTGAAATAGATGAATTTGTAAAGCAGAAAACCACAATCATTATTCAGATGGATTGTACATGAATTAATGACATAATATCTAAATCATATATGGTTGAAAATAATGATTAACTTCAGCTATCAAGATAAGCTAATGGAAAACAGATTTTGGTAAGAAAAAAATCAAGGACATGCTCTTTTCAATATATTTTATCTTTAGGGTAATAACAAAACCAGACCTGTTTTAGCATTTCTTTATCCCTTAGATATCAACGATATATGTTAAAAATAAACTCTTCACCACTTTTAACCTCTGGGAGTGAACTGAACAACCGGTTTTGTTTTTTCTTGTTGAAGGCAAGTGCTTTACTTTTTCAAGCTGGAATAAGTTTGACGAAAACACCTCTCTTTAGTGATAACACTGAGTGAACAAGCTTTGGCAAAGGTTTGGTTTTACATCTGCACTGGGTACAAGTGTTGTGACAGAGCTTGGGCTGTGAAGCCACGGTCACAACACGAACACACCAGCACATCAACAGGAACCCTCTGACAGAGCAGCAGAGCAGCGTGTCGCTTTAATGTATACTTGTGACCACGAATATCACAGCCAGATCTCAACCCTCGGTTAGCAGCATCCTAAGTGGTTAAATTTATGAAAGCCTCGGCACACCATTTTCACTATCATGTATTCTCAATGACATCATCACTGTAAAATTAGGAACTTTCTTTCTCTCTTTCCTGCAGATGTGGAAGTTTGAAATTGCATTCCATGGTCCTGTGCCACATTTCATCAGCGTTTTTCCTTTGCTTTCTCCAAAGACTGGCCACATGTGGTGTGTAGATTGCTGGTGCTGTTTGGGATCTCATATCAAATACTGCTACCTAATCCCAGGCGGGCCTTGGCGGGCCCACACCTGCAGCTGATTGAATCCTCCCGGAGTACAAAGACCTGATTTACAGCATCAAGGATACAGGGCCTGGTTGCAGCTGGGCTCCAGCAGGAAAAGGAAGTTGTTCATCATCTTGTGTGCATTTCATTAACAATAGTGTACCCGATATGTAGCTTATACAATAATTTCAAATCACTGACAGAGAGCATTATGGTATTTGGCATTAGGAGGAAAAATACTTCAGGATGGGCAAATTAAATGTGAACGTGAGGTTTTCATGTGACCCAGTGAAGGTCCGCATGCTGATTTACACTGGGAGGACTAATCTTGAAATATTTCCTTTCTTCAGCTTTATCCCATTTCTTTCCCTTTGTCTGATGAGCAGACTGATATGGCATTGTGAGCGTCAGTGTACAAACATGGGGGAAAGCCACTCCAAGTTATAACCCTTTCAGAAGAAAAGACCTGAAAAAGAGTACTGAAGAAAGGAGTGATCGTGGCTGCTAACCTTCTGTTGTCTTTAAAAACAGGGAACTCGCAGTTGAGAAATCAGCCTTGAGATAAATTCTGCAGTGGTCTTGTTGGGGCACAAAGGGATTCATCTAATACAATTATGATGCCATTCATCAAACCTGGGTGTCCTACCCTTGCAGTATGCTTTGTCCTGTGAATTCAGAAAAGGAGGATACTTCTTCTTGACAAGACAAATCTTGCACTCCTGGCAATGGTCAGAAATGTTTCTTACTGACTACTCAGTGGTTTGGCTCATCTATAACAGATGATTCCGTACAAGAAAATTGTATTCTTTGTGAAATCATGTCTTTTGAGTGTTCAGTTAACTTTTGCCCTTTTTTAGGTGACTTCATTTCTTATTTCAACAGGATTAAAAAAAATGTATCTTTTTACATAATTAAGTTGCTTTCTTCCACTTTCCTTAATCAGAAGGCTTACAAGCAGGCTCACAGAAACAACTGTAGTGTATCTGAGTCTTTCAAATTCAAAAGACACCAAATTTGGTTGAACAGTCTCTAAGTTGAACTTGCGGTCTTTTTTCAGAAACAATTAAGTAGTTCCATGGCTAAATGACACTATTTACACTCAAAAGTCATTGAACTCCTGCAATTGTACCGTCAAATATAATTTAGATTTGAAGGCATTGAGCTGAAGAATCTTTAAATAATGTGTCTAATGTCTGTACAAATTGAGCATAATTTGATGCTGCTAGGACAGATAAGACTACATTAAGAAAATTAAAAACTCTTATTTGCTTGGTGATCAGGGAATTTAAAAAGACATTTTAAATGACATAAAGTCATTTAATTAAATTGGGCAATCGTAAGTCCAATTTATATGGGGTAAAATTTTCAGTCAGAAAATCTTAGCACATATAAATCTTATTATAACATACCATGGTCGAACAATGTTCTTAGTGAAAATCAAAGAAAAATACAGAAAGCATTTCTATATGAAAAGAGACAATAATTGTTCTTCAATATAAAATTATTTCATTAATGTGCAACATGAAGTATTTTGCAGAAACAATTCTTTCTGATTTATAAATGCAGAAGGAAAGGAAAGGAAAGGAAAGGAAAGGAAAGGAAAGGAAAGGAAAGGAAAGGAAAGGAAAGGAAAGGAAAGGAAAGGAAAGGAAAGGAAAGGAGCATAAATTATTACCCAGAAGTTGCATTTGGATAGGTAGTTTTAGAGGCATAAATCATGGAGATGATGTGCGGTTGGTCTTTCTGTGAGACTCCCATTGGCTGTGGTACTGTGAATTTCTGAAATAATTGCATAAAAATTGTTCTTAAGGACCTACAACAGTGAGAATAGTGGCAATGATGCTGCCTTTATGTCTTTGAATTCATCCATATTTCCTTTAGTACCTTTTGCTGAACAGCATTTTCAGACTTGTTTTTAACAGGTACCGTTGTGCAAAAGCTATCACTGCTTGATTTACCTTATCCTCCTCAGCTTTTTTCTTCTGTTACTCCCTATAATGTCTCCTCATATATATATATATGTATCCTATATCCTTTTCCTCTAGCATGAAGTACATGTGTGTTTGCTGGGCAGAGGTGCTTCACCAAGGGTTTGAAATCAACAGACACCCAATAAGGAGCTGGTGCCTTCCAACATAAACTCCTAATATACCAAAAAGACACCTCATTGTTTCACCTTGTGAGCACTTAAGGCAGCCCCTAAACCCATGTTTTATCCAAAAATACCTTTTATCATCTGCTTACACAATCATGTATCTGCCTGCCCTGGTAAATGCTCAAATGCTGGCCTGTCCAGGCCATGTCATAATGACCAACACCAGCTTTGCAATTTTCCTGGAGATTCAGCGTCTTTACACTCTCTCCCATGCCATTTTGCTCATGCTCTAGGTTTTGAAAACATTATGTGAAAATAATGGGAAATAGGAGGACTGCAGAGATTCATCCTAGATTGGATAACCTGATTTCACAATAGGATGAGTATAAGATAAGTTAT
Organism: Jacana jacana; assembly: GCA_013400555.1. Lineage (NCBI taxonomy): Eukaryota > Metazoa > Chordata > Aves > Charadriiformes > Jacanidae > Jacana > Jacana jacana. Next base: position 256,844 of record VZTM01007503.1, read on the forward strand.
CTTACACTTCTGAATCCAGAAATATGAATCTAATTGAGGACTGGAACAAATCCATTGAAATGGTCTGTAAAAATAATTTCCCTTGAATAGTTATCCATACAGTATTGTTGCTGATACAGTTGTAAAAAACATTTAGCACTTTATAATCCAATCTCTGCTCCTATGCAGGCATGGGAACATATTCTGCTTAGAAGGGTAACGACTTTTACAAAGTGTTCCTCATGGAAATCACCTGGAAAACTTCCAGGATGGCATTCCAGATGTTATAGTTTTAGCAGTCACAGAAATGCACCGCACTGCATTTCCAGATCCTACATACAGTAAAATGATTGTACAGGGTAGTACCTTCACCTGAGCCCAAAAGCACTGTTATTGAATTGTTTAGCTTTTGATATGCAAGATGGGATATTCTAAAGCTCTCTGCTGTTCCTGACCTACCTCTGCTAACAGGAAAGCCAAGGGTAAGACCTGAGCTGACTTTACAGAGAGCAGTCTTAGACAAATACAGCAAACATTTGGCAATTCCACATCCACTCTCAGATTGGTCACTTACAGTTCACAATGTTATATGTATAGGCATTGCATGTTGTGGAAAGGCACTGTAATTTCACTTTGAACAAGGTTTCTTTGCTACAGATATTTAGTGACCTGCCCTTTTGATATTCTGGTAGCTTTTGTATGCCTGAAGTGCCATAATTTTATCTTGCAGTGTAAACACAATTTGATGGCTTTAAATAGTGCAGAAATAACTCTGGAACCTACTCTACAGCTTTTAAAGAAAACACATTTTATAATGGGCCAATATGCGCATTTCTAACTCTTCTGAGCTTTTATGCTGTTCCATGAGTAAGAGCATCAGGGTTTAACCCTCTATCAGACAGGCTCTTAGGCTTTTGTCTTAGTGTTCAGCAATACAAACAACACCAAACTCAAATCATGGGTAAAGCATGAAGCTTACCTTTTGGAGTTATGTCAAACTTAGAGCTTGCATTTAACTTAAAATATTAAATTTGCTATATTTGACTGGCTGTTCTTTAAAAAGGCTTCTAGGAATCCAATGGAAATTTGGTAGCCTACTGCACTAGCTACTACATAAACTGCACATATTAAAAAAACAGTATTTCTTTAAAGAAATTATTACAGAAATGTAAAATAAGGAAAAATGACTAGAGAATCAAAGAATATAAATAAGACTATACAAAGAATCCTAGTGCCGCTTCTTAGACTTTAAAGAGTTTTCTGGATCTTTTCTGAGAAGCAGATTTCACCGTAAATGCCCAGAATGGCTACAGACACAGAGGACTTGTGCCTCTTTTATGGAAGCTGAGTCTGAATGAGACACGGTCATTCAACGGACAACAGTCAGTTGTGCACTCTAAGTGGAATCAAGTACAAAACTGATCATCAGCAGCTTCTTTGTGTTGCAAATGACTTGACTGAGAGCTAAGTTGGATGTCACCTAATTCTCCTCCTCCCATTGTGCTTCTTCAAAAAAACCTGGGATATGAGGGACAAAATCCATTGGTTTACAAAACTTCCTGAACATAGTTTATTGGCATTTCAGTTGGTAACACACCATTCCCTTTTCTGATACTGTCTGCAGTCTTGATAAAGACCCCTCAAGCAAGAGTTATATTTCTTTTCAGTTGTTTATCATAGACATGTTTTCTAATGTTTATATTTTTCAAAAAGAGGGAGATATTGGAAACTGCAGAGTATAGAGGGAAGGTTTCAGGAGAAGACCTCTTCCATTTATGTATACACATATTTATTTATTATTCTTTAGACATTGTGCTGTAATGATGTGAACAGAGAGTCATAGAATCATAGAATCATTTAGGTTGGAAGAGACGCTTGGGATCATCAAGTCCAACCATCAGCCCTACTCTACAAGTTCTCCCCTATACCATATCCCTCAAGACCACATCTAACCTACTCTTAAACACAGTCAGGGAGGGTGACTCCACCACTTCCCTGTGAAGCTGTGAAAAAGCTTTTCCTAATGTCCAGGCTAACCCTACCCTGCTGCAGCTTGCAGCCATTCCCTCTTGTTCTNTGGACCTATGAGGATCTTTCTATCCCTTCTAAAGTAGCTACACTTTAATTTGGAGAAAGTATCTCTTTCAGAAGCATTTCTATATGCAGTCTTTCTCTTCTTGAACATTTCTCCAGAGCTTCATCTTGCCTCTTTTAATTTCATTTCAGAAATCATTATTTTTCCAGCCAAAGCCTCCTTTATTTGGTAAGTAGCAGAGCAGAACTTTATCCACATGTTGTCACCACTGGTTTCCAAAATAGTCTATTCAAGTGGGTTGGCAAATTGTGACTAAAATGTGTGTAGAACTGAAAACAATATCTGGCTTCTTGAGTTACCAGACTTAATTGTGCCAATGTATGCTTTCATTGCCTGTTGCTGTTCCACAACTTTCTCAAACATAAACAAAACAGAGTTCCAAAATATTAGAACTTTCCAGCTTTGAGAAAGTTGTTTTCTTCCTCAAATCGGGTGAGGGATTTTCTAGCTGTCAAAGAATGGAAAAAGTGTTCAAAAATATTTTTTTCTACCCAAAGGCCTTTTAAATGCTTATTCTGTCTTGCATTTTTACCCATTTTTACCCATCATGTTATTGATGCATAAGAACACACAGCAGAGGGTAACTGCCTCCCCCTGACCACCTCTATGCAGTGTCTGTATTGGCACAGCTGCCTGACACCACCAAAGTGTGCCAAGACATAAGGACTCACAGACCACTACCTAGGTGTCCTCTTCACTCATTTAATCACAACATCTTTAAGTATAAGAATAGCCGATACATTTTACAGCCTTGTACAATACAGTAGAATGGAGTTTGAAGGATTTAGAGAACAGCACTTTAACTCTATGTTGAACTTGAGAGTTATTCCTGTAATCAGCTTCTATTCTCCGCGTGCTCCTTGATACCAAGATGCTGTCATTAGCCATGTGCATATGAACATGCTCACGCATGTTTTGTTCGTTCTTCATAAACTATGTTTCACAAAACTAGGTGGGAGACTCTGCAGGAATGAAGATAGCAAAGGACAGCCATGGTTTAAATGCCATTGTTCAGCAGGAAAAAATTAACAGATGAGAGCAACTTAAAGATGAGCCCTGTAAACTACTTATCCTCATGTTAGGCGGGTATGTGACTTGGAATTCGTTTGCATTTTTATGGTCAAGATTTGGTGTGGTATTGCTAGCTTTTCTCTGCAAGTGCTTATTTCTAGCAGTGATGCTGTGGAAAAGCAAAATAAAATGCCATTACCCATGTAAAACTTGATTTATTTTAATGATCCCAGTGAGGAGGGGTATGGTTCTCAGGTTAAGCAAAGCACTAATTAAAACAGCTGCTTTGCCCTGTTTGCTTCAGTTTCCTAACTGCTTGGATTGTTCCTTATTACAATTGTTAGGAGAATTTTTGAGGCTTGAATTACGAGGGTGTGGATTAGATGCTACCCTAACTACAACATCTGTAAACTCTTAATTACTGCTACAGCAGGTGTCAACTTTTCCCTAGATGACGGTCCTGCTGCTGTTCTGGTTACATGTAGCCTTGTCAACAAGCTGTTTGTCAGCTGGTTCTCTCATGTTTCCTTTCTTTCATGATCATTGATCAAGCCAACAACTGGAGAGGATCTAGGGTGGAATTCCCTTTAGTTCTGTGCTGGCTGATTTAAAGTGTAATCAGACAGGTCTGAGAGCAAGGAATGGCACATGAGTAATTGGGAGTGATACTGTCTTTTATGAAACTGTATTTTCCAAGGAGCTGCAAATTGTTATGCACTGGAACATTAATACATTGGAACTAGCTTGGCTTCCTACTTAGTGAAAGCCATAGGAATTCCCTGGATGTCTGAGTATAAGTTTCACTAGAAAGGCCAATCTGATGAACACATTTACAGTTATGCAGAATCCACTGCAACTCTTAGTGTGTTGTTCCTTAAGTTAGTAATCTTTGCTGTAATTTCACGCCTGAGTTGTATTGCTCCAGTTTCCAGCTGTTGGAAGTCATTTTATCTGCTAAAATACTACTTCCTTGCCTGATGCTATCAACTTTCCTTTCATACAGATTGCAGAAAAATAATGTCTTACTTTTTGTCTCCGCATTCTGTTCATCACAACTAAATCCTTGTGCCTGGCGGGAGGCGTGTTGTCCAGTTCTTTAAAAGTTCTCATGAAAATTCTCTGAACCATCTTCAAATATCTCCATCCATATATTTTTGAGCATGCTTGGTTAATGACTCGCTGTGAGACTTTCTTGAAACAGGCCGTGGAACACAGAGTCCTGATTAGAGGCAGTGTGTTAGCCCAGGCTCAGTGCCACACTGATAGCTGTCTGCTTAGCTAACAGTGAGTTTGTTCCAACGCCTGTTGAAACCAGTGGCCAAGCTCCCATCAGTTTCTCTGGGTTCTGGAACATGCTCATCTTTTTAGAACTTAACAGATTTTTTAATAACAAAACCACTTTTTGAGATTTTATGTCTAATGTGAACCTCTATTTAGTCCCAAGGGATGACTTTCTATTATCACTTTAAGTATCAATTCCAAATAGTAAGTAGATGAAAAATGATAAGTAAATATGAGATGAAGGCACGACCTTCTGCTTGGTTTTCCAATCAGGCATAAAAAAATCAATTTCCAGTCTTTTTTCTGATTAACCATTTATTATCAACTATTTGTTAATGATTTAAAATTTTCACAGTAGTTCTGATTAACCTTGAATCTCATCCTAATTGAGCTTGCCCCAAGCTCAGGGTCTGTGCTAATGTCAAGGGAGCCTCTGCTTGCCCTCAAGTTTAGTGAGAAAAAAGTGTCCTAACGTTTTATTAGCATGGTATGGAAACAGAAAGTAAATGTGGAAATAAGCATTAAAACTGGATCAAATTGCAGTTGGCTGGCCAGAAGCTCACAGGCAAAAAAGAGCTCACCTGTAACATTGGATAGGACTCTGGTTCTTCCATATAGTTGACTTCTGGTGAAGTTGTCCACTCTGCATGGAGAGCCTTTCAGTGCATGGAGAGCCTTTTGGGTGACCTGCACGTCTTTTCTCACCACAGCCCAGGCAAAAGAGATGAGAAACTGATCTAGAAGTTGCAGAGCTGCTACCGTGTTGTGCAGCACCTGATGCAGTAACTCCCATGTAGGCTAACCCATGCTTGGAACTTCCCCACATGGTTCCCAAAGTAGCAGTTGTCAGTGGGAAGCCACCTTCAAAAGCTGCTGCTGTTGGTTTGCTGTTTCCTACAACTGACTAGGTAGGTGAACTCTCCTCATCTGCATGTGTACACTTCTGTTAAATACAGTGGCCAGACTCCTGCTAGTTTCTCTGTGCTATGAAGTAAGAGCTCAGGGATTTTACGATTTGGATTCACCCTGTGCTTCCTTGGACTCCAGAGTTTCTGAATCAGTGTGTTCATCCTGTCTCTCTTTCTGTGTGATTCTGTTCTTCTGAAGGAAGCGGAAAAAGGAACATAAACTAGACTGCGTGCTCACCCTGTGGCAGTTGATGTGTGGGCCACAAATTGGACACTGCTGCTGGAATAAAGGAAAAATAGGTTTATTGGGAACCTTTTTGGCTGTAAGGAGAATGCAAGTCTAAAAAGTGCCAAAAATCCCAAGAATAAGATTCCAGACACCTTTTTTAACAGAATGTGAAATCTCAGTTTGAAAACACTTTCATACCTCTAACAAATAATTTCACATTTTCCCTTGTAATTGGATGGGACAAATGATCTATTGGTTCCTACTATTAAGTTCTTTCACAACCCCAAGTCAAAATCACATACCTGCTGGAAGAACTTTTCATCTTTCTTAAATAGGTTTTCTATTAAAATCTACCTCAATAATGGTGTAGTAAACTTGTTTGTTCAAAACCCAAAGTGACAAAGCAAGGATTGAGTGTGGAGGTATGTGGGCCCATCTATTAGACCGCAGCACCCTGGAGTTAAATAAGGATAGCTGCAATGAAATTACTGATCTTTTATTTTTATCTAAGAGTGTCCTCCAGGCTTTCTTAATTTACAGAAGTTCGTGCAGTATGATATTCTTTAACACCAAATATCTATGATAACACAGACTTCTGCTGTCCTAACAGAATACTTGCTTTAGCATCCTTTGAAAAGCAGGAAATCTAAAGGAAAATTCAGAAAAGCAGAAAAAGACTTGATAAATAGAAGTCTGTACTTGTTTCTGTGATGAATTGTCTCCAACAACCTTGTAAGTAGGGTCATTCACTGCATATTTCCATGATTAACTCAACTTTTATTTCAGCTTTGCAGTTCACCTTTAAATATTTAGTTTGGTTCCTGTGGACAAATGTTGATGTTGGCTCTCTTGTCAGACTGATGAAAATGTTACACAGATGTCCTTTGGTGATCCAGTACCACTAAAAGGCCTGCAAATTGCTAAATGATGAACTCTCTTTCTCCATCAATTTTTTTGGTTGGTGGCTTTCCCTTCAGATCCTTAGCTACTCATTCTGTTTGCTTGTCTAATGTCTCTGCTCCTCCTTAACGCAGCAATGTCTGTCTGAGTATTCAGTTTGCTGGACATAACTGCCTGCATTGCACTCTTCTGAGAAGACTGCTTTTTACGGGTTGCTGATTAGAACTCACAACAATGTCCCACGTATATGGAACCTAAGATATTAGAGCAGGTACTTCAGCAGTTTTACTGGAAGCTCATAAAGAACCTATCCTCAAACAGAATGCTAGTGGCTCAACCTCTCATGTCATTTCAGGTAACCTCATTTAATCTGCAGAAGAGTACTATTTCTCAGGCAGGTCTTTTGGTCATACACACACACACCAGCCCCTGGAAAATGTGAAATCCTTCTCTTTTTTTCTTCCTGGTTTCCACAGCTGACTTGGTAAGAAAAGCACTGTAATCTCTGGCCCTTTTCACTGATGAGTTGTCTGGGGAATGTTCTGCTGCACTCATTGGAACTAGTCTTTAATTGTTTTTGAAGATCCTCAGATTGCAAGTCTGGGAACGAATAGAGAGAGCAGCATTCACACTAATTTAAATGCATACAGTTAGGAGACTGATTTTCTGAGCTTGCTTACTATATATCCTTAACCCATAATCTTCCTGCCTCATCTATAATCCCAATTGCTCTCTTTAAAGGGGAGGCTGGAATTTAGCTCATAATTGCATTCAGATACTTCACCCATCACATCACAGTGACACATCCAGCTGCAGAACACTTAAAAGAAGAAAAGTTTTGATTAGCACTTAGTATATCAGTGGTGAAGTTACTTTTTCAAAAGGATAAGACTGAATCACTCAAGGAGTGAGCACATCTACATAATGCTCTATAAAGTCCACTTTCTCTTACATTATTTCTTAAGAACAGGCAAGGAGGAGTTGGGAGACCTGTTTGTTCAACACTGTCCTGTTACCTAAAGATCACCTTTGATTCCGTTTCTTCAAAATCCAGAACTCTTACTGGCACTCTCTTGGCCCTTTCTCATTTGTATGAGAGCTCTGTTTTCTAAAAGGAAATTCCCTTTACCCTCTGAATGCTTTTTTCACCTTCCTTCAGGCTCATGTGGTGTTTAATCTATACCTTATAGCACTGGGGTGCTTGAAATTGGTCCGTAGAAAGCTCAGTGCTTGAATAAAATAAAACCCAGAAATCCCAGCCATTTGGTGTCAGTAAAATTCTTATGATACAACTCAGACACAGACAGAGCCAAACATAACTTTTTATTTCTTTAATCAATTAGATCAACTGCATGTTCAGTCTTGCCCATACAGGTGCGACATAACTGACTTATTCCTGCACACCATAATTGTGCAACGCATGACAACACTTTTCAAGGAATGTATTGATTTTGTGGTATCTTTTACAAACTATCTCTTAAATGAACTGTTTCTTAAAATTGTATAACAGTCTCCCATGCGTTGAGCACTGCATTTAGCTTAAGATGCAACAATTTCAATTCACTTATCAGCTAGATAGAGTGAAAAGCATACACTACAGTGGGATTTTTGAAGGATGAACGTGATTCCTTTTCACCCTCTATAGTACCTCTGGTAAATTTTTGCATTCCATGTTCTAATGTCTGATGGGCACCTTTCGAAACCTAGAGCTTTATTTCTGTTCTTTAGGAAAGCTGTCCTAATTTTAGTGGGTAAAGCTGCATTCCTTTAGTGCACCTTACACTTTGGCCCTAATTACTCTACACAACAGAGCACTGTTCTTGCAACGTGTCGGCTTCCACTAAACGGTGTAGCCTGTCCACAGGGAGTAGTGTGGTGCTGGGTAAGGTACCAGCCCAGCTCTCAGAAGCACAGCAGCTCAGAGCTATGGCTACATAATCCCTCATCTGAGCCCTGCTGCTGCAGTTGTAGTTCAGGGGATTCTTTGTTCAGAGCTACTTTGGTTAGTTCTTCCTGCACTTGTACTGTGTGGTTACAGAAATACCCCACTTCACGCTAAATCAAGGGATTTTGTACTCTTTTGAGTTAATTGTGTTGCGTTTTTTCCACGTGCTGATTGAAAGTTAACATTGTGTTGATTAATTGATACAAACAAACCATAATAAGCATTGCTCCAGAGGCTAACTTTCATTGCTGGCAAAATGAGGTTTAACTTCATTCATTTTGTGGACTTGAGTCTGCTTATGTCAACACCGACTCTGGCCTCAGAGAATGAAAACAATAGAGTCATACAAAGGAGAGTGCTCTTTTTCTATCAGTGTATTAAACAAAGGATAATATTAAGTTTGGATAGTGGATAAAGTAAAGCTATGCTAATACTTCTAATCAACTACCACTCTGTTGAAATTAGAAATCACGCATTCCTGAGGTTTCTAGCTATTTTTCCTGCCAAGAACATGTAGTGCTTCTACCAATTGCATAGTAAAAACAAGAGACAGACTTTCTTGCACTAAAGCAGTCAGCAGTTACTGCAAGTTCACCTTTAAATCATGGACACCTTGGTTATTGATCATTTTAAAAAGTACGAAGGATGGAGAGATACTGTTTGATAAAGGGTAGTGAAAGCATTATGTGCCTTGAGTAATGGCAGCTGATGAGTGTTTCTCTGTGGTGTCAAAAACCTCATCACAGAAAGTAGCAGTGGAGCGAGTAAGCCCCTTTCTCTTCCTCTCCCTGTCTCCCTGTTTCTCATTAGCAAGAGGAAATTTGCCTGCTCCCTCTGAAACTGTCACCCTGTCAAACTGAAAATTTTCCATAGGTGCTGGCTGTGGATGCTGTGAGCTCACCTCGGGGGCCTGTATGCTGGGTTGGTGAAAGGATGGCCTCTTGGGCCTCACCTAGAATACAAAAAAATAGAGGTTCAGATTAGGCAATCAGAAACACTGGTGGGATTTCCATCCTTAAGCAATTTTTGAACACTCAACTAAACAAAACCACAACTGACCTGATCCAAGTGATGGGAATTGTCCTGCAGGAGGTTGGACTGAATGTTTCAAACAGAGGTTCCTTCCAACCAACATTTCTGTGAGTCTATTAGCTTGTACTTGTCCAAGCCTCCGTACAGACCTGTTATATTCATGCACTTCAGCCTGGGTACTCTTGAGAATAAATTTCACAATGGAAAATACTTTCACGTGTAGTGCAGCATGTCTAATGGAAAATCATACAAAAGTAGCTAATTTCCCCTAGCTATGATGTTGCAAAGAAACCATTACAGTGATGCACAAGGGTGAAGAATAAAATTTTTGTTAAAGACCTAGACTATTACATGATCATATAATTTATCAAACCTTAGGAAAAGATGATCCTTATGTTCACTCTTACTCTGTTTCCTCTCACTGCAGTGTAGTCAGAATATGCCAGAATTTATATCTGGGCATCGTATTTTTGTAGACTCTACATGGGAGAGGAGATATTGTACAGTTGCTCTTTTACTTTTAGATATATTATGCTGATGCCTGAATCTCATATGGGATTTAAAGACTATTCTTCTGGACAATCCACTAGTCTAAAGGTACTTGTAAATCTATTTGACTTTTGTAGGCCACGTGGAGCAAACCATTTTTTTTAGCACTGAGAATGGATTTCAGACACACTCCTGGTGTTCAGAAATTTCTGAGAGGTAGAGTGCCCTCCAACTCTTACAAAGAAATAATACAGAAGGAAACATTTGTTCAGTTCTGATCTGAAAAATACCATCAGCCTTCAGAGCTAAAGCACACATCTGACCTCCTAACTGGGAAGTGCTAGTTTATACGTTAAGCCAAATAATTTTTAGTGCTCCACCCAGGGTTACAAGGTCTTTATATTGTGTATATTTTTTCCACTTAGTGTAATTAATAACAACTTACTTTTAGTCAGTTTCTTTTGCCCTCAAGGACATAAATGGCTTTATGAACATATTATTAAGAAATAATGGGCATTCCATAATTACAGTGGTCATCAGCTTCCATTGCAAGGCTTTATTTTTGCCACCTTATAACTTTCACTTTAAGAAAACTAAGCACAACCAACCCTTGGCCTGATAATTGCTGATTTTACTCTGAGGGCAAAGGAGAATTCTTCTGTGGAGTTTGATGAAAAGCCACAAAACCGCACCTGAGTTACAGGCCATTTAAAATCACCCATATTTCAAGTTTTGGAATTTGGCTTGAACTTCACGTTTGACACCTTTCTTCTTATGAAAAGTGTCATTCAATCTTTAATGATGAATGGTCAAACTCTGAACCTCGCACTTTGTGTCCTGTGTGAAAAGTGGTACCTCTTGTAACATATTGCACCTTGATTTAGAAGTAACCTAGCACCTTAGAGCTATGGCTGCAGCTCCCATTCTAACCACTGTAAATCCTGAATGGCAATCTGTTTGACCATGGAGGTATATGTCACTACAAAATTATCCAACTACATCACTAGCACCCCACATAACATGAAGTATTTATCCAGCACTTATCATAACTTTTTGAATTATTGCTTCCTTTTGCTTCCATTCCTATTGGTATCTTGTCTCATTTTTTGACCTGTTAGAAAGGGAGTGATTTACTGGTTGGTATTCCCCAAACGATTATTACCTTTTTCTTTTTTTATGGGTTTTTAAGGTTTCCATGCAATCCCAGAATCCAGTGGGGATTTACACTTCCTCCATTATAATAAGGCAAAATACAGAATTGATCTAGACCTGGCATGAACAATAGAGCAGAGACCTCCATACCTCTCTGGGGAAGGTACAACAGCTGGTGAAATAGAACGACCAGGGAATTGGAACCTTCTCCAGTAACATATTTTTTCTAAGAGATTTCTTCCCTCTTCACTTCCTTTGATCCGAGTATTTCTTTCACAGGCACTCACTGAGATATCTCCATGCAGATATCTGTATGCAAACTGGAAACTTGCACTCCCATTGTAGTCAGGGGAGACTGCAGTCAAAAGAGCCCCAGCAATGGGACTCTCCCCAGGCTAGTGCAAGAAAAAAAAAAAAAAAAAGCATTACATTATAATTTTATAGGCTCGGTTATAGGGGTAAAGAAGATAACCTGCTATAGTATCATAAAAACATAGAATACTTGAGGTAGGAGGAGACTTTTGGAGAACATCTGATCCAAACTTCTGTCAAAAGCAGGGCCTGAGGCTATAGATTTTCCAGAGCACTATGAAGATGAGTCTTCAATGTTTTCAGAGGAAGACACTCCACTACTTCTTTGAGCAACCTAATCTAAACTTTTATTGTTCTCATGATCTTTTTTCCCGTTATCCAGAGAGAATTTCCCTTAAACCAACTTTCTTGTATTTCCTGTGTCCTGTCACTATGTATCCTTTGGATGGACATTCACCTCTCTAAAACTGTTTTTTTAGGTATTAGAAGGCTGTGATTAGGTCCTCCTTAAGCTTCCTCTTCTCTTCTGTCTCTATCCTGCATCATCTGCAAACATGGTAAGGGAGCCTTCGGCTCTGCTATCCACAATTTTTAGTATAGATACTGACTAGAACTAGATCTACAGTTGACTTCTGAGGAACTCTGCTTGGAACTGGCTCTTGAGTCATTACCTACCACCCATTAAGGTCAACATTTTTATCAGTTTTCTGCCTAACTTATGGCCTATCTGAACTGCATATATCTTACCAGTTTGTTAACAAGGACATTGTAGGAGAACAAAATAGATAGACGCCCACAGCTCTCCTCTTGTGAAATGAACAAAGTTTTTTATCATGGAAGGCAACAAGATTCATCAAGTATGAATTATTCTTGGCAAATTTGTGGTGTTATTTTTTTTTTTTTCTCAGTCATGTCTAGAAATACCTGT
>VZTM01007505.1:0-23075 GCA_013400555.1 Jacana jacana
TGTTTTTGCACTGTCTTCCTGCTATTATGTATAGAGACAAACAACACAAGAGAAACTGAAATCCACCGTTTGCTCTCTTTCAGGACAAATTCTTGATACCACAAGTATGGGCTCAGCAGACCAGTCTCTCTAATTGCTATGCTAATTAATATATCATGAGGGGAAGCTTACCTCACCAACTCACTCCCACACAAGCTCCACAATAAATCTCTGGCTCTGTCTGTTCTAGGAAACAAATACTTGCAGCCCAGATGTACATGATTTCTCCCCAGCTATCTTGATCCCAAACATGTATTAAACCATGCAGAGAGGCAGGGAAAAAAGTGAATTTGGGAAAAAAAAATTCTATTGCACCATTACAATGAAGCCTGATGTTCACTACCAAGGCACCAAGGCTACCTTCCTCTCATTAATAATCTACATTAAGGCACACTCTGCCCATTTCACTGCTGTGTTTATCTCCTTCCCTGATGGCAGGGATGCGGAATCATGATGAGCCATTGAGGCTTAAGCCCCGTCTCCGGCTGTCCTCTTGATTTAGGTGACAGGAACCTAGTACCTGGCCCCATATTTCAAACATGCTGTCACAGTTTGACAGTTTGGCAATAGTCAGGCAATGTTTAGGGATCAGTGTGTAGTTACAGAGATTGCCATGTCAGGTATGGACTTTAATAAACACATTAGAGATAAGAATGGAAACTTTCCCTACCAATAAAAAACGGATGATTTTGTAATAGAAAACTGAAGATTTTGGAATAATTTAAATAAAACACAAGAAACCTACAAAGAACCAGAATCTAAAAATTACATATATATTTGAAATAAATATTGCAGAAGTTTATAGAAAACAATTCACAGATTTCCCCTGATAACATTATTGTTTTCTATAATAGCACTTTTATTTCTGATGATGCAGCGTTGTGTAGCAAAAAGTCTGTGGAGAAAACATTTTGTTGGAATGGAGTTTTGCATCACTATATTCAGTAATAAAACCTTAAATTGCCATAAATATTGAAGTGAGTTTTCAGCATATAGGGAAGTGAGCCTGTATCAAGGACTGTAAGGCATTTCTCCAATATGAAGACCTAACAGATTTACAAGATGTTTCCCTTCCTCCCCTGCAACCCAGCCCCGCACACACTTACCTGGAAATAGTGAAGTATTTTGGGTTTTATTACCTTTTTAAGGCTGTTTTTAGTGCTAATTCTCTATATATAAAAATCTGCTTTTTAAAGCATTTTGCAATGCTTCCCCTGCTCTCCCAAGGAAACAATAACAACAGCCAGTAGAGAATTGTGCTATGTAGATCAAGCTATGCAGTGATCTGGCACCATCACCTCCCTGGGTCATCACCTTTCTTTTAGTGACTGGCATATCTGATCCAACCCAGCTCTGCTCATCTCCTCAATAGCCACTTCCCTCCCTTGGACCTCCCAAAGGCAAACCCCAAGACTCTGTGCTTTGTCCAACACTTGTGATGTTCAGGAGTGGCTAAGCATTTTCATGAGGAGAGGACAGAGAGGTGAGCGAAAATGTCAATCATCACTAGAAATATTGCAGTCCCAGCAGCGCTGGTGATGAAGGAAGAATATCATTTATGCAATTTCTGCATAAACACTTTTATTTTCAGCTTACAGTTTTCTGGGGGAGTAAAAGAAATGCAGAAAGGCTTGGCTATCCATGACCAGTACATTCATGAAGTTTATTCACTGCTCCAGTGACCCAGTTCTCCAGTATTTAACAGATTGGAGCCAGGGGGGAGAAAAAACCAAACCAAAAAAAAACCCACCACACCAAAAACCCAAACACCAAAGAACATGGTTTCCCAAACCTGACATAAAATACAGAGAAGAAACACTTTAAAGGTATTAGCAAGTGAACATACTTCACACTCTGTATATTAGCATCTCATCTTTACATGCATTTTTAAGTGTTTCACTTAAAAGAATTATTTTTTTTTTACATGAAAATCTTTTTTATTCTGAACCCAAGGTATACATTTTCCACTGTATTCCCTGATAAGCAGACCAGACAAAAGAGTGATCCCATGACCACCAGGAGCAATGGCAGAGCTTTTTTGAGGGCAATGTTTTAGTAAAAAGGAAAGCAGATGAGAGATGCAGAGATCTCTCGCATCCTGACATTTTGCATACCAGTAGACACAAGAGACAAAAAATGCTCGAAGCAACTGGATGCTGCCACCAAAAATGACATCTATATAATTTCTCTCCATCTTCTGTGACTATGCAGTTGTTCTGCCAGAAGAAGACCTGGCTGATTTGCTGCTTAAAACCCCTGTTAGGCCTTTCAAGTGTTAATGTTATCAATTAGAAAAAAGACCAGAAACATCTCTCCCACACATCTCTCACACACATGAGAAAATTTCATTCTTCCATGGTACAACAACCAGCTCTGTGAACACCATTCTGCAGCAACAATGACCCTTGTTCTGCCACACCATTGTATTCATCATCTGCTAGAAGCTTGGTGTGTTTTATGAAATGGTTTGAAGCCCCAGGCTAATTCTGACCATGCTATGAAATACCTTTATTTTTTAATCAATGTTATGGAAATTAGGACGTAACAACTCAGAAAAGAGGAGGAAACACATCGTTACTTTTGTTGCATATGTTTCTCCATTGCTTGTCTATGTTATTTTGAGCATTATCTATTTATGGAAGTTGTATGATATATAGAAGACAGCAGGTAGAGTGATTGACTGAAGGAGTCAGATGTTAAATTGCCATATAGCTGTGGAAAGGATAAAAATATTTCTCTACTTCAATTCATTCCATAGGAAAAGAAACCTCTCAGGTCTTGCATCCTGTATCATTTTTACACTTAAAGGTTTCAAAGTGAAAAGCAGGTATAAAGGGTAGTGTTTAAAAATAAAAATACACATTTTCACAGCTTCGTTTTCTTTTCTTTTTTTTAAGAGTATAATATCACAGGAGAAAAAGCCTGCTTGCTCTCCGTTAGGTTTACTAAATCAGTCATGAAGGCAGCTGATCTAAAATGCATCAGCTGTCACCTGCTCAGTCGCAGTTTGACAGTTCAATACCTCCTCATCTTCTGAGAATGGCAGTGCTGAGACCCGAGTAAACTGCGTCTGTATGCAAACTGTCACAGAGTTCTTGGCATATCATTAGGCCTGACCTCCATGGCTGCAGTGACAACAGGGAACATTACAGCCAATTGTCACCAGAGTTAAAATTAATGTACAGGTCTCCAAATTCAAAACTAGGTAGGGTAAGGCCCAAAAAGCCGTGGCTGGTTGATGAACTACATAATTAAAGTGAGATAATCTTACCACTTTGGAGAATGCAAATGTGTGTCAAAAATTCAAGGCACATCCCTCTACACATCTATAGGCATATTTTCCCCTCAGCATTTCTCTGGACCAAATATGACATACCAATGTCAGTATATCCCAGTTATCAGCTTTGGGTAGTAAAATGAAATGTTATTCAGGTCCATGAAATACACAAATCTAAGACACCCAAGCAGTGACAGTCAGGGTCATACTCACAGTGGTTAAAGAAGTTGTACATGGTCATATCTATAGCCCAGGCACACTGACCAACATGGCATCTCTTCTCACTGAGATGCCACTTTCTGCCCGGCTGCAGCTGGCCACAGGAGCCTGCTTGACCGTAGCACCATGCTTCCAGCAGGAAAGGAGCCCCATGAGGACTGAGGGCAGCCAGCAATGTAACCCTGGGTCCCAAGCCTAATTTACCTAGGTAGACCTCTTCAGAGCTGTTTAACACCTAAGAAAACATGTTCTGAATAACCATAAGATGGGCTTAAAGAGATCAAAATTCATACTCGGACTCCCTTCTCAGTTTTTGTGGTATTACAATATTAACCATGTTTGTGAGCTCTAGCAAAGCTTGTCTGGTTTGCATTACCCAGTGTGTGGGTACTTCCACTCTGTATGACATTATTCAGATTGTGGCCTCTTGACTTCAAGGTATAAGGTTATAACCTTTCGCTAACCTATTGATATTCACTTCAGATGTCAGATATGAATGACTGGACTGAAAACACTAATTTTATAGTTTCTTTAGCTAAAGCAATAATTAAAAGCAACAAGATAGCAAAACCTGATCAAGCATAAAAGCTGCTAGACATATTTCCATCCTGGAAGAACCTGGTCTGAGGAACAGTATCTGTATCAATATCTCCCAAGTGCTCGAGAGCTACCACTGAGGTTTGGAATATTCAACAGGAGGAGACCATTACACTTACCTTTAGGCCCTAGCAATGATCCTTTTATCCAGTTATATTTTTACCATGACCATAAAACGAATATGCCAGTGTAAAGAGTTATACAGCCTTTGACATTCTTTTCCAGAGAAAATTCTTTTCCATTTTCTCCAGCCATCCATGGCACAGGCACCATCTGGTCTGGAAGGGGTTTTGATCTCTTAATAAATATTGCTGGAAAATTTTGACTGTCTACCTTGAGATTTCATGAAAGAACTGTGCACCTCATGAAGTTATCCTAGAGAGCGAATAACTTAAAATAAAATGCTTCATATTTTGAGACTAAATTTCCAGGAGATTTCATTGTCTTCTCACAAGGGGAATGCTACATTTATATAACAGATTTCCTTTACACTGCATCACTGGGTACACATCTGGTAAAAATAAATTTTTGTTGTGAAAATTCTGCAGTAACACTAGTCTACATGGAGAGACTTGTAGAAGCAGTCTTGTCAGAGTCCACTACCAGCTTCAAATTAAGCAAGTTTTGTTTACTTTATGCTTCCTTTCCACAAAAGGAAGTATTTTGCTAGAAAGCGACAGATTCATATTTAGCCTTTGCATTCCTACAGCCTTTTGAAGGTGAAATTTGGAAAACATTCAAACTCACTAGCTGTATGAGAGTTACTAAAGAGTCACAACTAACAAATATATAGCAGCCATGAGTAAAATAACAGTAATAAAGGTCAGTTTTTATTAAATTAATTCTTTTACATAAGCAGTTTCAAAGTACTTGAATCTGTCTCAGTGTAAAAACCACGTTGCAAAGAAGTGACAGAACAGCAAAGTGCTGTATTCCTCTCTGTGGAGCTCTTCCCAGAAAAGAAAACATTGCAGACCTGAGAAAACCTCTCACTTCCCAATAATTTTATTATATTTTATGTCCACGAATCATGTGGCTTGTATATAAACAGTTCTTAAAGGTCTCCTTCAGAAGTTAAACCCCAGCTAAGCAACCATTTAGGGAAAAAAGTTGCACAGTCCTTAACGATGATTCATGGACAATTCTTATTGGCTTAACCAGGTTTATGAAAATGTGATGAAAAAGTCAACAGGATTACATATCGGTGTATTAAAAAACCCCAAGCCTTATTTCCAAGAAATGAACAAATGTTTTAAAGCTGTTTATGGTCTAAAGTTACAGCAAGGACAAAGCATGAATCTTCATGAGCTTTACCATAGGATTTGAATGCCTTGGTGGTATTCAACCCCATTTGCCTAAGATCATTTCTACCTCATGGATAAATAGATAAAGCAGCCTGTATTTCAACCTAGACAAGTTCCCTCAGCTTTTCTTTTTGTTTTTGTTTTTTGATGAATGGCAATATGAAATAAATTTCTTCTTATACTTTTCTTCTAAGCTTAGAATTTCTGCAGTGGATAGAACTTGATCAAAACCAACTCCTGCTCATTATGATGTCGCCTCATAATTCATTCATAGTTCTATTTCATACTGCCATTCATGAATTACGAGGTCATTCCTAACTGAAAAAATATTTCACCTCATGTCATCTCACTGTGATATTTCTCTCTACTAGACTTCTCCACCGGTCAATAGTAAAAGCAGACACTAAGTCCAGCAGATATTTGAGCTTTTCTAAATCTCTGATTCCCTTGTGAGTTTGGTAATTTTCTAGTGAAAACAACAAGAAATAGACCTGCAACCCACCTGCGTAGTTTGTAGTGTGAAAATATAACACTTCCAGCAGAGGGCACTTTAAGCTCCTTCAGCACTTGCTACTCATTTAGGAAAACAGCTGCTTCTTCACCACCCCCACATTTCATTTTTACTGTTTCCCCAGGCTTGATACTTTCTTATTGACACACCACCACAAAGGAAGCTACAGAAGTTGGGTAGCAAGCAATCAAAGAAACAGAAACTCAACACAGTAGAAAGTTTTGGGTTTTTTTAAGAAAAGGAATATTGACACGCACATGTTTTAAAAGAGTTAAGAGAACGCAGGTTATTCTTTTAACTTCAGTTTGATTTGCAATGAAGTAGGTTGTGAAAATGCAAACTGGTTAGAAGTGCATATTGGTAACTGCCTTATTTCTGAAATGCTTTTATCCCATTCCTAAGAGAAATAACTGCCAAGGTGAACACTTGGAGTGCTACGGTATCTATTTCTGGTTGAGTTACAACCCTTCGGCTGTTAGTTGTTTTCAACTTGTGTAACCCTACCCTGATATGTCTTCTCTCTTTCCTTCCTTTTTTCTCAAAGAAGAAACATATTTTCTTAGTACTGTAGTAAGAAAATTGACAGATCAAACAAAGTATTGAATCTACATACAGTAATGAACACAAAAAGAGCCAAAGGTGCAAGACCCAATAGCATCCAATTTTCTCCTTTGACTGTTAAAGTATCTTTCTCAACGTTTGGAAGGGGAAAAAGGAGAAAATCTCTGGAAAAACTACCATAAATCTTGTTTAAAATCAGCATGAGAAGACTCAGACATATTTTACATTAATACCGCAAGTAGTTATTAAAAGATTAATGATTTCTTAATAGCTGGTTTACTAAAAAGCAAAGCAGTGGACTGTTTAACAGACTGCTTACAGGAACAGCAGTTCTAAATAATTTTAACACTTCTTACTGGCATCAATAAGTACTATTTACCACACGATAGTCCTGTATGGCAGTAATGTATGTATATCTGTTAATCATTTACAATCCTTTTATAAAGCAGTATCCTTTAATAACATCGAGATTATATAGGATTTAAACTCATCTCAGACTCCACTAAAGTTTTCTCCACATTCTATCCACTCTTTCAGTTCCTACTACTGTTTACTTTGCTAGGTCTCTATGTTCATTCAGTCTCCTTCAAATGAAAAAATGCTTTTTGTGACATTAAAATGTTATCATTTTCCCGTCTCCTTCTTAAATATAATTGAAGAAAAGCAGACCTCGAACGCAACTTCATTTTTTGTTTGTACAACAATTACAAATATAACTACTATATACAGAGAGGATATCCTATAAGTTTCACCATTAGAAGAGAGGAAAAATTCACAGCCATCGACTCTTACGAGGTCTCAAGTACAATCACTGTGTTTTGGATAACTTCTGATGACTGATCACTGCATAGATAGTTTTTATCATTGCAAATATTTGTCAGATCTAAGAAGTTTAGGTCACTGAAGGAAGACTATTCAAAGTATGTCACCAACTTCATTTAATTTTCAGACATGAAGAGCTTTGGAAAGTATCACACTATGTATAGAATGAAAAGATAATTACAAGGAGTGAAATGAAGTCAAATGCAGTAACTTAAAGGTATGCAAAGAGAAATTATTGTTCTTATGCTTCGTCTGATTATGAAATTACTACTTGAGGCAGTGGTACAACTGTACCATTTATATCATCTCACGGTGCTCAGACACACAGAAATCCAAAAAGTGTTCAACTGAACTACTGACGTGCCAGTTTCTACTGCAAAGCTTGTGTAATATTTTTAGTGCTCCAAGATCTTCAATAAAAGCAATCCCATACCTTACAAAATAGGTGTACATAGAGAGTTTGCATTTTCAGTGTGATGGACGTAATTTTCTTTAGACCCAGCACCTTCTGAAGTCAGGATATCCCTTCTCCCAGTTCTTCACACCAGCTTTTTCTGAAGGGCTGGGTGATAGAGTTGCTATGGGAAAACCCTAGCTCATGTAACCCCCCCAGGCCCTCAGAGCCCAGCTGCGGCTGAGTTTGTCAGGACTGGGACCACTGCACAACACTCCTCTCTTTTCCTTTTTCATATTCAAACTAGATTTATCCGGCTACACAATTATAGTGATGCTGCTTACATCTCCTTTTTCATAGCAATATTTTCATAGCAAATTTCATTCCTGCCTGTTTTTCTAGGAATTCATTAGTAGCCAGCCATTGACTAAACACTATTTTCATTTTGTAGAC
The DNA here is from genome assembly GCA_013400555.1 of Jacana jacana. NCBI lineage: Eukaryota > Metazoa > Chordata > Aves > Charadriiformes > Jacanidae > Jacana > Jacana jacana. The sequence goes on from VZTM01007505.1 coordinate 8,178, forward strand.
ACTTTAGTGAATTTATTCTGTTTCACTTCAAGGATTCTACTCAAAGTTTTAGGAATAAACAGTAAATAAGCTCTAGCACACAAAGACAGTTTCAAAATATTAGAAAATATGTTTGGAAGATAGCTTTCAGTTCTGTAAGAGTATTTGATACTAGAAAACAGAAATAAGTCTTAAAAAAAAAAGATAACTACATAATAGCAACATAAAATTCTTCAATAGTCCAACAGTTTTTTTTTAAAGCAATGTTCTTTTCATCGAGAACTCTACAGGGACATTTTTGACCCCATTGTTAATATCACTTAACATACTAACTGGAGCATGCCCTCAGCTGAATGCAAACATTTATATTGTTATTACTGCCAATAACAAAATTTCACTGTAGAACTGTTAACAAATGGATCTATTTCATTATAATTATGTGCTGTCATTTTCTGTTTTGTTTTAGATTTTTCATAAGAGAAGTAGTAGGAGCCTGCAGTTTGTTCTTTTCTCAATGTATCTAGATTTCAGCCTTCACAAAACGATTGTTTTGAATACCAATTGCCTTGGTATTCAAATAATTCTTGAACAGTTGCACATGTTATTTACAGACATGTATCAAATCATAAAATTTTGATAATAGCTTATTAATTAGTAATTACTAACAAATGAAAAGATGCCAAAAGAACTTTGTGATGGAAAATATTGTAAGCCCTTCTCTGAACAGAAAAGCACATGGTGCTTGGGGCCACAGCTTAGGTTACTGTGAGAGAGCAGATACATCCCTAGCTGAGGCCCTACCAGCAATAAGTGGAGAAAAGAAATTGTTTTCATGTTTCTTGTCTATATTTCCTATTTACTATACATAGCAGGAGGAGACAGGTTTTTTTCACAAGATGACACCATTGTTGTTCACCAAGAAAACAGAAAACCCAAAGGCAGCTACCAACCTGTGCACTCCCAGCCCCTGAGCAACAACAACAATGTGGAAAAACTTTCAGGAACTACTACAATATCAGAAGTCTTTAAGGCTACCATCAACTGCAAAAATTGCAATGCTAGGATGAGTTGCATCTCATTGTCCAGATTCATCTTCTCCCAAATTTCATTTAATAATGAAGACTACGCCTCCAGTATTTTTGTTCATCTATCATCACGTCAATGATTATTACACCATTACAAAACAAACAGAAAAGCTTAATTTCAAGGAAGATTTATGGTGACTGAAACACATTCAAACTTGACTAGATGCGAGTAACCAAATAAATCTGATGTCTGCTCAACCAAAAATGTTTACCAAAAAATACGGGTTTAAAAACATCAGTGCTGAAGTATTGGAGTATAATTCCCATCATAGGAAGGAATAAACAATGATTAATAAAATCAGAATAAGATACATTAGCTAGATAAAAAGACTATCATGCAGACTGTAAAGCTGTCATTATAGGTTAGTTTTCTATAGGATGAGCTTCAGTACTGTCCAAGCTAATTCTATATGGCTGTAATGTCTTAAATAATCTGCAGTTTAAAAGCAAGAAGATTAAAATAACCTGCAGTTTAAGAACAGTGGCCAAGAGGCTTGGAGGAACAGGCACAGAAATCACAGTAAAAAGATCTGAAGGCTAATGTTGAATCATAGAATCATTTAGGTTGGAAGAGACCCCTGGGATCATCAAGTCCAACCATCAGCCCTACTCTACAAGTTCTCCCCTACACTAGATCCCTCAACACCACATCTAATCTGCTCTTAAACACAGTCAGGGAGGGTGACTCCACCACCTCCCTGGGCAGCTGATTCCACTGACTGACCACTCTCTCCGTGAAAAATTTTTTCCTAATGTCTAGCCTAACCCTACCCTGCTGCAGCTTGCAGCCATTCCCTCTTGTCCTGTCGCTCATTGCCCATGAGAAGAGACCAGCACCAATATCTCTACAGTGCCCTTTCAAGCAGTTGTAGAGAGTGATGAGGTCTCCCCTCAGCCTCCTCTTCCTCAGACTAAACAACCCCAACTCCCTCAATCGATCCTCATAAGCCTTATTCTCCAGGCCTCTCACCAGCTTTGTTGCCCTCCTCTGTACTCGCTCCAGCACCTCGATATCTCTCTTGTGCTGAGGTGCCCAGAACTGGACACAATACTCAAGGTGTGGCCTCACCAGTGCTGAGTACAGGGGGACAATCACCTCCCTACTTCTGCTGGTCACACTATTCTTTATGCAAGCCAGGATGCCATTGGCCTTCTTGGCCACCTGGGCACACTGCTGGCTCATGTTTAGCCTCCTGTCGACCAGCACCCCCAGGTCCTTTTCTGCCAGGCAGCTCTCCAGCCACACTGCCCCAAGCCTGTAGCGATGCATGGGGTTGTTGTGGCCCAAGTGCAGGACCCGGCACTTGGCCTCATTGAAGGCCATGCCATTAACATTGGCCCATCTATCCAGTCTATCCAAGTCCCTCTGTAGAGCTTCCCTGTCCTCAAGCAGATCAACACTCCCACCCAACTTAGTGTCATCTGCAATCAGGCAGGGTCACTGTCCATTAAAGACAGAAAAACTGTGACAACAGGAAGTGGGGGGTTCCAACTTTTCTTTTCCTGCTTTGATACTTAACTAAAATGAACTGGTTTATGTAATACCATCATGATGATGAAAAGGTGCCAAATATATAGAAATAGCTGAAATGGGAATCTGTACTCTTACAGTGTTGAGGGCCACAGTTCAGCATCTCTGTATGGTTTAGCCCACTCTCATATGAAGCTTGGTCACTCCAAACAGTCATCTCTGCATCCTCTCCATGTTCCAACAAGAAAACAGACAAAGCCATGTTAGTACAGATTATTTTTGTTTTTTTAAAGAGGTTTTCTGCAATTTATTCTAAGAGAAAGATATTCTCTCACAAACAAATAGCATGACAGGGCCAGAGAGAGTGGCCCCAGGCACACAGAAACACCAAAGCACCACTGAGAGATTTGTACCTGGCATGGACCAGCTGTGTGATCAGATCCAGCTCTTGGCCATTACCTCGGTTGACACCTAAAGGTATGGTGTTAGTAGCATAATGCAATAACAATATAGAACACATTTTACCAGAATTAGTTAATACATGTTATCAGCCATGAACCCCAGATTTCCAAATCTACAAATTCTAGTGACAGTCATCACATCCATGCTTCCTATAGCATGAAACGTATATAAAGCAGCTTGAGATTTGATGTTTGCTACAAAGAGATCCACCTTTGTAAAAACTAGCTCAGCTGTCTGCTTTGCCTTCCTTTCTCATCAAAGTGAAGTCAAAGCAATATCAGAGCAAGACAAGCTATCTTCTACATATAAAAAGCCACTTCTGACAAAAAGCATGTGCTCTCACTTTCAATGGCATGACTGCAATCATCTGAAGGCTGTGAAAAGACCACAAATGATTCCTCCCAGCTTCTAACTCCACCAAGCACAGGAAAGTGCTATTTGAAGAATTAAGCCTCTGATAGAGAGTCATTCATCATTATTTAAATCATGACAAATATAAAGATCATAAAACAGGCAAAAAAGCTTCAGGAAACTGGAAAAAAGAAAAAAAAAACAAAACAATATCATAGGGTTTGGTTTAACTGTACATACTCTACATAACTCTATATTCCTGAGTGCGGTGAGGTTGAGCATTTCTTATTTCTCTTCAGTCTAGAACGCCATCATTTTGAAAAAAAAAAATATACAAATGTTTAAAGGCTGAATTGTCTGCATTTATTTAATAAGCTGCCAGAGAGCTTTGAAAGGCAATGATCCATGAACTAAGACTTTAAGACTTTAATGTTGTATATGACAATGAATCTGAAGATACAATAAGGGACTATAGAACAGATAATTACATATTCTTAATGGGCAGTAATGGGGACTATGGTCTGTGTTATAGACCATTATGCCTCCTCTGAAATTTATATGACAGATTTTAACAAAGAATGCAACAGGTCTACATTCTACAAGGAAGCAAGACAATAGAGTTGATGCATGTCACACCATCACCACCCTCACAGCAGTTCTCCTTTTCCAAGCACCCAAAGTCGCACTTTCAGAAGTCACAAATGTGGGCAGACATGAACAAAAGGCAGCAGTACCTGAGATCATTACTCCCAAATCTTCCCTTGTGCAACTAAATCGTGATGTAATGTGTAATATGCTTCACTCAAATGTAACCCAACTTTGAGAAAACATCCTGGGAAACATGAGATTCACCACTCTCTGTAAAAGAAAAATTCCTCATGACTTACACACTTGGAAACACCTTAGGTAAATTTGCAGAGTCTCCATTTCAGTAGATCACAACATTTAATAAAGCCAGCCTTTCCTTTCCTTTCATACCTCCATACTACAGTAATAAAGCAATGCAACGTTTCAAACACATGAAATAATACTCCACCCTCATCGGACAGCTGACCTTATCGTTAAGGTTTTAAGATTCATTTAACGCCCAGTCTTTTTCATTCAAGAAGGGGGGAAATAGACAACTATAAGAAAATCTTGACATTTCATATTAATATTATTTGTCATTCATTGAAACAACCTTCCTTAATATTTTGGCTTGCTTCCTATGAACTCCAGAAAACAATCAGAAATTCACAGAAAAGATCAAATGTACAGCAATAAAGGCATGTTTTCAACTTTAGAAAACCAGCCACAGAAAAAACTTAGTAGAGGGAAAAAAAATAATCTTATTTATCAAAAATACCCATACTAAACAAGGTCAGCTGACAGGACAAACTCACACAAGTAAATGACATAAGACAGTTGCTGCATGTGTTTTCTTTACATAATACATTCATTAGTGAGAAGGTAAAGACAGACTAATTTTAAAACCTGAAATGATTTTGCAATGCTGTTTGTGAGGGGAGGATCAACAGAAGTTTTCTACCACCTTAGAATTAATCACACTGCTATATAAATCCTGTATATTTTAAGAACTCTGAAAGTGTGATTTCAGTAAAGTTAAATAATGTATGAAATTGAAAAATGTCATTCTTTTAATATCTTTCTCCTTATTAAAAAAAAATTGCAATTACAGCTTTAAAAAACAATTGTAACCTTCTTTTAAAGCATTACAAAAGTTGTCATTGTTTACTTAACCAATTCAGATTCAGCAAACGTGACCTACCATATCCTGAGGGAAAGACCTATTGTAGCAGTAAGCAATACATCTCTACACACTTGTAATTTAAAGGCACTGAGGCAAAAACTGTCAAAACATTACTAAAGTCGACAAGGATGTACGGTTCATTAGTCTAGGAACTGATGTGTTATGGACCTGTTTGTGATCAGCCTGATAATTTAAATCAAGTTGCAAGTTTATGTAAACCTACTAGAACTCTATTATTAAATTTCAGATCATGTTTTCAACAAAGGCACCCGTAATTGTAGGCATTTATCATAAAGCCATAAATAGCCCTCTATCACGCCAACTTGATCAATAATCAATTTATAAAATATCATTACTTTAATTGAAAATCTCTAGCTGTTTCCCTTGCATGGAATTTGAGGGCCAAACTCAGATAAGCATAACATCAGCAAGCCAGTCTTGCTTTGTTAACAGAGAATTAGACTGTGAATGAGTCAATATTTGCAGGTGGTTATACGTGCAGAAAAGAGCGATCTGCAGCTGCAAATCTAGCTGACCCTTTTCTAGCTGCCTTAAGCCTGTCCAAGCATGTCTGATGCTCGCAGCAGCGCCCACCTGACAGCTCTGCTCTTGGGCCCATGCTGGAGCGCACTACCTGCCCATGAAACCTCTTCAGCCCCCATGGCTTTACTCCTCTCAGACTGATATCTAAAATATGCAGCCACACCCCACATATTACTGGTCTACAGGCCTCCTCTTTGTTGAAAATGGACAGAGATTTCTGTGCAGTTGCCATAGAGAAGATGAGGGATCGCAGATTTAGGTTTGTGATTGCTGTCTCAGCATTTCATTCATTGCAACAGGTCACTGCAAAACAGGACAAGTTCAACTGCAGTGGGAATGTCAGCATACCTGATTTCAAGCATTAAACATTTTTCCTGTGACAAAAACTCCTTTGTTCAATATTGAACAATACTTTCTCCTTTGTTACATACTAATAGCTGTTTTTACGAGATGAACTTTCCATCTAGATAAAAGAAAATCAGGGATGACGACATGCTGGAGGACTGTAAACAACCAACATTACAAAAATAAACAGGTAGTTCACAAGATACTCTTGACCCTCAGCATAAAGCTGCGGTTGTCCTGTAGTTAATTGCTTAAATATTGTTGATATCAATTTTTTTTCTGCCTATCAAGAATTATTCCATTAATATTGTATCCTATGTTTTGGGCATAGAGGACCATCATTTCAAAGTCTGCCTTATCATTTGCACACTCTAGTGAAAGACGTCATTGCTGCCATTCTGCAGCCCCAAGAAGATAAAAAGGAGGTTCTAAGTACTGAACCTATAAAAGCCTGCCCAGTTCATGTCTTCCTTTCATGATGCACTAGAGCTCATTTTATTAATTGCAAGTTTCCGGTTTTATACAGCTTTTTATTCATTTATGAAAATTACTACATGAAGATGGGAAGGAAGGTTAACCTGAAAATATGTTTACCTTTCAAAGGATTTTTTTTTCAGGCAATTTATACTGAGGCGCTGTATAAAGTCACACCAGATTTAACTATTTTACATTTGTGTGATCTTTCCAAATCATCATTAATTTAAACATGTATTCCTAAAAGTGCCAGAATAAACATTTTGCAAGAACTACCATCCCATATTACTCTGTAACCTAATATCTCTCTCAAAAAACCAATTTCTGTGGATCAGAGCATGCCTAATGACAGAGTACAAGGCAATCGTGTGCTGCTTCTGACAAAGGACTACAGTTTTCTCTCCTTCCCTTCAAATACATAGAGGTTTTGGGAGCCTTTTTGTCAGTAAATTCCGAACCTGATAAGCCTGACAAACTAATAGGTTTAAAGACTTCAACTAGATTTCACCACTGCTGTATCATGGAAGGGTGAAGAATGTCTGGGTGGACATTAACCTTTGTGGGCGATTCGAAGTGGGACAGAGCAGGGACATCATGCAGATGGGTATAAGAAATTAAGAACTGGCAGTGCACTCCAACATTTCAGAATTAAGAACTTGCTTCAGGACACATTCTTGTCAGACTACAACTCTAAAGGGCTGCCAGTGCCTGAACAGAACATGTCTCAAATTCCAAAAGGCTTATTTCTACCATATGTAGCATGAAAATAACAATAAATAAATAAATAAAACAAAACACAAAAAACCACCACAAAAACACAAGAAAAACAAAAGCTGTCTTCCTACTCAATAATAAAGTACTGCACTTGTGGCTTAGCCATAAAGTGAAGAGCTCAGGGCCAACGTTACTTTTCCTGGTGCAAGGTCCATTAACCACAGCTCAGATACTGCTGGTATCTAAGATGTTGTCAGATTGCCCCAAAATGCCCTGGGAACCAATCAGATATTGTCCAAAACATTTCATTTTGCTGAGGGATGAAACTGTCTCCTTCTAGCCATACCACTTCCCAGTACTATTGCACAAATTACAAAAGGGTGTTTCCCTGCAGGCCATGATCAGGAATCACTGGTGCAGAAGGACTTCCAGAAAACTATGCAGAAGACAAGAAAGTAAAACCTCTGCCTTCTCTGAAGGTTTTCCAACCATTAACAACACTTCCATTTATGTCTCTTTGTAGCAAACAAATTATTCCCAAATAGCATCAATGCCAGCATTTTTTCTTCCTTCAGAGATGCTCCCTTGAATGTCAGTTATTGTGAAAACCAGACACGCATGCACAGGGCAGGAGACTAACTAGGGTTTGTTCTGAGAGTTATTATTGTTTCAGAAAACAATCAAAAGCAACTTGGTTTCTTTAAAGTTGTTCTATAGTCTGTGTATCCATATTATTCTTTGATGTCAATCCCTAGAAGTATTGTATAAGCAAACACTAAAAATAATAATAAAAGAGTTCAGGGCATGCCTAACCCCTTTCCATAACACAGTGACAAGGCTACAACAATACAGGATCAAGCAAAATACACACCTGAACTGAAACACAGCAGTAGAGGGAAGTTACTATGTAATGACACATTTCCAGAAAAATATATTTATGAGAATTTCCATATCCTCTAAAGGATGGAAGTTTGTTAACTTGGAAATTCATGAGAAAATCTCTTGTAACATGTAGCTACAAGCTTTTATATCAGATTTTGACTTGAGCCCAGGGTTAAAATGAAATCAGCTTTCAGAGCAAAACAGTTAAGTTTCATCTCTCTCTCAAAACCAGACGACACAATAAAGGGTGAAAGGAAGCTTGTCTTAGTTTCCCTAGAAGATTTGTGCAATTTCTTGCAAACACTTCTGTTTTTCAAAAAGAGAGTCAATATCACAGTTGTGGCAATGCAGTGTACTTGCTGAATATTACTTGCTTACTGGTTTGGAAACAAACATTTCACGTGGATCAAGTTTTGTCTAAATTTTCACATGAATGCCAGTAGGGAAAGATTAAAGGAGTTAATATTATATTATTAAACATGTCACATTGCAAGGTATCTTAATAATTAAAGAACATTGCTTTCTTGATGAATTCTTTGCTGAAATTTAAATGTAGGTACTCCAAACAGAGATATACATGCGTAAACATTTACTGCAATTAACTGAAGACCACAAAATCACTACTGAATATTTTCTTTTAATATATTTTTCTTCTGCAGCTTAGATAAAAAGTGCACATTTTTTCATTGACCAACATCAAAGCAGAACACTGGAGAAAGAAAAACTTAACAACAAGCAATACATAATTGGGTTTAAAATATAGGCTTCTACTTCTTTTACCCAGATCTGTTCTCCTCTTTCTGCCTCTCCCCTCACAGACCAATGCATTTAAAAGAAGATGGAAACAATTGTTTTCACAAGACTCCATTTCAAATTAAACAGGATCTTTTTGCTCAGAATCTCTTTCAGGGCTCCTATGTCTTCCTGATAATTTAATTATTCACATTATCTCTTTGGCATGAATCTCAATATACTGAATATGTATACATCAATTAAAATAGCCTACCTGGCTGCTATATGTAATTATAAGTGTAAAATCTTTATAAGAGTCTTATTTTTCTCACCAGCAAGCAGAGTCATACTAGAAATACATATACATCCAAACTAGTATTAGGTACTGACTCAATGAAGTAATAATTTTCATGCAAAATACAAGGAAAAATACCCTTAGTAATACTAGGAAGACAAGTATATTTCCAATTCTGTTCTCTGGGACTTAGTCTTCAGTGCCTGGGTTTAATTCCTAAAGATACTTTAAAGTCCCTGAATCTTAAAGCAAGTTTAAAAAAGAAAAGAAATAGTTTGTGTCCCAATACACCAGGTAGAATGGTAGCATTAAGAGAGAACTTATTTAGATCTCTCTTGTGCCTAATTCATCTCAGTTGGCACCTTCATTTCTAACCATCATGCTGCTTGGTTTGTTTGATAGCTGAAATAACCATTAGGAACAAGTGTTTGTGGGAAACGGAATGACAGCATCTGACCTCCTGGGTGAATGCCACAAGCACTGAACTATGTACAGGAAGAGGTCCTTGAAGAGCCTCACTTACTCTTTCTGTGCTTATGTAGGAACCAGTCCTACAGCAAGCAACAGCAGAACGTGTTCAGCCAGGTCTCAGTTGCCATTTTATATCGGCACAAAAGCCACTAGAGCTTAGGAAAGCAGAAATTCAGATGAATAATAACAGTTTTAGAAAATGAGAAATATCCCAGTCTAGGTATAAGCTGAGCTGAGGCAAAAGGAATCCAGTGTTAGATACTTAAAGTGGCTGACAGATGACTGAGTCCCATGAGGAATGAAGATTTATGTTTTTACCACAGGATTAATTTATGCTATTTCCACTTGTGAGTACTCCTAAATATGGCATAGTCATAGTGAGCAGTCACACGGTGAAGTAATTCCTGAACTGGACAAAAGGAGCCATGTGCTTTAAGTCTCTTTTCAAGGATATATTCAGCATTAGCGATTTTATTTGCAACAGTGAGACATAAAACAAAACGCTGCTTGTTCCAGGCTGTAGACCCATGTAACTGTGACTCCCCAGAGCCCTGACACATAGCCAGCTGGGGAGAGACTGCATTAAGAAAACACAATGATGAGTTGGAAGTGTTCACAGTTTTCATGAGCAGTTTTTAAATCAAACTTGTTTTGACAGGGAAAAGGTCGGGACACCACTTCTCACCTGCCTCTCACCAACTCTCCCAGTACCAACAGAGAACTGTAGTTCACAGCCCTGGAAGGAGTGACCAGGAGCAATCCTTGACCTACTACTGAGCTGTAGGGGAAACAGCCATTGACCTGGATGCAGTAACACTTACTGCCACATCAGGCCCAAAAATGGTCAGAAAGCCCAGTGGCTTTACCTGCTTATTAACTCAGCGCAGCAAAAAATACCCAAAGCTCAAAGTCTTGTTCTGGGCAAAGAAGAAAATATGACTCAGGTGTAAAGTCAAGAAATTTCTATTAGAATTATTGGAATCCTCAGCCCAGTCAAAGAGCTCTGTCCAGTTTAATTGCTACAGAAAAATGTTGTTCTACAATAATATTATTTTATAATACAATGTATTCTATAATTAAAATTGTTATAGGCACACTGCCTAGCATCCACCCTCTTTCTGGTATCATGATTACTCTTCTAGAGTCCCTTGGGCTTCTAATGCCAACAGTTCCCACCTGGCAGGGGAATGCAGCCAATATCACCTATAAGAACTCTTTCATGGCAAGAAGCATGGTGTTGATAATGATCTCTCTAGGATGCACTGAAGTTCATTTTAATGTGTCTTCTAATACTCTTTTAAACCTTACTCTTTCTTTAGTGGTTCAGATTTACTGTCTATAGCAGATTTTACATACAAGCTATGCTGTCCCAACATAGTTTTCAACCAGCTTTTAGGTGTGCATTTCTTTAACTGACAACTGGTGAACCATTTAAAGCGATGAGGTCTCTGGTGCCCACTTGTGTGCCAGCTCTCATTTTCCCATGCCTGTACTCCTCTATGGGGAATCCTGGGTCCCATGGGAAATTTAAGGCCTGTGCTGTTCAACTGGGCTGCATTTCTCTGCACTACACCATTACATTAGAATCATTAATACCTTGTTCTGATGCAGAATTACTACTCATCGTTACTGTCTTTGTGAAAACAGTTGTTGTATGATACTGACATTAGTAAAAATAATTTTAAGCTATTAGAAAAATTACCCTTACAGCAAATCCAAGCATGAGAAAGATTCAGGACATCTCACCATAAACTGATTCAAAAGGAGTGCAACAGCCTCAGGCCAGAGGCCATACAAACTCAGGAAAAAGGCTGGGGCCTCTTGCTATGCTGCATACAATGTACTTGCTGGACTGAAGAACTATATACTCCCTCCCTTCCTACGCAACCCCTCTGAGCAGGCCTGCAGAAGTTGGTCCCATATTCCAATCCAGCTCATTGCCACAAAACAGTACTTTGGCTGGATCTGTACCAGCACGTGCACTCACAGGTACAGTCTTTCCATACAGCTTTTTGAAATTAATCTTGAATTGAATGGAGTGCTCATTTTCTTCAAGAATATATCCACCACACCACATACATAATAAATACTTGCATAACAGTTCAAACAGAGGAATTAATTCAGATATGAGAATTTTTTTCTATTCTAGACAGTTAACCGTACACTGGCACCAAACTACTCTTTAGACTATACCTTTGAGAGAACAGAATGTAGATGAGGCCCTCATTTTTTTCTTAGAAGTTTCATATATGCAAGATTGGAGAAACATCTAGATACATATCCACATTTAAGGACACTGAGGTACTTTTATGATACCTACCAGGTAGGTTTTGATTTATAAAATAAATTAAAAAAAAAAATCCCGCACAAAAAATCCCACAAAACCCCCATCCCACTATATTACTTAACACTGAATATTTTAGAATACAAACCAAATTACATGGGAAAAAAGCCAAAAAATTGAGTTCACTCGTAAGAGACCTATTGAGCAGTAACAACTGCAAATGATAGAATTTAGGGGGGAAATGTACTTTGAAAACCATTAGTTTTAATATTTTAGATTCTTCAAATGATTGCTTGATGTTTTAGAATTTGTGTCTTGATAGCAGTATTTCTAAAGACCAATTACATAAGTGCAGTTAGATATACCTCATAGTGTTTCAGATGGATTTATTCATTTAATCTGCTTCATCAGGGAAGAGTAAAACACTGTACCTGTAACTAACCTAAGAAGGCTTATGAGGTGTGAGAGCTTTCTGTATAAATTTTGAACCGCTTGTTGATTTTACTGAGAATCTGTGTTTACTGGTTAGGGTTGTACTGTAGTATTTGCAAGGGTAATGAGCTATTCAGTGTCTATTCTGACTGAGCTATTTGTGTCTAGTTAATGCATTCCAAATGTAATTGACAAATTAACATATCTAACTTTTCTCATTAGCAGTATTAAATAAGGAAATTGCTGTTCCAGAATTGTAACCTTTTTATTTATTACACCAAACTTCTCTTGTATCTTATTAGTTGATCTAAGTTTTCTTCCTATAAATCAAAGTGAAAGAAAGAAAAAAACAAAACACACCACTTTTTCTTTCTATTTATGATCTTCTATTTCTGTGTATTTCTTAAGATAGACAGTGAAAATTAATAAAATTAATTCCACTGTTTATATTCAGGTTCTCAATATTACAGTGTTCAGTTTATCATTGGTAAAGGTTAATTATGTATTTTTAAAAAGTTTGGATCATTAAAAAATAAAATACAATGCGAAACACTTTTGTTTGTCTTGTTGATTTCAATACTGACTTTTAATAGTGCCATGTTTGAAATAACGTTTTTTAACCTAAAGATTTTCCAAAAAAAAAAAATTCCACATAAAACCTGACAAAACCCAAAACTCAAACAAAGCTCCCAAACAACTAGAAAAACTTCTAAACTGCTAAATATCACTACAGTACGCTTACTATCAAGGTGTTAAATGTAATGACTGAGGTCACCAAGAAGGGGTCAGCAAAGATTCTTCCCTTAGCTCAAATACCTACCTGCTCCTTCCAAGCACCACATATTAGACTTTTTGCTGTTTCTTTCAGACAAACATTTGCATGTGGCTATTTCTGTTGGCCACTTACTCAACTTAGAGGGTAGCAAAACAAGTTTTTGGCATCCCTCTACAGATTAGGTACTCCTAACTGATATGATTCAAAGCTACTTTCAAGGCACAACAGAACGAGAAGGCTGGCATCTTGGCCTATTGGCATGTACTTCTCTACTGCAAAGTTTGGAGTCTTTGGAGTCTTAGGAATACATTCATGATTCATTCACAGTTTATAGTAGTGAAATAAAGCAAATCCCAACCTGTGCTTCTAGTGGAGAAATTAACTTTAACTAATTAAGTTTTCCCGAAGTCAACAACAAAGTACATCTCACAACAATTTTGGTCTTTACTAAGACTTCAGAGTCAAGAACTTCATCATTTGGTAACATTTACACCTTTAGCTACTTTCTTCCAACAAATAAATAGTCTAGATAATCTAGAAGTCAGTTGGATAACAATAGCTCTGATAAAAGTAAACGTGCCAGTGCCATTCTGGAAACAATCTACTTTAAACAAAGAAACCCAATTGTATTAATCAGTTACAGTTATCATTTATCAAAAATATTTATTATGTAAATAATTTCATAGAATGGAAAAAAACTAGAGTTCACCAAAATACAACTGGCAAGTTATTTTAAATTAAAGATTTGAATTACATACAATGCAGCTAACTTAAAATGGTTTCTTTCAGAGGAGTTGATATCCTCTACAGAAATATATTACCTATACAAAGACATTTGTTAGATGAAAGGAAAACAATGCTATGTAATATATGTATATATTGATCATACACTTTGGATAAAAAAACAACCAACCAACCAAACAAAAAACCCCCAAAACCTAAACCATACAAACAGAGTGCTATTTAAGAACCAAGGAGGATATTTGCTGTATCTATTGTATAGTCCCTGCCCAAAGACATTCACAGAGAGTCAATTGTATCAAATGTACATCTGATTGCTGTTAATGGGAAAGTTTTGGCTTCCTGTGCAACAGTCCACACGAACTGAAAGAAACCCATGCCTTTGGTAAGTGAACTTTCCCATTAATAAACCATAAGTCCTTAGCCTGGAAATGTTCATCTTCCAATCCTACAGATCAGCAAATGCAATATGACGGAGCTACTGGAGTAATTCCTGCAAATTCCAAGTCAAGCATACAGTTAGAGGAATGCAAACACATCCTCACCTCTGTAGATAAAACACACAGAAAAGACTTGGGTGCTGTGATCCCTATATTCTTCATCCTAAGAAGGGACCGTGTTATATGTCTCAGCTCTATAAGCAAAACTATAGTTTACCTCTCGTTTCCAAAGTCACTGAAACATCTTTTTGTGACACCAGGCAGACAAGGTGGAAAAGCAGACAGGAACATCATCCAGCAAGCACAATAAGCAGCATGATCTCAAGCTTCTCCTGTGCCACAGATGTTGCTTTGTAAAGTGATAGTTGAGTATCTCTGTTTTAAAATGCTTGAACCAGCACAAGTGCCACTTCATTCCTCTGCAATGTTCTCATTTGGCAGGACAGGTGCTCTTGACAAAGAATATCCCAAAAAAGAACATCTAAAATATGTATTCACCAACATCTGTCTTGCTTTGACTTAAATGCATACTTGAGTAGCTTCCTTAAGTACAAGCAAAAAGTTTTCCACTTACTTTGACCTTCTAAAGAAGCTTCATGAGGCTGTAAGCCAAAAACACTTTTACAGAAAAGTAACCTTGATACACAAAATGTGCACACTGGAACTTGGGTC
>VZTM01007505.1:23146-39604 GCA_013400555.1 Jacana jacana
GTCAACAAAGCCTATAACAAAACAAAAAAAAAAGAAAGAGATTAAAGCAATATATTTTTCAACTGATACATTTTGGGAGACTTTTACAGAGAAGGGACCATGTTGAATATATTTTTTTTTTCAGTGGTGAGTATTTACCCATAAAGCTTGCATTTTATTTTAGGCTATGTCAGAAATAGCTATAGCTTCATTTAGGAAAACTAAGTTGATATGGGTTTTTGGAGGGTTGTCTGTTTTTCTTTCCCATGTATGTAGTACAGCTTAACTTGTGTAGCAGTGTTTCATATACTATATAAACTGTACTATTGGAGGCAGGGAAATAACTTGCTTACTTATCTGTCAAATTTTCTGTCATACATGACATATCATCCAGCCCAAAATCTTTTGCAAGTAACACGCAAAATATATTCTGTCACCAATGAGATGGAGAAAAAGAACTGCATGGGGAAAAATAATACCACAATCACAAAACATGGAAAGAAAGTGAGGAAAAGCTGTTTGAAACTGAATGGGAAGTTAGTACCAGAGACGTTTGGATACTACAACTATGTGCACTTCTTGTAAGTTTTTGTAATTTGAATCAAAAACGTTGCATGTTAGCATCATGAAGAATCACATATACAGTATGACAGACCCATAGAAATACGTGCTTAAAAAGAAAAGAACACCCAGGCCAGCCCTACTTTGTGTCTTCAGTCTGGCAGAATCACAGCAGCCCATGGTATAGGAATGCCACTACATGGCAGGTGATGCCACATCAATTAACAAACAAACCTAGAATCCCTCAAAAGCAGAAGTTTTTCTTTTCTTCAGAGTAAATTGATCTCTCTGATACTGAGTGAAAATAAAAGAGTATTTCTCAACTTCCATGGGTTGCTTTGTTGTTTTTTTTTCCTAGTTGTTTTACTAAGGCAAATCAAAATGGGTACTGAAGAGCTATTAACTTCTAACACAGGATGCATTTTTATATTGCTGTTTATTCATAAAACCTAAACATCAGCTTGAGAAAGAGATATGCTGTATCTGACTATCAATGTGAGGCCACTGTAGAATTCACAGCAATTCAAAGGATTAAAAAAAAGTGAAAAAAAAAGTTCACCATTAATTTTTTAACGGGAACATCATTGGTACCATAATTTACTCAAAGCTTTGCAAAAATACCACATCATACCACAAACACAATGGAAATAGAATCATAAAGCAAAAAAAAAGAATTAATGTAATGCTAAACTGATAATACTAAATTTAAGTAAAACGTTATTTTATCAGCTACAGAAGACTTTTGCCATACCTTAACGTGATGCTCAGGAAGTTTTTTAGTGGCAAGATATTGTAATGCAGAATGGAAATACTAAACTGCTGATACTACCAGCCTTTGGATAAAGAAATGCAAATAAGGTCCCTGCTGTCTCAGGATGCTTGCTGGGAGATACAGCTTTGTTTCTATTATTTGATTATTCATCCTACTTTACAGTGGGAATGAAGGTTAATTTATCTGTGAACTTGCTGCATTTTTAGTAGCAAAAAAAATTAAGACTTTTCTCAGAGTGCAACAATAAAATTTAGCCTGAGAGTTAGGAAAGAGACATAAAAATATGTGAAGCTAAAACGGTTTCCCCTGAAATTCTACAAGATATCAACATTCCATCAGCTTATCTTAGATACACCACAGAATTCCATGTAAAAGGGATTACGTAATATATTTTAAAAACCTGAAGGCTATTGGCCTTGCTATAATTTTTTAATTATTTTGGAGCAATTGTAACAAATGTGTTAATTAAATTGACAGTATTTTTATATTAAGAAGTGATTACAGAAATAATGACATGTAGCGATAAATTATTTCTATCCATGATGACAGAATTGAGAACTAAAATAGAAATTCAGAAATCAGAAATGTGGACAGACAATAACAAGTGGTATTTAATGAGGAAAAATGTGAGCTAGAACATTTAATGAAAAAACAGATGTACAATGTAAAGGAAATTATATAGGTAATTTTTCTGAAAGGTGTTTAGAAGCAATAACGGATAGAAAACAGACATGTTCACAGTGAAATGTCACACTGTAACAAAGGTTTATATGAAAAATATCCAAAAAGAGAGGAAATACTTGCATTTTTAAAGATTATTCTGCAGACTATTTCTGTTATTTCTGCAGAAGAAAGGTAGATTAAGCATTAGGAATGACCAGCTATTATAATTTTAAAAATAGATAAGAAGACCACTAGAATCTGCACATTATTGTAAAACCCTATTTTGGAAGGAGAAGAATCAGAAAACCTAAGCAGTCTTTATCCCTCACCAAATTTTAAAGAAATTATTCAGGCAATAATATTAATGCTACAAGAAAAATAAAATAAAAAAAAAACAACAAAAAAAACCCACCAGCTACCTAAACAAGTATTCCTCTTTACATAATCAGTTTTTTAAATTTACCTTCTACAAAACAAAACAAACAAACAAACAAAAACCCTTAGCAAGTATTTGTATACAGTATATAGATTAATTTTTAATACTGCTGGAAATGTTTGAATATTTAAGAACATTTTCATTAATAACTACAATAATAAAATTATTTCTTACAGATCAATCCTTGAACATCTCATCCTGTTACTTGATCCCTCAATCTCCAATTTGAATAAAAATAGATATTACATAAAGGATTTTCTCACTGAAATTCTTTTCTGACATGCTCATAAGCTTTATCATCAATTCCCTGCAGCAGTGGGTTATCAGAAAGAAAGACAAAGGCTTTTCTAACATGAACAAAATAATACTTGCCATTGTTTTCACTTTCATGGCTCATTTTATCCACTTTCGTTATCAGGGATAAACGGCACTGCTGTTTGGGATCAAACATCCACAACTGTTTGTTCACATCCCAACTAGGTTTGGAGATGTGCCTGCCCTACTGGTAGCAATCTTAACTTTTTTAAACCAGTCAGAAAATTCCCTTAGTGACTGGTATGGCCCAGTCTCTCACAGGAATTTGCAGGCATTAATGCAATTATATGTATATATATTAATGAAAATTTTACATAGTTGAATCACCATTTATTATGCGCAAATAAAGACCTTAAAATTTGCAAGAAGGGAACAACAAGATATTCCACAAGTGTTAGGGGTTTTTTTTTGTGTGTAATCAGAATGACTTGATACACTGAAAGAAATTTCAGCTGACTGCAGCTAATATTTCACTTTTCTCAGTGTTTTCCACAAAATGAGATTTATTTTTATTCTTTTTTTTATTTAGTTTTATGGAAGTCACACAGAGTTCTTTATTGACTCCAGTGCACCTTGAATCAGATCCATAAGAACCTCTTGGTATTTTCAATCTTACACACACACTACACACTTGTTTCTGTCTTCATTTTAATAGTCATTTGTAAGTAAAATCACAAACAATCCATGTAGCAATCATAACCACAAAACTAAGCATTTTTAACTCAAAAATAAATACGCGTAGGATTATAACACGGCATGGCATTTCTCTGATAAACAAATGCAAGCTCTTCTCGGAAGTAAATCAGCCTTGCACTATAAATTAAAACATCCCATCCTAAATTTGTTTTAAAAGTCTTGATAGCAATGGAATTATTAGGTATTATAAACATAGGAGCTCCTTTGTTGTGTTTCCTTCCCTCTTGCCTCCCGGGCAGATGCTTTTTGGAAATGCTCAGATAGAAGAATTTGAACCCTTTTATCCCTCTCCTGAAAGCCCTTGGGCGGAAGGAGCAAGTCCTCATGTTGCTTAACTGACATTCATTCTCTCTAGAAGTCTTATGACAACATCAATATTTCAATCCTCATTTGGGCATGAGACATTTGATAATTTGTTGGTGAGCAGTTTACCACCCATTTGTTCTCCTAGTCACAATGAGCCAGTATAAGGAACACATTTGCTACTAGAAAATGGAAGATATTTCTAAGGAATATGAACTTCACAAGAGACATGACTTTTAAAGTTCTCCTATGAAGGCATAATATATGAGACTTCTTCAATATTATCTATAATGCACTACCACATATACAGTGTGGCAATACCCTCTAGTGGATGCACTTGCCTGTGTTTATGTCACCCTGTATTAACTGGCACACAAAGTTCTAGAGACCTATAAGCATTTTTATAAAAGATTCTCCTGGGTAGTGTGGCAAATGAGAGCAGGTTTAGAGGTAAAGGTCTCCTTGTTTTCCAGTCTGCTCTCTACTGTATGAGGTTTAGTTAACATTGTTCCTACAACAGCTTCTACCTCTCTTAAAACATATAACAATTAAAATCTTGGTGTAGTTTTATGAAATACTGTATGCTATGCATTAATATGGGAGAATCGAAGGCAGCTTGACACTTCTGTATTTATTCCTTTGTGTCTACCAGCCTAACAATATCTTTTGTTACCATATAGTGACTTACACAACTATGTCAAGCTCAGAACACGTTAAAGAGGCACTTCACATGAACCAGACTGGGAGTGAGACAGAAGTTTCCATTATCAGCAGAGAGAGTTAAAATTGATTGCCATAAAAAGAGAGCTTTCTGAATTGGTACCATTTCTTTCAGCTGCAAGACAAAGTCCTTGTGAATAAATGTATATCCCCACAACTTATCTGTAATCATTTTCTATCAAACAGCAGGGAGAAAAACATTACCCATCTTATTGGCTTGCAAGCGGGTACTTACTTGTCAGATAACGTTGTAAAGTAAGGATTCTACATAGCATTTCCTGGAACTGTTGTATATATTTCTAAATTTAGCAAGTATGCCTGCATAAAGGCAAGAGTCTGTAAGAAATTTATGGTGATCAACTAGAAATTCAAGTGCAAGGTTTTAGAAAGGCAACTATACTACAGCATGCATGTGTTAAGTAAAAAAAAAAAGGAAAGATCTTTGGTGTGCAAAATTGTTTCAGCAAACTTAAAGATAAATTCTACACTAAAAAATAATTTGCAAGTTATGTATTTACAGTAAATCGTCACTAAAAGGAGAAATAAATGTTGCCATGTGCTAGATGTTTTTCAAAAGCATGATGAAAAACAAGCAACCATGCTACAAATAACACACAATCGAAATGACACCCAAGCCTCTACTAGCATTTTCTTGCAAAATGCATTGATGAAAATGTTTTCTAATACACTGATATTTCTTCATAAAGCATTCCATTTCTTAAGAAAAAAGAACTTATGCTTACATCTTGTAAAATCAGTGCTGCACACAGAGGGCTACAAACCATTATTTATATTGCATCAGCTTTTCCATAACAAACAAATAACAGTAGCCTTTTTCCCCCAATTATTTGGTAGCCTAACTAGACAGACCTCAGTTAAAGGTTGGGTTATTATGGGGGAAAAAAAAATAAATATTACAGCATTGAATGGTAAAGTTGAGTACAATACTGTATAACACCTGATCATGCCAGACCTAAATGAGTAATTTGAAATTGCTCATGTCATTCTGCTCTAAGGGGCTAACCCCCTTCTCAGACAAGGACATTTCTTAGTGACTCAACCTGATACAGTATCAGTTAATTTTCCATTTCAGGGTTAAAGTCAAGGAAGAGAGAACCTGAGTATGACCTGGAGGGAGAGTAAAGGAAAAAGAATCAAGTAAGGGCTTTACTTGTGCTGCGATTGAGAATGGGTGGGGAAACACAGGAATTTGTCAGAATTTGTTAACAAGTACTCTTTAATCTTTACTCTTTAATTTTACACTTAAATACATGGGGAGTCTGCAGAAAGTTCTAATTGATCACTACTAATAAGACAAAATTTAAAATATTTCTAATGCAAAGAGTCATACTATTCTGGATTGGGGTTTTGTTTTCTTGATTATAATTGCTTTTCTAATCAGACATATGTCCAAAACCAAAGCAAAAGAGAGTATACATAAAGTAGTAGCAGCAGCAAACAAAATTTCAGGACACAAACAGCTGCCTAGACCACCAGACAGCACAAAATTTGGAGTGTTAACAGAACTGACCCCAATCAATGGAGAGATTTAATCTGGTGTTTCAATGATCAAAACTAATTTGTTTAAAAATTGCCCATAATTAAAGGGCAAAATTCCCAAAAGAATGTTTTCATTTTATCCCCTTGGAAACAAGCAGTGTTTAGATCCACCCTCCATAGTAATAATCTCCTGTCAAACAAATAGCAGAATGACATTTAAGCAGGCTTCACAGCATGGGGAAAAAAAAAAAAAGGTAAGGACATAAATCAACAGTGATGAAACAGCACAGGATATTTAACCTATTACAGTTAAACAGTACTGTTCTATGTTAGTGCTTGCTTCTCTAAGAATTCAGCAAGCTCAATCTTCTGTGTAAGGGACTTTAAATTTTAAAGAAAAGGCACCCTTAGCTAAATGTTTATAATACATGCAATAGAATGAAGGGGAAAAAATTATCAGTTTTTTTTTTCTCTGCTAAATGAGTATATCAATAACACGCTAGGAGTTAACTTTAGTTCAGAGGAAGGAACCTATGCGATTTAAGACCAGGTCAGTCTCTGTACGTCTGTTACAAGAAGACTGTAGATCACTGTTTTTCACACAAGTTTTTCTCTTGCCAGAAATTTCTCTTTGCCAAGATTCCTCTGAGGAAGTAGGGAAATAAACCCATCGCAAACATGTTAAATTGGGCACTTCTAAATACATAAGAGCAACTAGTACTGGCACACCTCCATTGCAGAAGCAGAAGAAGCAGTCACTAAGTACTAAGACATTCTCCTTTCAGGTTGCCACTTCAAGTGAGATGTGAGAGCTGCTACCAGGTCTGATAGCTACTTCATGACCGATTTTAAGCCCCTAGTCAATCTTCACTAGAACAAAAAGTACAGAAGCACTACCAACAGCTTTACTTGGCAGCATCTGGAACAGAGTTTGGCCAGAAAGTGAAGAAGGCTCAAATCCCTGGAGCTTCTCCCTGCACTCTCATGAAGCTTGTCCCTGGCTACTGCCTCGAACCCCACTGCACTCAGAGCAGGGAGTGAGTGATCACCAGGGGAGATCTGCAGTCCTCGCAGCTCCGGCTGCTGCTGCTCTGGGGGCAAGCACTGGACTGTCAGATAGGGCAACCAGAGACACTAACAAGTCACTCAAAATTAATTCAGAGAGATTTAAAGAAACAAAAAGGTTTTCTACACATGATGCTTCAAGTCATCACCACATGTGTTGGAGTCTTTATTTTGCTGTTTAGAATGGCCTTACAGGAGATATGAGAAGGAAGGTGAGCAAAAACAAGTTAAGAAGTCTGAAGGGCAATTCAAAGGAATCATTTTGTTCACCCAATAAAGTCGGAGTCATGACAACACACAGCCACTCTCAACCCTACATCCCAGTTCCAGGCACACTGCTGTGCAGCCATGAATATGGACACAGAGAGGATAAGGGAGGGGAAAAAAAAACGAAATAAAAAAAATCTTTTCCTTCCTACATCCTAGCGGCAGACCAAAAATCAATACTAGTTGCCTAAGTAAAATCTCACCCTGACAGGGCCTCCCTGCTGGCTACGCAGCAATACTAATGGTCTTGTAGTGGTCTTTAGACAACACAGGGATGTCAATATAATTTTGTTCCACTTTTCTTGCTTGCCAGCTCCCATCTGCAACCAATTCATAACCTCGGTTACTCATACCTTTGCACAAACGGACCAACTCTCCACCTACACATTTAGCTGTCCCTTTCCTCACTCCAGTGCTTCTCTGATCACTGTGACAGCCTTTGCAGTATGTCCCTCCAAATCTGCTTTGCCTTTAATATTTCACTAAAATGCCAATGAAGACTGCCTTCACCTCCCAGGAGCACAAAAATCTTCTTTTCTTCTTCAAGCACAGTAGACAAAGCCTATTCCCATCAGACTAAACAAATAAGCAATACAGTCAGAAAATCAGGGACACATATTGAAGACTTCTCAAATCTTACCCTCAGAACGCTTCAGAGATATTAGTTAACTCCTTAGGGAAAATATTCTACTTTATAGAAAGAAAAAAAAAAAAGTTATATATGCATTTAGCAAAAGTGCTGGGAAAAAAAGCAGCGTATAACATTTGGTGAGCAACAATATAAAACATTCTAAAGCCTTGTCTGTGAAATGTTTACATTTTCTAAGCAGACAATTGGTTATAGAGAAACACAAACAGAAACACCACTGTGTATAAACAGAGGATGTATAGCTGGATGCTAAACACACCTGTGAGGACGGATGACCACCTTTCAGTCAGCACAGCAGTCCTGTCCTTCAGGAGCACTGGGGGCTTGACAGCCATTGAGCCTGGGCCAGGGTCTGCACCCCAGTCTGGCCAGCCCGGCCCCCAGCGCAAGCTCCCTGTGGGCACAGGCTTGTCAAGGAACAGTCAGTCTCTGCAGAACCACCTTACTTAATGCAGGTGAGCGTGTGAGAGAAATCAAACAGTAATACATAATTGATTGCATTCACAAGGACATTGTGAGAGTTAAACAGAAGGGAGGGGAAAAAAACCCAACAACTCTGTTGCTTTTGCTGGGTTTTTCAGACATTGCCTAAGGTGGGCACGGTGCCAGGCAACCAGGGCCTTGCCCTTCTACAGGCCACCATCCCCAGCGCCAACACCACTTACAAGCTGAGCGCAACTGGAAGCAATGACAAAATTTGTGTTAGCAAAAGTATCACATTCTGACCCATATGAATGTCTTTAAACAAAGAAAAGCCCAACACTACAGATGACAGGTCCAGAATAGAGTCCAGCAGGTCTGTCACTGCCATGGATGTTAACACTCTGCAAGGTCTCCCTCTTCCTCCTTTAGCTTTAAAGGCAAATGTAACCTTTGTAACTTTCCTCTGGTACAATACTACATACTAGATTACAGCATATGCTTTTTTAAAGGCACAGTACAGTAAAGGGAAGCAAAGCAGACGTTATCTGATAATGCTTTCTTAGCTGAGATTCAGAGTTAAATAATCTTGTTTGGTAGGCAACCGTTAGGATATGCAAGATTAGCAACAGTCCATGGCAGAAAAGTTTGGGAGCAGCTGCTTTGAATCTGCATCCCCATTCCTCTAACCTTCTCTCTTCCCTCCCTGTCTCTGTGCACCCACCCTGATCTCCAGGTATTCCAACTGCTCAGAGGAGATGGGCTCAGACTCCTAAACCTTGACGTTCAGCTACTAATCCACAGTGAGTTGAACCCTCCTTGCATTCCAGTATTCATTCACAAGAACTGTAACTGCATTGGATGGAAACCTGTTGCAAGTCCAGATGCATTCAAGGGCAGTAGGAATTTGGTCTGCGTTCTGCCACTATTACTAACTATTGTTTTGGTCCAGATGAGGTACATCAGAGTAAAAAACCTCCAGAATACTGGTATTGGTTACAAGAACGTTGCTCTTGAACTGCAGTGTCGTGGTTTAGGCCAGATTGGTCAATCAGAATGACAGATGCCCCCAACCCCCAAAGCAAAGAGAGGAAGAGATAAGGAGGTTTACAAGTCTAGAATGAACTAAACTACTTTAATGAAGTATTAATATTAAAATACTTTTAAAATTAAATCATGAACTATATACAATATATACAAAAACGTATCAAGCTCCCAGGATGACATCACCAGCAGGCACTGGGGAAGTCCCAGACAGTGATGGATGGAAACTGGATTCCAACTCTGGAGTCAGGAACACGTGGATTAGGATTAAGGGCAGATGAACCCTTTGATCCCTCATCTTTTATACTGAGCATGGGGTAGATGGGGTGGAATACCCGTGTTGGTCAGCTTTGGGTCACTGTCCTGTCCCCTCCTCCCCACAGGTGGGACCCTTCCATGCTTTTTCCATTTCCAACCCTCCAATGGGGTAAATAACAAAATTAGCTGATTTTGGTTGTAATGGCAATAAATATAAGCAAGAGCTTCTCTGCACATTCTTCCTTGGCATGAAGTATAGACACTGGTCTTATCACTCTGAGAATGAGCAGTTTTCCCCACAATATGCAATTAATTTCAGAGGCCTAGCTAAGGTGTAAAATTACTGAAGAACAAGTTGGTTCTGTTTTACCTCAAACTGGGACATGCAGTAAGCTTCAGCCTGATAGAAAGCAAGTTGATTGAGTAGACTCTTTTACCCCTCATGAAAAGTCACTATTCCTCAAATTTGAATCCCCTTGCCCATTGCTTTCAAGAATACATACATTGTTGGTGAGGATTTGGCCATGGTACCCAGAAATCTGCAACAGTTGCTCAAACATTCAGGTGCAGTATAGAAGAGTGGTTCACATTATTTCATAACCATGCCCACTTAAAGATTTTTTTTTGGCTTTTTTTGCTTCCTACAAGACATTTTGGAAAGAAAAAAAAAAAAAAGTATTAGCAATTTCAGAACACCATAGCTACGTAAAGATATGGATTCTTTAAAACCATTTTCAGAAATCAAGGAAAGGGAAAATTAGCATGTAAACATCGTATGTGAAGTAAAAGCACAGGGAAAGATTAACACCTTGCAGAGCAGTGGGAGGCAAATGCACTATCAGAGATGAGAAGACCTTCAAGAAGATCGCAAAAGGAGCTAGAAATACTTGGACTCCCGAACAGGAGCCTGGAAAAAAGAATTGGGTCAGATTATAGTCTTCAAGGATTCTCATTATGTGGATGGAAATGACAGATACACACCACTCAGAAAGGAAATTTAAGTTTAAAATATGTTTGCTTTGTTAGGACACACTATCTTATTTTGCTACTTTACATTATGCATGGGGAGCATCTCTTTCAATTCCAAGTCCCTGCAAATAATATTCATTGCAGGCACCCTAGCAAAAATGATGATAAAGTCATTTATATACAGTACTGCTTTCAGCATACAATTAAATAACTTTTAATTTTATTTCCTGTACAAAGGTTATTTATCTTTAAATAAGATGCTTCAGATCAATGAGTAGACATCCCATCAGTGTACAACAGGATTCAAAAAATTATTTATTCCATTTAAGTATGATACTATAAAATACAATGAAATGTGAATTATCACCAAGATAAATGCAAAATCTTTCACATTGGGCTAATGTAGAACCAAAATTAGTGTTCTTCCTTATAGCCAAAATAATTGGACCAAGTCCCTGCAGGTACACATTAGTCAAGTCTGTTTACTCCAGCCTACAATGTTTGCCTTTCAGATCTTAGATTATGACGTGACCCAGGATTTACACTCAGTGAGCCCTATCAACAATTGATAGGATGAACTTCCTATCAAAAATTTTTGTGTCATTACTTAAGAGTAACTTACTGGCAAAAACAAAAATATAAAAAAAGAACAAAACATCCTTTGAAACAATAAGAAACTTCCATGTAAACCCAAAATATTTGACACTGAATTTTCACTACTTTGCTTAGAAAAGTAAAATATTTGCAAAGACTGAGATCAACTATTTCAGAAGATAACAAAACAAGTATGATTCACGTTGAAAATAGGGACATTTCTTAGTGAGAATAGTATTAAATTCTCACTGGGAAAAATTTGCTCAAAATTTGTAATTTTGCTTCAGGCAAAAATGTCACATTGAATTAACGTGGTAAGTGTTAAAACTGCAACCTCTGGCAGTTTTGGACAATCTCTTCTCAAAAATTCATATGTAAAAGCACTTGGCAAACCAGCTTTCACAGATCTACAGATAAAATAAAACTGAATCTTCGACTATGCTGTAATTAATATGGGTGCCTTCATTACTGAAAAAAATTACTTTCCCAGAATATTTATGAAAGACTGTGAAGAGCATTATAAACTTCTTTTTGCACTTAACCTAAGACCAAAAGCACACATTCCTCGGCTGATCTGTGGTAATATCGCTCTCTCTCTCCACACACACACACACATATAGAAATGAAATAGGAAAGGTGACAAAATATTTATACTGTGCATTTGCATTGCAGGCAATTCTTCAGGAAAATGGTGTGTTTTGTTTGATGCCCAGATCCTGAGTCCAGGTAAAAGAAATAATATAAAGCATGGTGCTCAGATCAGAACAATCCAAACCATGGGAGTGCCAGCAACTTAAAAGGGTTTTCCTCACCAGACCAGTACATAGCAGCAGGTACAAGGTCCAATTCAGTATACTTAGCACACAGTCTGTCTCAAAAGCAGCAATGGACAGCATGTTCCTTATTCAAACCTAGAAAAATCCATCTCCTCCCCAACAGGAACTCAGAAAAACAGGATGTACAATAACAGACCTAGGCCATTTCATTGACAAGAGTGCAGATTTCAGACTTCAATTTTTTAATCACCTGGATAACACATGAAAAGAAAACAACATTATTTGTACTAATCACAGTTCAGGGAAAGTTATATTTAACCTTCTGGAGAATCCATCTGCCACCAGGACAAACTCCTTAGGCAGGTTTGGCCCTGCTTTAAGTAAGCGCAAAAAACCCTTGACTTCCTAGTAACAAGTAGATAAAAAGTCAGGTGTGCAGCTTCAAGCTTGACGTTCCTAAGCTTGTTGCTAAGGTGTCCCTACCTAGTGTCTCAGTATCCACTATACAGCTTTGAACTGATGCTGGTGTAACACAAGAAGTGGTAATCAAGGAACAGATGAAATTTCCCCTGTTTAATATTTAGTCATATTTTAATTCACTTATTTTTTAACTTCTACAATGAACCAAGTCAAACTATTAAAGGCAATGACTCTTATACATTCCTGCTACTTTTATAGTAAAATTGATATTCAAGACTTAATAACCCTGATTTATAGTAGTAGCCATTATGATAGAGTTATGATACTCTTTCTTAGTGTACTGCATTCTTCGGTTCTTTTAATTTTAGGAATCTGAAACACTAAAAGTCTCCCATCACTTCCACTATTTATATTATACCCTTATAATTCTTCACCAAAAAAACAGTTACAGAATAATCATATATAGATGGCTTTATTGTGTACTATGTTAATTTAGTTTTAAGTTAGTGCAGCTCCAGCTACAATGTCCTGGAGCATGAGATTTTCACTCTTCCCACTAATTAAGTCAGTAGCTTCAATTCAGTGGTTTCAATCAAAACAAAAAGAATGAACAAAAACTTTTTATTACAACCTGACCCCTGTCAATTCGTTTTTTAATTCAAAATTATTGCATCGAAGAGACAGACTACTATGGTTTTTTAAGTCTTAAAGAAAAAGCAAACATGGGCATTTCTCTTTCAGCTTTGCTCCTCACACACACACGTTCATACAATTGAAGCTGGATAAGATGTGCAGAATTAAAAAAGTAAAGCAGAAGACTAGCCAAAATGAAGTAAAATTTGGACCTCAAAAGCTTCAAGGAAATTTTTTTTTTTTTTCAATTTAATTTTAATGGGGGGTGGAGGGGTTAAGCAGTTAAAGTCTGGTTCTTGAGGGATTAGGAGATCAAATTTAGAGCTCATTCATGAGAAGCCTTTCTCCACGAAGGCAGGAAAGCACCCTGTATGTCCCACATAAGGTTTCAGTGCAGCTCTTGCCCCAACAGCTGACAGAGCAGAACAGAGCTTTCTCATAAGAGTTAAACCAAAACAACAACAGACACAAGGATGTGGAGTGCCTACGTAAACTAAACAGAATATCAGGTCGCCATAATCCTGAATAAGGGATCACACAGAGAGCAGCGCTCCCAAGCAGAACCTAGTCTTACTTGCCTCTGAAAGAAGTTATCCAATACTTCTTATTTTAACATTAGAAGGAAGATTCACATTTTTATATTAGAAAGCACTGTCTTGCTCTTTTACTGGCTCTTGACCACTGAGACTTAAATTAGCAATTGCAGAGGCAGAAATAACTTCTTGCAAAGAGTCATTGGAGGCTATTTCCTCAATTTTCCTATTAAAAGATACTTTACTATCTTGGGAGTGGCTATGTGGTGCCTGACCACCAGAAAAGAAAAGCACAACATACAACCACCACATGGCAGAGAATCTGAAGCTGAATTGGAAAAAAAAAAAAAAAAAAAAAAAAAAAAAAAAAAAAAAAAAAAAAAAAAAAAAGGAAAAGAAAAAAAAATCAGTGAAATGTGAAAAATCAGACCTTTCATTTTCTACTGTATATGAAGATATGCATTTTTATTTTTTCTATTCTACTTGAACAAAGATTGTTAAGTTCATCAGCCTAGCTCTGGGTACACCAGGAATAACTGTCCTATTAAGTCAATACATGCACAAGCAGCTCAGCTGCTTGGCTTTCAGTCCAATCTTTTGAAGAAAATAATAGTTTTCCTATCTCCTCCTTCCTCTGTACTTAATTTTTAATACTGTAAGGCTAAGGGAAGGTGAATGGGTTAAAACTGCACAGAGCTGCTCTTTTGCAGGTCATGGGCAGTGAGAAGACTTGCTGTAACTGTGGGAAATCTCCAAGATGAGACTCGCTGCCTCTCTGCAGGAGGACAGCTGATGTGCCTGTGGCGGCTGCGAGGAGTAGCAAACAGGACACTAAATGACCTGAGTCAGACAGTCTTGTAAGAGTTAAAGCAAAACAAACTAAGTCAGCCACATTTTTTTTCCTAACTCTGGCACAGGAACAAACACAGGAAACAACCTGCCTGTCCTGGATCCCTCTCTCTGACAATAAAAAGAACAAAAAGAATTAGAAATCAGCTCAAACTCTGTAGAACTGTGAACTCTTGTGACTCCTGTTCAATTCTCATTCCTTTTTTCTCATCCAGCTGACAAATTTTTGCACGCTTCTAAACAGTTCCAGGTCTGCCGACATTAAAGCGGTGGCACCAATATATACAGTCTTGAACCAGGTCCTGAAATTCTACCACTTCACATGTTCAGGTGTAGGGCAGGGAACAACATTAAGACAGGGTGAGAAGCTACATGGCCATACCACATCCTGCCCCCAGAGTCTCAAGCACCATGCCTACCACCACCAGACGTGTTGACATCTCTGCAGCCGTGGTTGTGCCCCATAGCAGAGTTGAAGGCTCCTGCTCCATGTCTTACCCTGCTGCCCACACTACTGCCAGGCACCATCCCATAGCTGAGCGGTGGCAAAGGGCTTTGATAGACAATTTTTCCTGGATTTGGTCAGAAACTGTTTCACATCAAAGAAACTACTGATGTCTGAATCTCTCAAGTTTCAGAGTTCTCTCAGTTTAGACAGGCCCTGAAGCATTCACATTTTCATTCAAGTCACCTTGCCCAGGATCTCATGACAGGAATAGACTTCCTTAGGAGATTTTTATTATTGCAACTTTGCTGTTCTGGTTGTGAGAGTTGAGATATGCTCCTACCCTTCAAATTGAAAAACACTTCATTGAACATTTGGGGAAATTAAAAAAAAAAAAAAAAGAAATAATAAAAGAATTCTGTGAGGCCAATTATCAGTTTCTGCTACGTAAAGGGCAACCTTAGTTTCAGATTTCTTCAATCACTTTTAGACATCAAAGTCTCAAGAATACTTTTTTTTTGTATTTTCTTAAGAGCTGTTTTTCAATCAATCAGAATTACAATTTCCTGAATTCATCCAGTTCCATCAGAAACAAGGCATATCGTTTTCCTTTTTTTTTTTTTTTTTTTGCCAGAGTTACAAAGATAAACCAAAAAGCTCACCAGTTCAAGAAAAGCCTGATTAAAGTCATTAAAGTCTTAAGGCTTCACTTTATATTTCACAGTTGTTGCCTTAAACCAAAAAAACCCCTATTTTAAGAATTCTGAGTCTTCCTCTTCCATTCTGACTACATCTTTGATCCTTTATTGTTAAGAATTCTTTCTTCCTTTCCTTTAAAGGCCATGCTATTTTCATTTCCTTGAAAGATGAGCCTTCCTTATAGACAAACACGCAGTCAAAAAAAAACGTTTTGCATAGGCTCAGCATCCTACCCAAACTACACTTCATTTTGCAGGGTCTCCTAGGTTGTTTGTAAGTAATAAGAAGTAAATTCAGACTGATTCTCATTTTCTCAAGTGCATAATCGCTTGCATTTCCTCAGGCACTGATTGTCTTTATTATTATTTGTGTGTGTGTTTGTTCTGCAAGCGTTTAAGTATAACCTAGAATAGCTATATACTTACAACATCACACTGTCCATGCTTACTGCAGTAGATACACCAAACAGAACTTACCAAAAAGAAAATCCTCCTAAAACAAAACAAAAAACTCATGACCCAAAATGGAATTTTTGTTCCCAATAAGATTTCTCTATCACCACTTGTTTAAATTCCATATATAAATTGGATAACTGTATTTTCCTGCTTCAGTATATCAAAACAAAACATTTCAAGACACCAGAATTAAAAACATTTAAATCCTGGTCAAAATACAATTGAGGTACAGTTACCTGAACTGCTGTTCTTACTTTTACTCTTAAGCTCTTTATTCATCAGCTCCTGTAGATTCCCAGTTTATATGACTCTCATGACAGATCACAACTCCTGCATGAATTGCTACACTTTTATTTCAAGAGGAAAAAAACAGACTATTTTGGGAAATGCAGACTACACTCTCTATGTGGACTATGATAAAAAAAAAAAAAAAAAAA
>VZTM01007507.1:1629-43948 GCA_013400555.1 Jacana jacana
TCTCCTTTTGACTTGCTTAGTTCTTATTTAGGCTTTCAGCTCTCTAGTTTTATGCTCCAGTATATACAAGTCTCTCATCTGAGCTGCAGTTACTGCTGGGCTGTGCCAGTCTGTCGTGCAGCAGAGCAAAATCCTGCTGCCACCTCCCACTGCCTCCTGTGGGGATGGGGAAGAGCCCCCCCTGGAGATGGGTGTCTCAGCACCCCTCTGTTCCAGGTGAGAAGAGACCCCAAGGGGTCCACACCTGGGGCAGGGGCCAGTCCAGCCAGCCCACCTCCTGTCTGACACCCCAGTAACTGCTGGGCCATGGTCAGACGGGGAGAATCATGGAATCTCAGAGCTGGAAGGCACCTCTAGAGATCCCGCCTGAGAGTCCAACTCTCCTGCCAAAGCAAGATTGCCCAGAGCATGTAACACTTTCACTGATGGGTTTGTTTGCTACCCTTTCACTTACTGATTTCCTCACTCTCTTTTATTTTTTCCTACCAGAATCCATTAGCTGGACATGAAAGGAATTTCTAAACATCTCAGATTCCCAGATGGTCTCATTTTATTTATTATTTTATTTTTATTATTTTTGAAAATTATGTTTTCACAGGGAAAATAAAATGTCCCAGCGGAGGTGAACAGATTGCAGATTCCACTGTAGCTTTCTTGCAGTGCTTTTTACAGTGCACTGAAGTGCAGTGAAACTGAGTTCAGCAACATGAGGCTTTGCTGTCTTGAGTAATAACACGGAGGGGGAACACGCTCTGCTCAGACAATTAAAAAAGTAAAAAAAAAGTTAAGACAATAAAAGAGCCCCTTCACAAATCAGGGGGGGTTTGAAGTTAGAAGGTTTCATGCATCTCGAAAGGATGGCTTTTTGCTTCCTTACAACTTGCAGGTGCACTGATAGTGTCTTGAATTATAGAATCTTGAATCATAGAATCATTTAGGTTGGAAGAGACCCTTGGGATCATCGAGTCCAACCATCAGCCCTACTCTGCAAAGTTCTCCCCTACACCATATCCCTCAACACCACATCCAATCTACTCTGAAACACAGTCAGGGATGGGGACTCCCAACACCTCCCTGGGCAGCCCATTCCAGGGTCTGACCACTCTTTCTTGTTAATATTCCAACTTCAGCAAATAAAGCTTGTTGCTCTGGCAGTCACCTTCAGCTCCCATGGAGGCTCCAAGGAGGTGGGAGGGCTTTGATTTTTGGGGGTTGGTTTGTTTGTTTTGTTGTTGTTTGTTTGTTTGTTTGTTTTTTACTTTCAGCTAATTAGGACCAGTTATTTTAGTGCTTTATTAGACTCCCAGAAAGGGCTGTTCTACCAGTGCTCCGTGGTGTGGACGTGTGCTCCGCTTACGAATCAAACATCTTGGTTCTGGTATTGTTAAAATGAGAAGTTAAAAAGAAAACAAACCCAAAACCAAACCAAACACCAACTCTCCCAGCTTTGAATTTGGTGCCAGATATTCAGCAGAGCATCCGTTGCGTGTACCCTTACGTTGTGCAGGCTCGCTTCTAGGCTTAATGGTTTTGCTGGCCCGGCTGCGGTGCCGCCGTTCCCCCGCCACCCCCGGGTGATGCCGTCACGCTGGCAGGCGTCCCCGGTGCTGGGAGCTGTGCTTGCCAGGGGATTCTCTTCTCTGCCTGGGTAACTCTCTCTCCTTTTGGGGAAACTGGTTTGAGCTGCCCCTCTCTCTGGGGAGGTGTAGCCCTAGAAGATGAAGCGGCAGCAGCAGCGGACCCTTCTGAAGCACAGAGGAGTCCCTGAATGTATGAGATAAAGAGTGCTCTTCGGTATTTTTTGATGTTTTCATCAAAGGAGCTGGATCCAACAGCCCATGTGGCTGTTAAGAGATATTCTTTATTGCAGAGCTGGGGTCGCACTGGGATTTTTCCTCAAAGTGCTCCCACCCAGTGAGGGTCTCAAAAGGGTTTATGTTTACAAGATAGTTGTATATTCATATTTTGTTCATGAAGTGATTATCTCCTTTCTTGTATTACAAGGGCACTTGGGAGAGCTGATGAGGCTTAGTCCCCTGGTTCTTCAGATTCGGGTGCCTTGGCTCCTTTTTTTGTTGCCTGACACTTTATTTCATACCTCTCCATGAATGAATGGAATGAATGAATGAAAGCCTGTCTCAAACTCCAGATTCTGGACCCAGAGCGTCGGCAGTGCTGAGCCCCCTGTGCTGGGCAGAGGCACCCCCCTTCCCCAGCTGGGGTGAGCTGGGGTGTGGGCTCAGAGCTCACTGAGAGGTTGGGTTTGGGCCATCAGCATCCCAGCCTTCTGAGGCGGTTCTGTGTCACCCCGGTTGAGCCTGGCTCCCCCTTTCCTGGGTGTTGTTTTGCTACCCCATTCAGCCTGTAGCTGAACCCTAACGCTAAGCCCTCTGCTCCTCCCTGGGCTTTGGCACTGGGCTCCTTCTTCACCACCTTCTGAGATGGTGACAAATCTCCTGTGTTTATTCGGTGGTGTCAGTAACCTTTATGCTATTTCTAGGCTGTGATCATGCCCCTCCCGAGATCTTTGCTGGATAAATTTAGCTCCTTTTAGCTTCTCATCCCCAGTCCTCACTGGCTTGTGCTGCTTTTCCTTGTCACGGCTCCTGTGTTGCTGGAGCTGAGGCGAGGGGTGACTCACGTTCTATGCTCGTCCGGGGCAGAGACTTCATCTCCAATGAATCTCAGTCGTTCAGAGCCCGGGGAGCTGGTCCAAGTGTCTGCTTCCAAAAGGCAGCCGGCAAGGGAGTGGTGGGGGGATTAAGCAGAGGAGCACAGAAAAAGCCTGTGGAGGAATGCTGCTATGGGAAACAGTCCTCGGTGCCCGGGAATGGTGTAGATGGGACGGGAAGGGGGAGTTCTCAGGGGGGTCCTTGCAGTCTGCTCCCCGCTCTGCTACTAGAGCCCTGCCAAGGGTATGGGCATCTCCTCCTCCTGAGGCTGTGGGGTGGGATGGCTCTGGCTGAAATGCCAGGTTTTCCCCTGTGGTTCAGTTTGTTCAGGCTGGTGGTCTTCAAAAGAGCATTTTCAGGCATTCCCTGTTCCCACCAGTTATTTAGAAGTTAATGAGTTTTGTCCCCAAGGCTGGTTGAGCACTGTTTCTCTTCTGATTTGCTGCACAAGGTTACGGGGAAAGCAAAATGAAGATCAGTTTAGTGGTGGTGGATTTTATGCTGTTTCTGTTGTCACAGTAGGAACCCACCTAGAATATGCAGAAATGAACAGTTGGCCCCAAAACTCCAAATAAATTGCATGAGTTTGTAGCTTCAGTCTGAGTTGCTTGTCCTCGGTGAGATGCCGGTCCCATGTTCCACAGTGAAGGTGCAGACTGTGGCTCCGCTGAGGCTGGGGCAGTTCTGCCATTAACCTCAGCAGAGCCATCAGTTCACCTGGGGAGGGCTCTGGAAGGTGTTTTTGAGGGAGGTGGGTTCTGCTGATCCTCTGAGATGTCTGCAGCCCACACTGAGCCCAGAACGTGTGTGGAGCAAGAGCCTGGGCAACCTGCACACAGCTCCAGGCTGGCAGAGCGGGGCCGCAGGTGGGTGTTCTGTTCTAGTGGGGACATGGCCAGGCACTAACGTTTGGTCATGTCAGACCAATGCATCCATACTGGCCAGAGCTGGGACTTTGCTGGTACTGCTCTCTGCTAACAGTCTGGGATGTTCAGACCTACAGCCAGGGCTGGCCAAGTCCGCTGGTTTCCTGTGAATCAGTGACCTGAGCAATGGCTGGGTCTACCTTAATGCTGGAAATGAAATTTTACTCACTCCATCACAAAGGTGGCCACCTGGCAGCAGAACCAGGTGGTTCCTCCCCAGCCTTGCTGGGAAGGTTCTTCCTGAACTGCTGGAGCAGTCTCATCCTGCTGCAGCGACATCCATGAGGCATGAGAAATGCAGATGGCCGTCCTGGCCAGAGTGGGAACTTCTGCCCAGTTGGGCTGGTTGTGACTTCTCTGTCTTCTCTTCGTCTCTTCCTCAGGCTCCCGGCCCGTCTCCAGCCCTGATGAACTGCCAAGAGAGTGAGTACCGGGATGAGCACGGGAAATGTGTCCCCTGCAGAAACTGTATGCCTGGGCAAGAGCTTTCCAAGGTAAGTTGGCTGCTCTGGAAGGACTGGGAATCATCACAAGGCTTTTACAGTGCTAGGGGAATCCTCCTCCAGCCTTCCTTTGGTAAGATAAACTTAGGTCCCAACACATTGGGAAGAGCTGGGACTTGGTAGGAAGGGACCGTCAACGGTTTGCCCCACCTTGGATAGGAGTAGTGGGTGGGAAGGGGTTTGAGGTTGCAGCTTGGAGTGTCCTCTTTCCTTTTTGCTGATGGAAATCTAAATTACCTCCTGGTCCGAAGCGCCAGGTGAAGCTGCGCTGCCCAGTGGGGCTGCACGTTGGATGGACACAAGCAGGATGTGGCTGCAGACACGTCTGGCCCATCGTCAGTGGCGGGTTGGGTGCTTCCCATCCAGGCACCCTTACGGGTCCTCCTGCCTACCAGTGATGCCTCCTGGGGCATATCACTGCTGGAGCTTTCCTCTTCCCTGAACACAGCTGGTGGGCCCCACCTGGGCAGCAAACAGGTTCCCAATGTGTCTCCATTGGAGCTGCTGTGGTGATGTCTGCTCTTGACTGGGTTCTGAGGACCCGTGAGTGCTAACTCCTCCACAATTTTGTCCCAAAGAAGGGACCCCATTCCCCTTGGTACCACTTTGAGACCTGAAGTGGCTCCTCACCACAGCTGTGTACCCACCCAACCTCGTGTCTTGCAGGACTGCGGTGATGGCAGTGGGGGGGATGCGCAGTGTGTTGCCTGCCCTCCCAGGAAGTTTAAGGACAGCTGGGGGCATCATGGCTGCAAGCCCTGCCTGTCCTGCACCCTCATCAACCGCATCCAGAAGTCCAACTGCACGGCGACCACCAATGCGGTCTGTGGGGAGTGTCTGCCGGGGTGAGTGAGGCCGGATCCTGGATCGAGTGGAGTTCTGGTGGTCACACCTGGGAGCATGCAGGGAGGGGATGGGCAGAGGGATCTTTACCTCAGGTCACCCAAAGTATGGGACATGAGAGGAGGACACTGCTAATGACAATGTGAATCGGACCCACCCGATGGCCTCCTTGTAGCATTAAAGAAGGGAACCTGAAGGCTCCCATGAATGAGCAGTGGAAGAAGACTCCTTCCAGGCCTGAGTTGTTCTTGTGGACACCAGGCTGGCTAAGCCCTGGAAGATGGGTGGCTGTAGATCACTACAACTGGGGGTCCCTGTGGGCTGTAGACCATGCACTGTGGAGCAGTAGGACTTGGGATGGAGGAATGAGTCAGGGTGCTGGCTTATGAGCCTCTCCTCAGGCATGGTTGTAGGCCAGGCTGTTTCTGTAGCTTCATGGAGGCCATGAAGGATCTATCGCCCACTTCAGCCGACGTGGGGAGGGAGGGAGTTTGACCTTGGCCAATGTGGGGACAGGCAGGAAAAAGTAGCTGTGGGGATGGCTTCAGCCAGCAATGGAGATACCTGCTGCTATGGGGTGTCGTGGGGTAGGAGCACAGGGTTTTGGCTTTCCCCCCACTGCTGTGGGGTGGATGAACCGTCTGTGTCTCAGGGTGCTCTCTGCGGGGCCGTGCACTGCTGAGACCCTCCACTCTGTTTGCAGGTTTTACCGCAAGGCGCGGATCAGCGGGCAGCTGGACTGGGAGTGCATCCCTTGCACCAAGCAGACACCCTCCTCCGAGCCACAGTGTATGTGCCATCCCTCGCTGGTGGTGGGGCGAGGCGTTCTGGGGCAGAACGGGTGGTGAGGACATGGTGGAGCAGATTCATGGTACACGGGAAGTCACTGTGACCATGTTAAAGGTGTGCACTCTGATGTGCACCATCCTTTCACTTGTGCTGGGCACAGCACAAGCCGCTGTGCCACAAACCTACTGGAGGAGAGATGGTTTAGTAGCTCAGCGGGGAGTATTGGTGATAGGAGGACGGTTTGACTAGGTCTTGTAGGTCCTTTCCAACCTTGTGTTTGAAGAATTCTATGAGGCATGGCCATTACACGTGAAGAGGGATGGGCAGGGAAGGGGTGGCCCAAGCTTTGGAGTCAGACTCTCATGTTTTGTGGCTGATCATAGAATCATTTAGGTTGGAAGAGACCCTTGGGATCATCAAGTCCAACCATCAGCCCTACTCTACAAGTCCTCCCCTGATGTGTTTGCAGGTCGGTCCAGAACAAACCTGGTGAAGGTTGCCGTCCCCACCGTACCACCTCAGGACACAGCCCTTCTTGCACTGACCAGCAGTGCCCTGGTCATCATCGTACTGGTGCTTCTGGCACTCTCCATCATCTACTGCAAGCGCTTTTGGAAAAGCCAGTGCCAGCGAGGTGAGTCGGTGCCTGCAGCGCTTCTCTTCCTTCTCCCTTTACTGATCACACGTGCCCATGGCCACCTCACTGTGTTGAGCATTGCCCTGGATGTTGGTGCTCCACATGGAGACCCAAACCTTCCTCTGTTCACATGGAAGCAACACCTCATCTTGCTTTTAGCATCTGCGGGCTCTCTTGTGCTTTGCTGGCTCAAAGACACAGAGGAGCCTCCCTCCTCCTTAGTACCATAATTAGTAGGAGGAGAATGCTGTTTGCACAGGCAGAACTGGTGATCTTCTCTTCTTGGGCTTTCTTGGGGGCAGGCTGAGGTTGAGCAGCTCTTTGCAGGGCAGGACCCTGGAGGAGTGCTGAGGGAAGAGGGCAGGAGGTTTGATGGGCTGGGGTTGGGGCACATTGGTATCTAGCAGCATGCCAGGGAGCTGCTGGCTCCCAGCTCCTCGCCAGCAGACATACCGCATGGCTGAGGACACGCTGGGGAAGCAAGCCAAGCCTTCACTCAGACCGGTTCTCCTCTATCCTCCCAAGTCTTCCTGAGGACTCAGAACTTCTCGGGCCAACGAGCGATGTTCCCGACTGCGGCGGCGCCTGGCAGATTCCTGTGTGAGGAGCAGATGTCTGGTCCCTGCTGCCTGGGTGTGAAGAATCTGAGCCCCTGCTACAGGCAGGCAGAAGGTACCTGCTCCTGCCACCTCTTTCTCTGGGGGGTGGGAGGGTGGTGCTGGGCTCCAGCTCGCATGGTCCACAAACCTACTGAGATCCCCTTAAGCAGGAAAGATGGAGCTGGATGGTGACCAAGTCCTACCAATGTGAAATTTGGGACCTCTCCTGCCAAACGCTTGTGGACTTTGTGTCATAGGTGTTTGTGCGGCTCCTGATTCCCCCCAGCCCCCTCCTGCTCTGCCTGTGACTGGGGGAAGCATTGACCCCACTCAGAATTTTACAGAAAGGCACAAAGAGGCTTTGCTGGGGGGTAGTGCAGGGGACAGGGCTCTGCCCCCTGGGCAGGGTGCTCCCTGCTCTGCCTGAAGTCCTTGG
Organism: Jacana jacana; assembly: GCA_013400555.1. Classification (NCBI taxonomy): domain Eukaryota; kingdom Metazoa; phylum Chordata; class Aves; order Charadriiformes; family Jacanidae; genus Jacana; species Jacana jacana. The sequence goes on from VZTM01007507.1 coordinate 9,035, forward strand.
GCTGGTGGGTTTGATGGTGGGGCTGACCGAGCCCTGGAAAGGGCCAGGGCAGATCCCAGGGTTCTCTGAGCCATCTTGGTTTCTGTTTTCAGGCCCCATGGAAGTGGTGCAGTTCATATCAGACGGGGAAGCCGTGGGTCTCCAGCTTCCCTCTCTCCAGCCAGAGATGGACTTGTCACCAGCCGTCACGGTCAGCACTGCCTCCAAAGCTCAGCTGGGCAGGAGCCTCCTGGAAAGCCAGCCCCTCATCCGAGCCTCAGGCCGCGGGGACCGCCTGGCTGGGGTCCTGCCACCCCCAGACCCCAGGCAGGGCCAGGCGGGCACGGCAGAGCCCCTGGCCCCTCTCTCCTCCTGCGCCTCCGAAATGCAGCACAAGTGGCCGCACGCCCCGGTGGAGTGCACCGAGCTGGACCTCCAGAAGTTCTCCAGCCAGGCTGAGTTTGTGGGGGGCGAGCGGCCAGAAGACACGGCAAGCCGGGTGGTGCAGAGGATGCCAGCAGAGAGCCGTGGCACAGGGCGGGAGGGGACCCGGCGCCCGCCCTCCACCTTCCCGAATCCCACCGCTGAAAGCGGGGAGCAGCTGGTAAGTTCCTCTGGCCACATTGCTCCCCCGAATCGCCACTGGGCATCCAGGGCTTGGGCACAGGGTGCTGGGCTCACCAGTGGATTGGGGATATAGATTAAAATTTGTTAACATCTGGGACTAACTGGTAATGACCAAAAATTATTTGCTGGATGTTTAGTGACATGTCACTCAGCAGGCCATCAGCCATGGAGATGTGGAGCCATGGGGCAGTTTCAAACACCCAAAAGACCAGAGTCAATGTATTGAATTATTATATCTTTAACTGGTGTGCTCTTGAGTGGTTCTGGTCCTCTTGCTCTCCAGAAAGCTGGCCTGGCAGCGGGGTGAGTTGGTTCCTCCTCCCTCTCTGTTGAGCTCTTACCATGAACCCAGTGACTAACATCAGTGAGGCTCAGAAAATGTCTGGCAGCGAGATGGGTTTAACAGCTTAGCTCCAGGTGACCGTTTATGGAAGCAGTCTGCTGGGAGGCCCTGGGGCATCCTGAGGAGGTCTTTGGCTCTGTGGGATGGTAGTGCTGGAAGGAGAAGCACCGTTCCTCTGAGCCTCTGACAGCTTTGGAAGCACTGCTGTTCTCGCCAGACAGCCACCAACCTTGGGATCTTTGTCTTGCCAGGTGGATGATGCCCAGAGCCTCGTGACTCAGATCAGCAGCACAGCAAAGGGTAAGTCTCTTTCTGGCCTTAGTTTTGTTTTCCAAGTATTGGGATAGTGAAGAGGGGCAGATTCTAGAGTCCTCAACATAGAAAGGACGTGGAACTGTTGGAACAGGTCCAGCGGAGGGCCATGAAGATGCTCAGAGGGCTGGAGCACCTCTCCTAGGAAGACAGGCTGAGGGAGCTGGGGTTGTTCAGCCTGGAGAAGGCTCCAGGGAGACCCTCTAGCAGACTTCCAGTATCTGAAAGGGCTACAGGAGAGCTGGAGAGGGACTCTGTTAGGAAGTGCAGTGACAGGACAAGGGGTAATGGTTTTAAATTAGCAGAGGGGAGATTTAGATTAGATACCAGAAAGAAATTCATTCCTGTGAGGGTGGTGAGACACTGGAACAGGTTGCCCAGAGAAGCTGTGCCTGCCCTGTCCCTGGATGTTTTCAAGGCCAGGTTGGAGGGAGCTTGGAGCAACCTGGTCTGGTGGGAGGTGTCCCTGCCCAGGGCATGGGGGTTGGAACTGGATGGTCTTTAAGGTCCCTTCCAACTCAAACCATTCTGTGATTCTTGGAGGGAAGCTCCTCCAGAAGTCCGTCATGGACCTGTGGAGGTGCCAGTCGTCACAGGGACTTATCTGACCTTTGTGGCCTTTGGTGCTAGTGCACAGGGTAGATTTTCTATGATATTGCCTTGACTGGTCTGCGGGTGGGTGGTGGATGGATGCCCAGTTGTTACCAATTAGCCAGCTCCACATTGCTGTGCTGTGAAAATGATTTTGGAGATACCTGCCCTGCCAGGATGGTGTTTCACAGCCTCAGGAGGGACACAGGCTAGAGTCTGCTCTATTTATCCTTATCCTGGCTGGGTAGGTTGATTTCTAACCCCACTTTGCTGTGTTCATGCCCCTAGGTCTCCCAGTAGCAGAGCTGCCCCATTCCTTGGTGCAGTCCCTTGCCATTTTGCTGGACCCTTCCTTGAACGGCGTGAAGAACTTCAGCCACGTGGCGCTGGAGCTGGGGGTCACCCCCCAGTTGCTGGGGCGGATATCAGGATTTGAGCAGCTCGTGGCTCACCTCACCTACTCGGGAGATGCAGTCACCATCCCAGTCCTGGCCCAGGCTCTCCAGCGGCTCCAGCGGTTTGATGCCTTGCTCCTGCTCTGTGACCACTTTGCCCTCAGCCAGGCTCAGGGCTGCCAGCGCTAGAGAGGACGGGGAGGGGCCGGAGGAAGCTCCAGGCACCGTGTGTACTGGTACAGGAGAGGATCTGGTGGCCTTGCGGTCACATAATCTCTCCGGTGTGCACGTGGGGAGGATGTGGAGATGGTCATTGCATGGACGGAAGGACGTGAAGGGGAGCATCCCTCCATGCTGGAGGGCTGGTTTGGGCCCCTCTGGAGGCCACTTTTTCTCTGGCTGCATCATCAGGGTGCCATCGGTCACTGCCCCCCATGCCGCCGTGCTCTCGCTCTGCAGTGAGGCCCGTGCTGAGACGTGGGGTCCCTTGGGCGTGGGGCTTGGTCTTCATGTGCCTCCTATGGACCCAGCCATTGCCTTTCTCCCATTCCAGCTCTCCCGTCCTTTGTCTGGCCCATGCTCTGCTTTCCCAGGTGCTGGTTGCCACTTTCCCAGTTTACTTTCTGCTTGTTCTTCTCCATGCGTGCTGGAGACGGTCCTCAGCAGAGGGGATGGTCCTCAGCAGAGGAGCTGCCTGTGGCTGCTGCGCTGGGCTCCAGCCTTTGGTCTTCCTGTGCCACCCTGGCACCTTCCCCTTCATGTCCTTTTTGTGAAGCCTTGCAGGTTTATTGCAGGGGTCTCAAACTGATCCCCATGATGTGTTGATGCAGGTCCTCGCTACAGCCTTGTGGTGTGGCCTCCAGCCTGGGGCAGGTGCTGGCCCACTGCCCGGGCTCCTGCCATGTGTCATAGCCCCGTGGCTACCAGCTGACCACCACCTCTGAGGGCCAAGGTTTTGCAACCCCCCCACCCTGTGGTGACACGGGGTGGCAGAGGCAGGGCAGCTTCCTTGCCACGGCCCGGGGAGCCCGGTGGCAGCTGGAGGCTGAAGCTGTGACCGTGGCTGTGTCACAGTCAGCAGTGACGTCCCTTTGCCAGTCACAACAGAGCTGGCTTGTTTTAAACTAATCTTTTTATGTTTTTTTTTTCTTCCCGCCTAAAAATGACCTAATTTTCTCATTTCTGGGAGTAGCTGCTAGGGAAGGGAGCACCCTTCTGCTTCTCATTTCTTCCTGGAGGATTTGTCAGAGCTTGCAACAGACCCACCTACTCCGGCTGCCCCCAGTTTCGGATGTTTTACCCCAAGGCTGGTGGCTGTGGGCGTCCGGGCTGTTCTCCTGAATCTGCCCCCAGCCTCTGATTTTCCCCAACAGATGGGGGGGCTCGGGGGATGCCAGTGCTGGAGCCGAGCCCTGCTCTACTCCTGCTCACCTCTCTGCCGCCTGGCGTGTCTGTCGGGGGCGAGGCGGCGCGGGGGCGGCCAGGCATGCGGGAGCTGCCCCGGCATGGGGCCAAGGCGGCGGAGCCAGCGTGGGGCCGTGGATGCCGTTCCCGCTGAGGTCATGGCCAGAGCAGCCGGCGGCCAGGGATGGGGTGGGTGGTGGCAACCTGTGGCTCCCTGTGACTGCTGGCATCCAGCAAGTATCACCCCAAGGTTGTCCCGGGACCCCCGAGTGGCAGCGTGGGGGAGGAGTTGGTGGCGCTTGCCTTGGAGCTTTGTTGCTTTGTTCCTGCCTTGGCTGGTGGTTGGGTCTGGTGAGTGCTTTCTGCTTTCTCCGGTCCCCAGGGTCCTCGGCCACGCCGGCCACCAGCAAGTGGCACTGTTACCCTGCCACCCGCCGGGCCTCCCCGGCTGAGCTCACAAGTTTGGCTTTTTATCTGACCGCAGTACTTGGAAAAAGTGGGCGACCTTCTGGGAAGGCAGCCCTTTCCTCAGATCTGCCCAAACACGGGTATTAATAGCTGCTCTTCATTCTTTTTCTTTCCTTTTATTTTCTTTCCCCCGTTAAACGCTGTTAAGACTTGAACAGGCTCAGGATGTGGTTAGATAAGGGGAGGCCCGGGCAGTTTCAGCTGGATCTGACACTTTCTCTCTCTACCCTGCTGCTTCCTTCTTCCAAAGTCAAGGTCGTTTTAGTGCTCTTTGCTCTGCAAAGAACCCGAAGGAGTAAAGAAAAAACTCCTTGTACCCATTTTAGGCCGGGGTTAGTCAGACTCTCTTTAACATGCTTGGGCTGTGATGGAGCAGTCGGGAGAAGTATTGTTGTAGCCAACTCAGCCTGGGGTCAGGGTGTTTTTGGTTTTGGGTTGGTTTTTTGTTGGTTTGGGTTTTTTTTTGTTTGTTTGAGGTTTGTCTGCAGCAAGGAGAGAGTATTTGCATTAATCACCGAACAAAATTGAATAAATATTTAATCTCTCCGAGGACACACTTAGTCACCTCCAGCGGGAATGAAGTTAAATTCATCTACAGCTGTCTGTGTAAGAGCATTCGTGCAGCTTGACTCACCAGCTCTGGCTTTCAAATTGGAACAGGTCTGGGTGGCTTGTCCTGGGTGTCCCTAGGGTGTCACCAGTGCCACCGGTGGTCCCTCGGGGTGTCCAGAGCCACAGCAGCCGGGCAGGATAGCAGAGCCAGCCCTATCCTGTCCCAGGGCAGTGTTGGGATCAAGGGGATGGGCCATTAAATTAAAACTGGTGACTAATGAGGACCTCCTCACACCTGTGTGCTGCAGGTCCTTGTGGTTGTCCCTCCTGTGTGCGCTGAGCGGTTCTGCTGTGCCCGTGGGTGGGCTCAGGACCTGTGGGATGGATTATTCTTTAGAGAAACCAACCCCACTTGCTTCATAGTTTTTTAAGGTAGACTATTATTTTTCAACTGTTTGAGCAATATTTTTCACAGCTGAAACTTAACCTCTGCCTCCAAGGCTGAGGAGGCAGCAGGTAGGGTGGGTGGGTGCCATGCCCTGGATGGTGCACAGGGTGGGTTTGTGCCATGTGTATGATGTGTGTGTGTGTTTGCCAGGCCACAGCTCTTATCCCTCCAGGGGCTGTCCCCCCCCGAGCTGGGCACGCTGCCTGCAGTGCTGGGCAAGCAGGAGCTGGCAAAGGTGATTTTAGCCACATTTTTAAGTGTTTTAACTGTTCTCAGACCCACCCACAGCCTCATACGTGGCCTTGGTGGGGAGTCACCGTAGTTAAAAGCTTGACCCTCCACGAGAGCTTTGTCCCATCTCCCACCCAAGGGCTGCTCCTCACTCTCACTGGTGTCCATGGCAGGCACCCGCTTTCCAGCTGCGGTGACAAAGTCAGCTGTGTTTACATGGGCCAAAATATCTACTAGTGGCCTTTAACTCACCCCCCTGGGGTCCCCTTTGGCCGGATCGCCACGAGCCCGGCTGAAGCCCTCGAGAGACGAGGAACCACGAGAGCCTGAAAAAACACAGGGCATAACACTGTGGTTTTGGACATTGGCGAGGACAGCGGTCCCTGATTGCTTCAGCTGGGAACCAAGGGACTTAATACTTGACTTTTGCCTTTTCATAGTATTTTCAGCACAATACATGGAATGTAAGGGAAGGAAATTCCCGTAGCGCTGGATCGCGCGGTGCGGCGTCAGGAAGCTGTTCGTGCCAAGCTGGCGTGGCTCAAAGTATAAAAAACAACAGAAAAGAAAAAAAAAACCAACCTCCCCCCAAAAAAAAAGATGAGAGTTGAAAGAAATCAAGTCATTCAGCATCTGTGCAAGCTCTAGCCGGGGCTGAACAATGGAAATACTCTTGTGCTGTGGGATTATCTATTTTCACAAGCGGTTGTTTTTTGACACCGCTCTTGTCTGGAAGGCTGGTTTGCAGAGGAATTGATGTGATAAGTTTTAAGTCCAGCCCTGTTCTGGAAAGCTCTTAAGCATAGATTTAAAAATAGGCACGTACTTAAGTCCTATTACAATGTTAATTAAAATGAACAATTAGTACATCCTTGGGTGCTTGTCTTGAACAGGGGGGGGGGAGGGGGCTGGTAAGAACCATACCTTAAATCCGTTCTTAGGGAAGCAAGCGATACTGAAGAAAACTCGGTTTTGAGGATCTGGGCACACTTCTCAGAAAAGTCTGCAAGTGTTAGGGGGGGAATTCCCTGTGTTTTGGATCACTTAATAATGCAGACTGGTGCTTTTTTTATTTGAAAAACAAAAACGAGATACATTTCTGTAGCCATGGTTTACCTAGGGGACTACCTGATATTTTTCATGTTGGATGTTATTTTTCTTTAAGGTTACGAATAGGTTATTTATATTTTTGTAAATTCCGTGTTGTTACCACTGTAATTCTGAAGTAGAGTTGTTCCTCTTGTTGGGTGGTTGTTGATTTTTTTGGGGGGTGGGTGGGTGGGTGATGTCTGTATTCAAATAAAGCAGTAGCTGAAGCTCCTGCCTTCTTTGTTAAACAAGGGGTGCGTGTGTGCGCCCCACATTCCTCCCAGGCCTGGTGCTCTCGAGTGCTGTGTGTTTGTAGTTAAATAAATTTCAGAGCTGGAGGTGGTGATGCTCGGTGAGTTTTGATTCCTTCCCTTTCCTGCCAGTGGGTCTGGCTGTGGGACAGGAGTGTACAGATGAGTGGGACCCCCCCAGCCCCCTGCCTGCCCTCGGGGCATCCCCAGGGACCGGGACTGGGATGCAGGTGCTGACCGTGGGGTCTGGCAGGAAAAGGTGGCACTTCTCAAAGCAGATGCTGTTGCACTTGGGTCTGTCATCCTCCTGACCTTGGTGTGGGAATGGGGCAGGAACAGCTTAGACAGGAGCTGCTGGAGGGAATTGGCCACAGCCCCCACAAGGTGCCTGCCCTGGCAGGGGTGGGTGGTGGTGGGGTCATCAGCTGCTATTCGTTGTGAAGGTTCATCAGAAGGGTCAAATCCCAGGCAGGATTCCTCCAACAGGGAGGAGGCAGAGACCTCATAAGCAATGCCCAAGGAGCTTCCATTCCTGAAGCTCTGCTGAGGAGCAGTCATTCTTTACGTTTAGTAATTACAGCACTCGTTAAGTGTGTTCATGCCCTTACACTTGGCCTGTTCTTTAAAATAATTATTAGAATGAAGGCTGTGATGATTTTTCTCTTCCAATTAAAGCTATTGGACACTCGTCCAAGCTCTCTGAGGCTTTATAGGTGCTTGTGCTGCTATAGCTCTTTCCTGGTGTGAAGAACACCCACACGGGATGCTGTTGGGTGCAGTCCTGCCTCGCCAGCTGCTCTGCCATTAGTGCACTATGATTGGCGTGGATAAAGAAAGCCTCTCAAATCAAGGCCCAGAAGAAGGAGTCATTCAGCACTGAATGCAAACCCACAGTATCCATAGAGGTATTCAGTGTGTGTGTGGTTTCCAACAGAGCCTTTTCCGTGGATCTCATTGGGTATGTGGAGACTATTTTCACAGATGCTCGAAAAAATACACCCCAGCTTCACAGTGGAATGAATTTGCTGCTGCTCTGAGAAGAACCAGCCTTGCTGAAGGTCTGCAAGGAGTCAGAGACCCTAATGTCTCTGCCTGCACCATGCCCTGGTAAAATGAAGTGGATGGTGCAGGCGGGATTGCTGCAGGCTCAGGAGTGAGGCAGGTCTTGGGACCTGGGCTGAAAGACGCCCAGCACAAGCCCAGTAGCTTGCCTGGGGCCACTGGCATGCTGCAGAAGGGGTGTGCTTGGAGGAGAGCCCTAGAGGTGTGTGTATTGGGAAAGCGGCCTCTTGCATACTGTTGGGATGGGAATTCAGAGTATGCCTTGCCTGCCCTTCGAGTGACTCCTGGTTTCGGGGGGCTGTAACTATCCAGAACTTCTCATTCTCAGGTGTCTGAGCACTGGACATGCTGCAGTAGTTAAGGTGTGGGTGTCTGAGGACTGGACATGCTGCAGGAGGTAAGGTGTGGGTGCGTTTGGCCCTACCTCAAGGGTAGGAGAAGTCTGGAGGTAGGAACTTCTGGAGAAGTCCCTGGAGGTAACCACTCCCATGCAAAGCAGGCTCTTACACCCAAACCAGGAGCTTCCTGTGAATAAGAGGTTTCTACCCTGCTCTGCTCCTTGCCTTAGAGCATGTGTGTTGTCTGGTCTCGCCTCAGTTGACTGATGCACACAGAAGGATGATAAACAGTGTTCCTCTCAAAGTACTTGGGATCCATGTTTTCCACACTGTGATAAAACCTCAGATACCTGTGGGCCTGAGCTGGCAGGAGGAACATACCCCATCCAAGGAGAGAAGTGAGGGGTTGAAAACCAGCCCGTTCCTAGTGCCTCATGAGCCACAATTGGCAAGAGAGGCTGGCAGCATATTAAGATGCTGGGGTACAGGCGGTCCTCACCTCAGCTGCCTCTGGGAGGAACATCTCCAGCTGGGATGCAAAGCTCTGCAAAGGCATTCAAAGCACACAGGGCTGAGAGCTTGACAAGCCTCCAGTTCCAGAGAAGGAGGATGCCAGTAAATGCCATTTGGCCCACATGAGGCACGTGTCCCGGGTGTTCTCCTGAGCTGGTCTTGAGCAGGAATGCAGTCGTGTGTCCTGCCTTTCCCAGCAGCCACAGCTTGCAGCCAGGCATCCTGCCAAGCCAAATATTCCTGACTGGTGGGTTTTTACTTTAAAGAACTTGGCTGAAATGTGTCAAGTGTTGAGATACATCACTTGCATCCCCTGGTGAAGTAACTGCAGAGGTGGAAGTCTTTTGTCCTCATATAGACCAGTAAACCCTGAGCAAACATTATCCAAGAGCTGTGGAGGTGCTGTTGCAAGCCAAAGGGGGTGTCTTTGCATCTTTTCTCACCTGAGGGCTGGGAGTGAGTCCTCCTGCCCGGTGAGCACCTGAGTTGCAAAGGGGAGATGGCTTGAGATGTTCCTACTAATGTAAATGCCCTGGGTGGCATCACACTTGGCAGCCTACAGCAAGAGCCAGGCTAATTAAGGAGCCCTGCATTAACAAGGAGAGTTAAGGCAGAAGAGCTTTCTAAGGTTTCCCTTGTGTGCTGGGTCTGGAGGCACAGAGCAACGGCTTTTACAGTGGGACCTTTTTTCCTGAAAACTCTGTGTTTGCTTGTCAATCTTTCCTCTGAGATGATCTGGGCTAAAAGCCAACATTGCATGAAAATGCAGACCCAAAGAACTACTCGCAGGGAGGAGAGGGCAGGAGAAGGGAGAGTGTGACCAGGGGAAGACTGCTGTTTTCTCTGTAGAGAAGGGGTCAGAAGAGGGAAGCACACGCTCCTCCGGGGCAAAGCTGGGGTGGAGTGAGCAAACGGCAGAAACGATGAGGAGCGCTCAGCAGCAGCTTGGCAGAGGCAGCTCTCCAGCTTTTGCACTTCATTTTCCTCCCTAGCCTGTATGTAGAAAGCTATGACATTCAAACACAGGCCAAGGGGGTCTGAAGAAAAGTGAGCCCCTGCAAACGAGGAAGGGAGGCCGAAACCCCACCAGCAGCAAGCGGAGGTGAGCCCTGTGCGGCTGGGTTTAACCTGGCACAGCTGCTTCGTCAGCACAGAGATGCCTAATTGCTTTCAGTTATGTGACAGTCAGAAGAACCTTTCACAAATGTTCAGAGCGTGCTTCAGGTGAGTGGAAAAACTGTCCGACCAAATTTTTGTGTCAGTCTAAGGTAACTTAAGCCAAGTCATTAACATCTACTTATCCAGCATGAATAGTTTGGCAGAATTTAGGTGAGCAGCCAGGCACCAAACCGCACCTGGACTTGGAGACTCACAGGTATGTTCTTCCAAAGGTTTCGTTCAAACATCCTTGACAGGCTGTCCTCAGACCCAAGGGTGGGACAGTCAGGGAGAAGAGGAAGGAGGGGAGGAATGTGCTGCTGGCTCTCCCTGTGCTGGAACCTACGGCTGGTCCCTGCTCCCAGCCTGGTGCCCCAGTGAGGTTGTCTCTGGCCATGCAGACCCCACTGGTAGAGGGACTGGAGCCAGGGCCATGCACAGAGCATCCCCCCAAGTCCCCACACCCAGTGGCAGTGGCGAGATGCTGCAGTGGCTTTTAGGTGAGAGCTGGGAGTGAGGATGCAGTGACTGCCCATTGGCAGAGGGTCCAGCTCCGCTCTCCATCCTCCCTGTGCATGTCCAGTATAAGGAGAAAAGGGCAGAAACCCCAGGGGAACGATGGCAGGGAGAGGAGATTCACAGGGGTGAACTCAAGGAAAAAGGTGGTAATTAAATTTCATACTGAGGGGGACAGGCCCAGGTGATGCTCAGCTCCCTTCTGCTCTGCTGCTGCTCCTCGCGTGGGCGTTACTGGTGCCCGTAGGCACCGGTCGTGCTTAGCACCATAATAAACCACTTTTCCCGCTGGGCTCATCTTGCTCAGCCCTACACCTCCCCGCTCTCCTTGACAGGGTAATTGTGGCACCGAAGCTTTTAAATCCTCTCTGCACCAATCTCTGCGTGCTCCTGTCTCCTCTGCACGGGGGCAAGAGGACAGGCAATTAAATTTCGGTTGCTAAAAAAGTGAAGACTCAGAAGCCATTAGAGAGAACCGAATTTCCTGTCCCGAATTTCTTCCCTCCTTCTCTTTCCTCTCCTTCCCCGCAGATGATTCTTATTTTTTTTCACTGTTTGCTCTCTGATTTTCCCATCCCGTATTTTCCACGAGCTCTCCCTCGGGCGCACGGCTCTTGTGTTACTGCTTATCTGCAGGGCACCAGGGCAATTACAGGTGAATGGAAACACGCGTTTTATGGCTCATTATTGAATTATCCAACGCCTTTGGCAGGAGATGGGTCTTTATTCTCCCTCCTACCTTTGGAACTCACCTGTGGGCTGGCTCACAGCGACTCTCCGGATGCAGTTATCAACGAGCAGCTAAAAAAGCTCTGGGATGTCTGTGTTGGGGCTGCCAGCGTCCCTGACTGCTCACCATCACCCACACACTAAGTGCAAACACCACCCCACAGCCTTGCTGGGCAGAGGAACCCACACCCGAGGTTCAGGGATTGTCTCTGACTGTTAGATTCCCTCCACATTCAAAGAAGGGGACCCCCACCCACCCCCCCCGCAGCCCACGCTGCCCTGGCTGTGTGGAGGGAGGGCTGGGGAACTGGACGTAGTGTTTAGAGGATTGGGGGGACATCAGTGAGAGCAAACCCTCTCAACTGGAACCAAACTGGGATCGACAACAACAGCCAACCAAAAAAAAAAGAAAGAGAATGGGAGCCTGATTCCTTTTATTGGCAGCAGAAGGTAATTTTTAAGGAAAAACATTGCAGCTCCAATCATAAAACCTTGCTGATGAAAAACAAACACTCTTTGTCTTCAGGCACGGCCTGATGCCAATAATTATTACTATCTGTCAAAAGTACACTATTATCCCAGTGAAATTCCTGTATTCCCTCCCCGAGTCCTGGTGGTAAATGAGGTATTTTGAGACTGGCCAGCCTATTTCTGTGGGACAATTATTATGTTAACGGGAGCCAATAGACTGGATAATGGACTGATTTTGGATTCAAATGCAGCTGCACTGGTGAACAGTGTTTTAGCAGAAGAATAAAGTGTTTTTGCAACCCACTCAATACCTCTTCGAACTCCCCCTCATGTCCTCCTCTGAGCTGGTTTTAAGAAATTATTGGATTACAGATAAATACTCCAATCAAATGCAAAAACAATAGGGCAATTTTTCATAGTTTCTTACCTCCTACAGTTTATTTCAGACAAGCAGGAGCAACGAGCACACGATGCTTCGGGGCGTTCAGCCACCTTGGAAGGCTGGGAGCAGACATGAGCCCAAGCTGGGGGGCAGGTAGGGGTCTGGGGGGCATCGTTGCCCCAGCCCTGATGCTGCAGGACCCGGGGCAGGTGCGAGGACCACTCCATCAGCAAAGCTGAGTGGGTTGTGAGCTGCTCCTTGTCCTCGCTGAGGTCTCACCCTGGTGGTGTCCTAGAGGGTTCTCCCAAAGCATGCACCCCCCCCCACCCCAGTGACTGATGGAGACATCATCGTAGAACGGTTAGAGTTGGAAGGGACTTTAAAGATCATCCAGTTCCAACACCTCCCACCAGACCAGGTTGCTCAAAGCCCCATCTACAGAAAGGTGTTTGAACTGGAGGATGGCATCCTAGCATCCATAGCGTGACTCTGTGTGTGTATGTGTGTGTGTGTGTGTGTGTGTATATGTACGTATAATATATATATGGAATGTAATGGAGAAAAGACTGATATGCTCCACTTTGCATGGAGAAGGGAGGTAGAGAATACACTAGCAATTCTTAAAACAGCAAATAGGAAAATAGAGCAATTCCTCCCACCTTCACCCTCGGCTTCTCCCTCCTTTGCAATAACCAGGGGGAAATGCAAAGGTTAAAACAAACAAGCAAACAAAAACCAACCCTGGTAAATTTTTTTACTGTATTCTGTCTGCCTCAGACTGATCATGGTTTTGCTGGAAAACTCCAGGTGAAAGACTTAAGCTTTTCCTAAAAATGAGGTTAGCAGAAAACAAGTTTCACACACTCATATGAGATCTCATCAGTCGTTTCTGGCTGCAGGTAGCTGAAAAATGGCAGGACCTGTAGCATAATGCATGGGGAAAAGAATGCCAATTTTCATGGGAAGCTTTCATTTCCTACATTTTTTTTACTGTTAGATTCTCCATCTCTCATATTCTTTACAAGCAATGTATTAGAATGCTTTGGAGTAGAGTAATGCTATCTTTTCCTCTGGAGAAAACCAGCCAGGCTCCTCAGCCTGGGGTCCAGCTGCCACATAATGATATAATTCTTTACTCTGAGGGTGGTGGACCACTGGAACAAGTTGCCCAGGGAGGTGGTTGAGGCCCCTTCCCTGGAGATATTCAAGGGGAGGCTGGAGGAGGCCCTGGGCAACCTGGTCTAGTTGAGGGTGTCCCTGCTGACTGCGGGGAGGTCAGACTAGGTGACCCTAGAGGTCCCTTCCAGCCTGGACCATTCTGTGATTCTATGCTAATGCACCCCTGGGAATGATACCTCAGTATCAAGCATCCCTTCCCTCTGCCTTTCCTCTTGGTTTCCTGCCGCTGTGTTTTATTTCCCCCTCTATTAATTTCCTGCTCTGCCAATGGTCTGAGGTAATGAGGATACGATCAGTGTTCTTCCCTTACCAGACTCTTTGTTGTGGCATGGTAAGTGCTCGAAGGAGCCACCAGATAAAAGGTTGTAAAACAAAACTCTTAGAGTTTCTAAAAGAGCTTTAGTTTTCCCAAGAATATGGAGAATACACATTATGGAAAACTGCATGATATTTGAGCTTTCTGTGCTATTTTAAGCTGCTATAACAAGGGATATTAGCCAAGATGATGTTGTCAGCATCCTGCCTTTTCTGTCTTGGTTTGGTTTGGTTTTTACTGACCCCTTTATACCAGTCTGCAAGTGTGCTGTGCTGTGGATGAGAGTCTTCCTGGGCACACCTGGGATGCAGTGACTCTCCTAAAGGCACGCCATGGGTGCTGATTAACAAAATCACCCACAAGGAAAGGGAGATAACCTTCCTTGAAAGCCTCTTCTGGAGTGGAAATGCTTGTCCTCTCCTTGAGCAAGCTCTTTTGTTTTTCTCAGATAAGACCTAGAGGATGCGGTGACAACTAACCTTTCATGTGGCAAGAACTTGTGAGCCAGCTGGATTTTATAATGTTTGAGTTTGGAGGAAAAGAAGAGGCACGAAATCCAGCCAGTCCCTTTTCCTGAGGTCACCAGCCTCCCTTTACTGTCACTTGCAGGGTTTGGCAACCTCACTGCTTTAAAAAAAGCAAGAGTGGCTTTTGCAGGGTTGCACCAAGGATTAAAATGAGTGTCTGAGCTGTGAATTCCCTGGCCAAAACCCCAGGAGCCCATTTTTTCAGTCTGGGCCCCTAAGAAATGGAGTTAACAGCTCAAGACAGGCTGCTGGGCAGCTGGGGGGGCTCAGGTTGGGCACGGGGCTCTGACTGGCCCACCAGCACCAGAAGGGGTGGTCAGAGGGATGCTTGGTTGGCGTGTGTGGATGGACCTGAGGGAATAAGTATAGAAAATGCTGCTGTGAGGTTTTGCACGCCCAAGCTGGGTTTGTCACTAACCCTCAGAGTGATTTATTTTTCCTCTTTTTTATTTTTCTTTTTTCTTTTTTTCCTGACCTTCCATTTTTCTGTCCGCACCGGGACTCCCATCATAAATGAAATAAAAACCTGGCCTTAAATTAGAATTGAAGCCCCTGGAGCTAACCAGAATTGCAGGGCACTAAACCTCATGTTTGCAATCTACAGTTCAAAGATACAATCTTCCAGCTTCTCACCAGGAGTATTTCACGAGGGCATCAGCAAAGGGCACCAAGGACACGCTGAAAGTTGCTCATCCCAGACTGCTGGGACTGGATGGGATGAAGGAGGACTGTGATGGCACCTGAGGCATTTCAATGCTGGGCATCAAACAAGCATAAGGTCCCTTTTTCAACCTGTTCCCCTTTATAGCTGAGATATTTGAATATATTGCTGAACATTCACGGTCTTTATTAGCTGTGTTAATCATTACAGTTCACTAGAGGGTGGATGTATTTCACCATTACACCCTGCAAGCTGTGAAGGACAACTGAATACTTATATTCCACTGAACAGAAGGCAAAGTAATGCAATTTAATACAATTCTCTCCAATAGAACTCAGAGTAACCTTATGTTCAAGTAACCTGTAGCTTTAAGTTTCTTAATATTGAGCTTCAAATTTAATAAAAGAGGTGGGGGGAAATCTATAGCCTGCAATAGAAATGGGAACACAAAGAGGGAATGCTGCATTAAAGTACGTATTTGGAGCTGTAGCAATCACCATCTCCATGCAGGGAGCTGCCGGTATTACTCATTGTTGGTGAGGAAGAGCCACTGGTGCATTAAATTCAAGAACAGGGTAGAAAATGAAGATAGTCTGTTAAAGAACTGACCTGTAAAGACAGATTCAGGACAGGCAATATACCATGAAAGGAATCTGAGAAAAACCATAATGGTGAAAACTAAAACTTCATTCCTTTCCAGTCTTTAGGAGGGACTTGGTTTATTAACCTCAATGTGAAAGGTCCAAGCCCTGTAGCACAGTTCAGAAGGAAATAAAAGTTTCCAAAATAGCCCAGAATCATCCAGTTGGTTGCAACTCCTCCTTAACTGAACTTTGTGGTAAATCCATCACGGAACTTTCAGGTGATCCAGGAACCCCTTATAATTCTGAATTCTGCCTTGGTTGACATCTATCATTAGTAAAAGATCAAAATGAGCAGTGGAAGGAGAAAGAGGCTGCAAAAGGTTTAGGCCATTGGTTAATTGATCACTTAATTCCTCTTGGAAATCACTTGAGACAAGCGGTGGCAGCAAGGAAATACCGTCCCCGTCTCACAAAGAGGAGCAAAATCTCTTGCTCTAAAACTTACCTGCCATCATTTTTATCATGTATCATAAACTATCTCCCAGCAACACCCAAAGTCTGGCCACCTTGGAATCCCGCTGATTACAGCACTCAGATTGGCTACGAGTGTGGATTTGAAATAGCAACGACTTCTGCAGACTCGGTGGGGGAATACGCTGCAGTTCTGGTAGAATGGCATGAAGCTGCCCAAAATGATGTGGGTTTTGTTTGTTTTTAAATACACTGCCCTACTTTCAGCTACAAACACCAACCAGAGATCCTTGTGGAGGGGAAGTCCTTGGGGGAAGAGCCCACCAAGGTTCAGCAACCTGCCAGGACACGGTATGTATTGGATACCTGTACTATGAGAGCATATGGGTATGTTAGAGGGAGATGACACTCGGAAAGGATATAAACCTTTATGTTTTGAAGCAGCATGTTGAGGGATATGGTGTAGGAGAGAACTTTGCAGTGTAGGGCTGATGGTTGGACTTGATTATCCCAAGGGTCTCTTCCAACCCTATGATAAGGCAATAAGCAGAATTCCATTAATGGAGACACTCCCTATAATTGTCCCTTAAAGAGTCCCATAAAGCCATTGGGTTTGTCTCCAGCAGCCAAATCAAACCGTCTATGAATCTGATTTTATAAAGTGATTCCTCTGTTCTCCTCTGCCAAGGAGACTTTTATGAGGCCTGTCATGGGAAAGTCTGCAAGTGACAGACCATTGTCTTGTAAAATCAGACACGTGGGTTCTGCAGGATTCAGCCTGTTGGGTTTGGGGTGGTTTTTTTTATTACTATTTTTTTTTCCCTCTCACCTCTGATAAGTGACAGCTGCTCTTCACTGACACCTCATCGCAGAGGGCAGTGTCCTCATGCAATTGGCATTGCTGAAAAGGGCATTATTAGCCAGCACGGGCTTGTGGGAGAATAAAACTTCATTATCAGAGCCAAATTCAACCCTTGTTACTGGGGCAAGGGAAAAAAATACTGGAGATGGAGGGGGTGCAGGGCAAGAAGTGTTTTAGCTTTGCTGTCTGGGGAGGCTTCCAGCAACCTCCTAAGGAAGGGTTTGCTTCAGCACAGCCACAGACAACACAGATGTCCCTGCTCTGGCCACATCAGCTGGTTTCCCTCCCACCCACTGGTACTTGCCCTCTCCAGCACGATTCAGAGCAATCACTCGGGAGTTTGGTAACTTACTCCTGTCTCTCAGCCAGTGACCCCCAAAGGACTTCAGTCCCATTCCAACCTAAACACCCAAAATGCATCATTGCCAACACATCTGTCAACACAAGATTGCCCCTGACATCCTGCTCCCACTGGGACCAGCCGAGCGGTGCAGACATCACTGGAAAGGTGTGTGAACTGGGAGTGCTGGGTCATCTATCTCAGGGGAGCAGATATTAGAAATATACATATCCTAGATTATATATTGGGTAGGGATTACTGCTGAGCGCTGGGGACAGGGCAGCTTTGTGAACTCTTGAAACGGAGAGCTGGTTGCAGCACTGCTCTTGGCGTGATAAACCTGCCCCTTACCCTGTCAGCGTTCCTGCTTGGGCTTCATCCAAAGTCTGGGGAGATCAGAAGCATTTTTTCTCCCTACCGCAGCTCAGGAGGCGATAGCTCGAGGGAAGCAGACGTGTTTGCTCCGCAGTCGGTGAGAGGGGAGAGCCATCCGCCCTGACTCGAGGGAGAGACTCTCCTTTGCTGCCCATGGCAGAGGGTGTCTGCTCATTATCTGCCAAGTGTTAATTCTGGGTGTGCCCTTTGCACCTAAGCTTCCTGAGCAAGGGTTTTTCCTCCCTCTTCTTCCCCCGGTCTGGGAGTGACCCAGCCTGCTGAGAGTGGAAGAGAATGGTCTCCGACACCGACCCAGCTATACCCTCACTTCCCAAGGGCTTGGTCTGGATTCAACTGAGGACATTTCCATTTATTCCTTCAGCCTGTTTTGGGCAGGTCCTCGGTGCTGTTTTCCGCTTGAAGAGCTAACTGATGATAATTGTATTCTGTTTCTCCTTCCTGAGCTAATTTTCTGACTCATTCTGGATTTTCTTTTCTGCTTGCCTTTTGTTCATCTAGTTGGCATTTTGTGGTTTCTTTGTTCATTATGTGACGGGGCTATATAAGGGGATTTGTCTCTGGAATTCAGGTATCCCCGGCGCTGTGTTCTCTGTTATCGTCTTCATCAGCAACTACGCTACAGGCAGTTAGATGCATTCGGCATGAGCTAACCTTAATAAATCTGGGTTGTTAATCACTCAGACATGTCTCTGTTGAATCTCTGCCTACTGATTTGCGTGTGCTCGAATAGTTTCTCTGGAACAGACTTCTGATAACTCAGTGTTTTACTCATCTGCCCTCCAAATTCACCCTTGGGGTCTTGCCTCCTGGGGCCTCCTTGCCTGCCAGGGACAGGTCCAAGTCACCTGCCTGCTGAGGAGAGCAGCTGCCAAAGGCATAGGGTGATGGCTCCATCCAAAGCACGTGAGCAGAACGAAGGCTTTCTGTACAGCACAGGCTTTCTGGGGGACTCTTCTCCCACCCCATGGTCCTGTCCAGCCCTCTGGCCTCAGGGCTCCCACACCATTGGGCTGCAGGGAGCAAAGTGTGCCATGTCTGCTGCCTGCACATCACCATGGGCTGCCCCATCCAGGGCAGGTCTCTGTGCAAAAACCCCACAGCAGCCCACTAGCCCCGACCTGCTGGGAAGAGGGAAGAAAGCACCCAGTGGTCGTCTCATTTTTGGAAGATCTCCCTAGGCCCTATTGATCTTGGATACCGGGCTGCCACGGGTATCACACAGGAAGCCGTTCCCACAGGCGAGCGGCGTGTTTGAAGATGAATTAATGAATGTTTAAGCATATATTTACCTACTGAGTTGGCTCAGACTTTGACCCGTTTCAGCAAAAGCAGGATTTCTTAGATTTTCCTTTCCAGACTGTGGCTCGATAAGGCCTCCTATTGCTGCAACAAAAGCTTTGTGCCTGCAGGTCAGTGGAGACGCAGCCTCTTGCCCTTCAGTCACTCTTCTTTGCCCAAGTCTAACAACACAACTCAGTTTATCTTCTTTTTTTAATGTTGTGCATCGTATCGTTTGCCTGAATGCTGCTGAGAGAGTGCTGCTGTGTTAGTCAGGGCATCCTCAAGAGACAGAGCCTCGAAGCAATGGGCAAAGCGTGTGAGGCTTTGAATCTCATTCAGGCATTGATAATTACCAGTCTAGATAGCTAAGCCATTACGAAGATCAGCTCTTACATCATGCCCATGTAGGGGAGAAAAATTCAGCAATGAAGAGATACTGTGATTGACAAATCCAAGGGTAACCAGCTAGGTTATTTTTCACAGCAAGAGGTAGCTTGCTGTGAAAACTACAGGGATCAGCAGATGATCAAGGGAGTATGAAGACAGACCCACTTCTTTGGAATGAGGTCTTTGATTCCTCCAGAAGAAGATCGTGTTGCCATTTAAAGAAAGACAGGAAAGAAAATCAACAACCTAAGAAATGGACTCAACACAAGGTTAAGAGGCTCCTGCTTCTCCCATAGCCACTAGACACGACAGGGGCTCCCAGAACAGCTCTCCCATCAAAGGGATCACCGGCAGGTACAACTCCACAGTTTGCTGCTTCCCAGAAATGTGGCTGTTTCTGAGGAAACCAGCAGCCAGTCTGTACCAGCATTCTTGGACAAACATCTCCAGAAACTACTTAAAATTTCTATCTATCCATCTTGCGCTGTAAAACAGCCCTGGGGATGGGATTTAATCCCTGGCTTGGCTCATACCCCAGAACTTGCCAACAGCGAGCGAGGTGGATTTCATTTCAGAATCACAGCGAGATGCTATAGCTTAATATTTCTCATGGAAGGTATCAGTGTTAGTGTTGTTGCTATGGTTATTTCGTAGAAGCCCAAGATATAATATGTACAATTGAAAGAAAATATAGAAATATCTCTTTAGAAACCGAGTTTTGTGTGCACAGCGGTACGGAGAGGCACACGGGGCTGTGCACGGGGCTGGGAGTCCACATCAGCGCTGCCCCTTGGGTGTTGGGTCACAAACAGCTCCTGGAGCTGTTACAGAGAGCCTTCAGGGGGGCAGGATGTGATTTTGTTCCACTTTCTGTTGTTGCTTTGTGAAGTGTTTGCTTTGTGGGTGTTATTCGAAGGAGCCCTGGAGAGGTTTGGCGGGGGCGATAAAACGTAGTAAATAAAGAATACGCTCGTCCAGGATGAAATTCTAGGCGAGTGGTTTTGTTAAGCTCTGCCTGGTTTTTGGGTGACACCGGTGGCGTTTTTCGTGAGTGTCTATCCAGAGCAGCTGAATAACTGTGAGCAGCAAATAAACCCCTGAATCACAGCTAACCAGGCCCTGCATCTGCCTTATGAACTGATGGATGTGGCTATCACAGGTCACTTAACACTACTGCCACGGCACCAGGGAGATGAGCACGCTGTCTTTTAACTGATTACTTGGTGTGGAGCCTGTTATGTGCTGGCAAAGAGTGAGTTTAAACCTGAAGGGGTCCTGTGAGAACATATCAGAGAAGCTCAATAGCCCTGATCAAGTCATCCAGATCTGCAGCAAGCACCAAGTGGGGGTCTCGGCGTCGTGGGGCTGTTCCCTCCTGCCTCCAGGCCAGGTCCTGGGTGACTCCATGCTTTACCCAGCCATTGCTGAACTTTCTTTTCTATGAATTTTCATCCCTGTTCTGGACTATAAGGAGTGGGGGAGGCCTTTTCCAGTCAATCCTTTTAATGTAGGACCTCCCAGGATATTTTTTTCCTTCTTCAGCCCATAAGACACAGCACCTCCCAGGTTTTTCCTGGCCACCTCCTTGTTTGGCCCAAGGCTGCCATCACTCACATTTCCACTCTTGACAGAAGCCTTCCAGTTGGTGGGAGATGCCCATTCCCTGTACCTTTTAACTGCATCTCATTTACAGCCTCAGTTTGTGCTAAAAACTTGTGCCACATCAACCAAAGGATGAGGGATGCTGGTTTTTGCAGTCTTTGGGGAAAATGATCTTAACCTGAAGATATTTGAATGGAAAGAGGCTGCTACATTTATGCAGTGGAAACCAAAAAATGCCTACTGACATCCACCTTCCCCCAGGGAAGAAACACTATTTTAATAAAGTGCAATACATGGTAGTTTGAGGGCCATTCACTACAAGTTGATGAGGAATGAGGAACAGTGAAAAGCAAATGACAACTTCTCTTAATAACTAAACGAGGTGAGGCTCATTAATTAGAGGTGCTTTTAACATTTTGAAAAACTCACAACAATGTTGTTCAACCAAAAACCGACCCTGCTTTACCCAGAGAGAGGGCAGCCCCTGTGCTCAACAGCAGACTGCTTTAAATTCCCATATTCAAATAATTGATAGTTTCTGAGAGAAGTGCTGCATCCATTTCTGCTGCTGTTTGTGATGCTCTTTCTCTTCTCCTCGTGAAGATGCTGCAATGTACGCCTGAGGTGCAGAGATGTGGTGGAGTGGGGTCGAGAGGCCTGGAAGTGAGACCACCTCCTTTCCATCCTGTTCCTTCTCACTGCGCAAATAGGGAAAAAGAAAAATCAATCCTTAGTTTCCCTTCTTTGGTCTGTCTCATTCTCCCTCAGGAAGGTGGTGGGAGTACGTCCTCATCCCCACCAGAACCTGTGTCCCCCCACCTCCTCCCCAGGCAGAAGCTCAGTTTGGGCTATCACCAGGGTAGACCTCACAGGGCAGATGTGAGGTAGACACATCCCTGACCCCAAGCAGCTATGACTGACTTTAAACTACTGAAAACTATCACCTGGTTTTCACCAACTAGATAAACCAAAAAAATCCTCTGCTGCCCCCCCTCATATGGCATTCCTTCCAGCCCTGTCACCAGCTTTGCTGTCTCCTCTGAATGCACTCAAAGACCTTCACTTCCTTCTTAAATTATGGGGCCCAGAGCTGCACACAGTGCTCAAGGTGAGGCTGCACCAATGCTGACTGCCTTTTAGCCCAAGCAGTTTGTTTGGGGTGGTTTTGCCCTGAGTACAGGGTTTCCCAGTGAATTTCAGGCCTGAGGACCACCTTGGCTGTCCATACCAGAGCCCCTCTGTCACCATTGCAGAATGTACTGGTCACTAGCACCAAGTTTTGAAGGATTACCCAGGAACTGTTGGGGCTCAAAACACACACCCCTCTATCCCCTCAAAAGACCTATGGCTGCCCAACCCAAAATCTGGATGGAGAAGTAATAAATGCTTTCCCATCTTTTGTCTGTCTTCTCCAAGTCAGAGAATTCCTTTGCTCAAGCTCAACCAGGAAGGCTGGGGGGAGAATTCTGACCTCTCTGGTCTTGGTGTAATTTTTAAGAGGGATGATATGATGGAGAAAGGCACATGGCTGGCCAGGCCAGGAGGTCTTTCCAGTTCCTGTTCCCCAGTGCCCAGCCACTGCTCCACACTGCTTGCAAAATCATAGAGCAAATCTGTTTTCCTTCTGCCTTTAATATCTCTTTTCTGTATTGTTTTCTTTTTTTTTCCTTTTTTTTTTTCCCCCTCTCCTTCATGTATTAAATCTTTCCTTTGTTCTGTATCCTTTTTTTCACCTGCCTCCCGAGCTTAGCTAAATTAAACTCTATTTTTCCAGGACTGTAAACAAAACCTTCCCTCTTAGTCAGAGTCAATTCCGTTGTTTAAAGGAAACTCTTTTACAGCAATTAGTAATTATGCAGAATTATTTCATTCTGCAGTTAGTGAATGCCACAGTCCTGACGAAATATTTTGTGGCTTTTTGTTCAGTGCCAGTGTAGGTTTACTTCCTGCATTAATACATTTATAATAAAAACAAAAAGGAATTCTCGAGAGACTAAATATTTCTGCCCGAGTGCCATCTGAGGCTGTGGCCACCAATGCCCAGTGTATGATCTTGCTCTTCTCTTGGCTGGGGCTCCTGGGGCAGAAGGAGTGAGGGGAGGAGGAGCAGCAACATCTGAAGGGGAAGCTGCTGTTGACTGACCCTTGCGTCAGCTGGGAGGCATTGCTATAAATTATCTGGTGAAACCTCTGGAGTATTGTGTCCAGTACTGGGCTCCTCAGTTCAAGAAGGACAGGGAACTGCTGGAGAGGGTTCAGCAGAGGACTACAATATCCTGCTTACAGGGAAAGGCTGAGGGACTTAGGTCTTTTTAGTCCGGAGAAGACTGAAGAGGGATCTGATCAATGCCTAAAATACTTAAAGGGTGGGTGTCAAGAGGAAGGCACCAATCTTTTTTCAATGATGCCCAGTGACAGGACAAGAGGGAACGGGCACAGACTTGAACATAAGAAGTTCCATCTAAACCTGAGGAAATTCTAACCTTTGAGGGTGACAGAGCCCTGGAAGAGGTGGTGGAGTCTCCATCTCTGGAGACATTCGAACCCCACGTTCCTATGCAACCTGCTCTGGGTGAACCTGCTTTGGCAGGGGGGTTGGACTAGATGATCTCTAGAGGTCCCTTCCAACCACATATAATTCTGTGATTCTCTAACTCCATATGGATGGAGTCAACCTGGATATCCAAGTCCTTCCTTTAAATACATGTCAGAACAGGCTCATTTCTGCTGCTCTGCAAAGCCCCATTGGTGTCATGGCTCTGAGACAGGCCAGTGATTCGGTACAGCACAAGCAATGACAGAAACTTGGGTCCCACTCCCTCTGCTAGTAAGAAGATGGGAATCCCTCAAAAACAAACTAACCCTGTCTGTGGACCTCTATGTCCTGTGCACCTTGGACAAGCTGCAGCTATGGGCTCACAGGGAAGGTCCTTGAGGGGCTCTGCTCCCATGGCACTGACTAAAGGCGGTACTGCTCTGATGCCAGCCAAAACTCAGTAGTAAAACACCAGAGCAGCTACATCAGTTCCTGAGGTGACACAGGGAGGTGGTGCCCTTCAGTGTCCACTAAATCAAAATCAAGCTAACTCACCTCAGCTCTTCGGCTCACAGGTCTGTGTTGGCCGTCTGGATGTTTACGGTGGAGCAAATGATCTGCGAGGCAGGTCCCTTCCTGAACCTGGCCTGCTCCATCCATGCCTCACGGCAGGACGTAACCATGGGTGGCAGCACGTTGTCCTGAGCCTGAGGCACCTTCTGGCACATGCAGAGCAGGGACTTGAGCTCCGAGCGGAAGTTCTCATTGAGCCAGCAGTAGATGAAAGGGTTGTAGCAGGTGCTGCTCATGGCAAACCAGTGTAGGGCAAAATAGAGGGAGTTCTTTGTCTTGATGCCTAGACTGGAGATGAGCACCACATAACAGTTGAGAGGGAACCAGCAGACAGCAAAGACCACCACCACCAGCATCAACATCTTGATGCTCTTCTTCTTACTCTTGTGGTGGGCGATGTACTGCTGCGTGGTGATGTCTCCGATGGCATTGCGGAGCCACAGCTTCTTGGCCAGACGCGTGTAGGTGACTGTGATGATTAGCAGAGGCAGAAGATAAAGAAGGAGAAAGGTAGACAAGTCCAAATACTTCCAGACCAGCTCTGCCGGTTCAGGAAAGTCAGGGAGGCACAAACTCCGGACAGTGGCTTCCCTTAAAAAATAAAGAAAGAAATACAGAGATAGCCTGTGGCCATTGCTGTGCTAATGGACGCTGCTGATTTGGCAAACCACCACAGGGCTTCCACACCACCATCAGTCACCTCTCCACTTTTGTAGTACAGACAGAGGAAGACCATGTAGTGCTCACCTCAACAAAACAAAGCTCAGGCAAACCTTTAATTTCCCAGAAGGTCTTGTAATGATGTTCTCCATGGCTGTCTTACCAAGGATAAGCCTGGCTACTGTGTATTGTTACCTTCTTTCCCCTTAAATTGTGTTGTCTGATAAAAGAAATCCTTAGAAAGACAAATTGGAGTTTGCCCAGGACGAGCCCCTGATCCTTCCCTGTGGGCACAGACACACAGCAGTGCCAGCCTCCTGTGTCCCCAAACCCAGTGCAGGAGAAAAGAGGGCAGTGGGTGAGACCCATCTCACTCATGCTTTTCTCCAAGTCCCATAGGTGATTCCTCACACTTGGAAAAAGGACATCCTATGCCCAGATTTCTCGGAATGTGTCCCACCCAAAAATCCAACCTGGGATGCCTTTCTCCTCTTGCACGTGGGCTGCATGAACTGCTGTCTGGCCAAGCACAACTGATCTATCTGATCTTTCCAGGACACGGCGGGGTCACAGCACGTGCTGGGATCACACTTGCCGTAGTTCTGCTTGTCTTTGCCAGCTTGGACCTGCAGCCCATGCCCCACACAGGTACATCCGCCTTCCTGTGCCCCTCAGCAGGTCCAAGACCCCCTCAGCCAGGGCAGAAAACTGCTGGACCAAGTGGGAAGTCAAAGACATTGACGGATGGAAGGGGAAGGGACTGCTGGAGCCTGGGGGCCATGTGAAAGCCTCGCTGGCATGACCTTGCCTGCTAGGACAGCAATCCTTCCTTCCCGTACCAACCACCCTGCTTCCATCAGCTTTTCCAGGAGACCAGCTGTTAAAACCTTATTGCTGCATCTTAAAACAGACATGACAATTTGAAAATCTGGTCTCTTAACTCAGGTTTAACTGACAGTTTGACTTCTGGTGGTCGACTAACAAAAAACCCCTGAGTTTAACTATATGCAATAGCTTATTTTAACAGCACTTCGGCACTCTCTCCCGTTCAAACCAGCAGATCCAGGCTCTGTTCACTTATTTTAACAGCCCTTCAGCAATCTGTCCCATTCCAACCAGCAGATCCAGGCTCTGTTCGCATTTTCTGGCTGGCAGTGTCTCTCAGCTGAGAGTCCTCAACACTCTCTGCCTCCTGCAGCAGATGACTGGAAGGGATGAAACACCGGGAGAAAGGAGCACTTGTGCACTTTTTTCTGGTGGATATTTTCTCCTTTCCTTTCCTTCCTCCCACCCCTTCTGTCTTTTTCTTTCTCTTATTCCATTTTGCCCTTGACCTCAGCTCACTTGTATTTAGCACAGACTTTAGTCCCCATCAAGCTGCATTATTTGTCACAGTATTGATTAGTATCTTTAATATCCTGTTTCCAACCTCAGGAGCTGTCTTTTGTGCCACAAATAGAAGATTGCTGGCCAACAGACGGCTGTGAGCAGGGCCTGTGCACGGCTGTTGGAGGGATGACAAAGGGTACAGGAGCAGAGCTCTGCCGAGTGTGGCCGTGGAGGACCCTGGTGATGCTGCTCGAGAGGGGAACTGACGCAGAAGGGAAAAATCATCCTTTATAAACCACGCTCCTGACCTTTCTCTGCCCGGGATCCGGCTCACCGCCAGCCTGGGCGAGGCCAGCCCCTGCCTGCAGGCAGCTGTGCCTGCCTGCCCGCCGAAGGGGACCTGCCAAAGCAACTGGAGATCTGGCAGGAGAAGCAAGCACAGTGCCCAAAGCGACACCTCAGTGTGGAGTCAGACCCTCCGCAGCCCTGGCCAAAGAGCAAAGCTGCAGGGAAAGAGCAGAAGAGACAGGGTGGGAGAGGGGTTAGTCATCCCTCACCGCACCCACCGCCCCGTGAGGAACCAAGGAACACCTAGAGCTCAGGATGGTGTCAGGGCTGTCACCCCTGGAGCACAGCTGAAGGCTGTGGAGGCTGATGTTCCAGTGCTTGCAGAGCTTAAAACCACATTTGGACAGAGCGGGCAGCAGAGTGAGCCCTGAGGTAAGCAAAAACCCAGCTGCTGCCCCCTTCCCTCTCCCCCTCTAAAGAAGGGATGCAGAGCCACAAAAGATGCTCAGGATTCCGTGATTATTTCAGTGAAGAGGTTGGCTGAGAGCAAAACCAGTAAACTCTGGCACTGTTTGCAGCCAGAGAGGTTTGATGCTGGTGGAGCCCATGTTCTCCTGTCCCCAGCGCCCTGACAGCTCCCTGGTAGGACTTCTCAGGAGCCGCTGGCCCTGCAGGAGGGGTTATTACAAGCGGTATTACAGCTGTGATTTTTATTCAATGGAAAGCAGGGCCGGGAATAGCACGTCCTGGAAGTCCTTATATCGCTGGGGCGCCTCGTGCCGATGGCAGGCCAGGTTTCCTCTGGCCATGCTGAGGGACGAGCAGGGGCAGGTGCCGTGAAACAGATAGCGGGGTTCGTTCATTCATGAGCAATTTGTGCAGTCATACCCACACATACAGAGCACAGCTGCGAAGCCATGGGAGTAGAGGAGTAACCCGGCACGTTGTTTACAAAGTCTAAGCAGTTGAAGATATTCTATTCCTCTTCCCGGGAGGCATCGCTCAGTCAAGTCAATCGCAAGCACAAATAAGGAAGAGCCCGCGTTGGGCTCCCATTTTGTGGAATTTCTCGTATCCAAACAGCAATAAAAAGCCTGTGGGGGCTGTCAAAGGCTCTCCCTGCCGTGCTGACAGGAGGGAAGTGGCCGTGTTATAGGAAGATACTTGTCTTTTTTATATAGAAGCCCAATATCTACAATAGAAACCTCTCTCCTGCTGCCCGTTACTGCCTCCTTGCCCTGCTTAAGCTGTGCTCAGGGTGAAGGATGTAAGACTATCCCCTTGGCCTCGAGTCCAGCATTTCTGCAAAATGCAGGCACCAGCAGCACAAAAACCACCAGTTTGTGCGGCATTATGGACCATTTTCTAGCCAGGAGGAGTCATAGCAATGCCACAGGACGGTGGGGACAAGAGGACCACAACAGGTTGGCTATCATGGAGGAACAACAGACTGTGAGGGCAAATCCACCCAAAACTTCTGGTTCTTTATTTTGTCCTGGTGACCTCGCAGCAATGGATGCCATCACTGGACCAGCTGGAAGGTGGAGGAGGGCGGGAAAGAGAAGCTAGTTTCTCTTTTAATTTTTTTTTCCTCCTCTAGATCAGAACCTTTGTTTTCTTCTAACACTTCAGCAGTCCTCACAGGGATGTGAACTTCATCTTCTTCTAATAGCGTCTGTTGTTGTGTTCAGCCAAGCAAAGAGCTCTCTTC
Source organism: Jacana jacana (assembly GCA_013400555.1). Classification (NCBI taxonomy): domain Eukaryota; kingdom Metazoa; phylum Chordata; class Aves; order Charadriiformes; family Jacanidae; genus Jacana; species Jacana jacana. The sequence continues at coordinate 36,597 of VZTM01007507.1, forward strand.
CCTGCTGGGCAAGGCAAAGCAGGACCCTGAGACAACATTTCCCTGCCAAAGCGCTGTTCCTCTCACCAGCCCTTCACAGCAGAGGAAGAGATGGAGGTTTCTCTTATGCTTGGCCTGTTTAGGTAACATTAGGCAGAGGAGCCTCAAGAGTTAAGGAAGGCTGGTCCTATTTCGTAAATCCAGATGGATTAAATGAAAGGAAGCTAAAATGTGTGAATCAGCCCATGAAGTCTTGGAGATCTGGGGTTCATGGCCCTGCTGACTCACAAAGGCGGTCCTCTCCTCCCTGTTCTTTCTGTGTAGTCTTGCTAATGTCAGCACCAGATGTTAACAGCCTGAATTTTATTTTCTTTCTTTTTCAAACTTTGTTTGAAAAGCAGCTTTGGCTCTCTCTTTCCTCTTTGCCTGAGGAAGTTGGCTAGACATGGGCTTCTCAAGTCTAAGGAGATGAGCGAGGGTGAGGACAGAAGAGGAAAAGCCCTCAGGAGAAAATGGCCTTCTCTGGACAAAACTCCTCTGATGGTATCATGAGACTAGAAGTTTGTCTCACCAACATGCTGCACCCTGGCCACCTGCACTGGCCACCCAGCTCTGCCTGGAGGTTGTGGAGGTGGGACTCACCCCCTCATCAAGGCGTTTGGGCAATGGTGAAAGCAAACCCAGGTCCTGAGGATGCACAGTGAGCCAGGCGGCTCTTCCACTGGACCAGTCCTCTGCTGTGGGAAGTGAGATTTCATCCACACACAAACTCCTGCCAATTCCTCTATGTCCTTCCCCAAGCCTGGGAGCCCTTCCAGCAGCTCTAGCCATGTAGAGCCACTGCCCCAGAGGGCTATCAGACCTCTTAATGCTTGCTTGGAAGGGGAAGTAACTCACCTGTAGTTATACTGGAAAAGCTTTTGATAGATGGCATGGGGTAGGGAGAAACAGGTTGCCATCAGCCAGATAACAGAGATGCTCAGTGCTCCTTTTGTTAATGACATCCTCTGCTTCAGCGGGTTCAGGATGACCTGCAACAGAGACTTCACCATGACTCTTTTCTCATGGGAAAGCAAAGTCCCTTCACCAATGCACACAGCAGAGGCAAATTTTGGCATCATCTAATGCTGTTCAGAAAATGACAGCCACAATAGGAAAATGTCCTGCTTATTAGAGTGACATGGAAAATGGGATACCTTGAACTTTTCAGTCTGTTCAGAAGTGCTTTCAAATAAACTTTTTCCTCTATTTCCTTCTGTGAGGGCCATTTTCCTTAAATTGTGGATTACATTAGGTAGGAAAAGAAAGATATCTACATAAGCCCCTTCATTTGTGGGCATGTTTGTTTATTCTATACAAATTTCATAAAGAAATGTCTCCTGGTCTGGCTGAACCTGTGAAGCTGAGCCTCTTTTGAGTTAATGCTTCCCCTCTTTTGAGGCATTAGTTTACCTTTTATGAATTTTCCTTTGTTGCATGAAAAGGCGAAGAGCTTCTAAAATCTGAGAGTCTGGAAGATGCCATTTGGTTGCATAGAGAGAGAGTGACTGCTAGTGATAAGGGCACGGCCTGGGCTGCCCTCTCTTTCCTGTGCTGGCAATGCAGCCAGGGTTTTTCACAGTGGGCAGCTGGTGAGTACAGTCTTCTCACAGCTCTGGAGTCTCCTCCCAGTTGGAAACAGAGATTTCCCGCTCTGCTGCTCCCCTTTATACTCCAGTGTTAATCCCATAGTTATACCCCACTGCGGCATTAGTCTCAGATTTTCTTTTGACTCCCCGAAACAGTAAGCTGAGAGTTCACAGAACCAATCACAGAATCATTCAGGTTGGAAAAGACCCTTGGGATCATCAAGTCCAACCATCTGCCCCACTCTACAAAGTCCTCCCCTACACCAGATTCCCCAACTCCACATCTAAACCACCCTTAAATACAGTCAGGGATGGCGACTCCACCCCGTACCTGGGCAGCCCATTCCAGGCTCTGATCACTCTTTCTGGGAAGAATTCTTTCCTAATGTCCAGGCTAACTGCAGCTTGAAGCCATTCCCTCTCCTTCTATCACTAATTGCCTGTGAGAAGAGACCAGCACCAACCTCTCCACAATGTCCTTTCAGGTAATTGTAGAGAGCGATGAGGTCTCCCCTCAGCCTCCTCTTCCTCAAACTAAACAGTCCCAGAGTTGCTGCAAACTTCAACTGTCCTGCAGCTTGATGATGTACCAAATGCCCAGACTGGTGTTTTTATGGGTTTGGGGTGGTAAAGAGCTAAAGTAACTCTTTGCATTCAGCGTCGGCTCTGCTGTCTTTCAAGCTCCCCCCCGGCCCCAATATGTAAACAAAGCCTCTTGAATCAACTTGCCCTGCCGTACTTGGGGGCTAGGCTGGGTCTGTTTTTTTTCAAACCACTTGAAAAAGGTGTCCTCACCCTTTTCCACTCAGAGTCTGGGAGTGTTCTGTGAAACCTGTGACGTTGCATTTTGGTTTTTCCCTCCTCCCTGGGCTCCTACAGAAGTCCATCCAGCTTTTCCACCCCAGGCACAAGTAGATGTGTCTTGAGCCCTCTCACTGGACATGAGTTTAATCAAGCCACCTTGAACTCGTAATTCCACCAGGACTGACAGAGGCTTGGGAAGAGTTTGGGCAGCGTTTTACCTGGTGCCTGTCCAGGGCGATGGCCGTCAGGGTGAGCGTGGAGACGTGGAGGGAGCAGTACTGCACAAAGCGGCTGATGTGGCACATGGCCTTTCCAAAGATCCACGTGCTGTTCACAAACCGAACCTGAGGGGAAAACAACAGGCCATCAGCCAGCAAATGTATGAAAACCAAATCCACAGGGAAACTCTTTGGATTACACTTCAGCTGGCACATGGATTTTGCCAGCCCGGCTGGGCAGCTCCACCTGGAACCCAAAGAAAGATTAACTAAGCTGGATTTTGAAACACCCACAGATTAAATAAGTGGTGCTGTCACAGCCCTCCTGAACTATTCATATAAACACCATTTGTGAACAGCGGTAATAACTTTTTGATTATAAACCAGCTATATTTGGAAACAGTGGACCACGTCACGATCACACAAACCTCCCCCCCACCCCCAGCCTTCAGGTCTGGAGAGCTTTCACTGAAGACTTTACCCAAGCAGTAGCTCTGAAAAGCTTGACCACTTTCTTCCAGTCACCCAAATATAGCTGGCATTCAAGTTGCTTTGACCCACAAAGTTTGAAGTGTGAGGTCCCTAATGGTCTCCTGTGTGTACGTTAAAAATCCATATCATCCAGGAGTCCATTCTGCATTCCCCAAGAAGCTCTTGCTGTGGTTTGGTGGCATTCTTGGAGAGACTTTAAAGTCTTTTAGGAGATACAGAATGTAATGGAGAAAATAGAGCCCATAGGTTGCTGAGCAGTGTTTTACTTGCCTGGCAGAGTTGTCTATTAGATTTGATTGTGTTGGGTTCACGCCTCAGTCCTGGAAGAGCATGCACAGAGAGGGTGTGACAGCATTCTTGTGAGAGACCCCCCTCCTGGCTGAAGGGACAGAACAGTGGGCCACTTACCAGGGTAAACGGTGTGTTGAGCAGCGTGATCATAATGTCCGACACCGCCAGGTTGACGATGAAAAGGCTGGTGGCTGAGTGCATCCTTTTGTTCTTCAGCACCACGTGGCACACCAGCATATTCCCAAAGAGAGACATAATGATAATGACCGAGTACGCCACAATTAGGAGAGCTTTCACTGTCGGTTTCTGGGATTCCGGCTCGTATTTAGCCAGCTCAGCAAATTTCTCCCACTCAACAATGCGGCTGTCTGTCCAGTTGAAGGTGGACCTGTTGGTTGCTTGGTAGATTGACATGAGCTTGGCCAAGGAAGAGTAATGGTCAAATTCCTCAAGAAACGCCATTGTCACTGATCTGTATGACTGAAGCAACAAGCGAGGCACAGTGGGTTGAGTCTTCAACCAGCTCAAGGTCACAACTCCATCTCACGTAGCAAGTGATCCCTCAGATTCAACTGCTTGGTTCTCTGGGAAGCTGTTGATGATGCACCTGCTGTTACAAAGACCTTAAAATTGAAAGCTGGAAGGAGCCCCTGAGGTGTGATGGGTTTCCCAGGGGCAGGGGCAGCACCAGGGAGCAGTTCCAATTGTCACATAGGAGAAGGGCTGGTCTGGGACCACATGCTCTCAACCCCTTCATATATCAGGAAGAGCAATAGCTCCACAAGCAGGCTGAAAAGAAGAGCTAGTTATCACATGTAGCAAATGTAGGAAAACCTCAGGTGGGGCCTGAAGTTCTTTTAATCCTACGTCAGCCTTTTCATCTTTGTTCTCACCTGAGTGCATTTTTTGTCCAAGTTCCACAGAAGGATGTGCCGTTGGTGCTTTCATCTTCTACTTCAAAACACCCCATTCTTTTTGGTTGAAATGTAAAGACAGGACCATTTGGGGGATCATTTTTAAGAGCACAGGTAGCTTTTGTCTGCATCTAACCCCAGCAATGATTCTAAAGCCATCCAGAACGTGAAAATCGTATCAGAAGTTGACCTTAGTCTTGTCTCATATTTTCTCCTCCAAACAACAACTGAATTCTGCTTCCAGGATTTCAGTGAGAAAACAGTCCTTCCTGCAAAAGGTAAAACTTAGCAGTGAAGAGGCATGCAACTCACAAAGGATCCACCTACAGTGTATGCAAACCAACACACAGCGATAGATATGGGAGACCAATTCAATCCCCTAGAGACAAAAAATCTCTGCTTCCTCACCTTTACCAATATCCATCTGTAGATATTTCTAGGGGTTTTAGATTGCATTGATCTACTGATGTTGGGCAGAACCTATTAATGGTATTTGCAGATCTGCTAAATAGCGGGGGAGAAAGTCGTTTAGGAGCTCTGTCGGGTTCTCCAAGAGGGTGGCTGGTTTGTTTGGGAAGTGCCAGTCCCGCCGAGGCTGTGTGCACAAATCAATTGACCTCACATGGTGTGAGGGATTGATAAGCAGAGCTTTCAGAGTGCTAAAAGGCTCCCCCATACCTTCCCACACAGCAGACCCACAGGCTACCAGGGGTAGCCAGCTTGCTGCATGGCAGTTGGTGGCCTGAAGCAGACATCCAGCGGACCCCAAGCCAACACACTGCTCAGCCTTGGCTGCAACCACCACCAAGAGTCAGAGATAAAGGTTTTCTGATGGGAAAGTGTGTTTGTACGCAGGCATCCCCATAATACAATCTGCTTGGGGTCTGTTGCACACAACAAGTGGCTTGTCTGCTTACCCTGGAGAGTGTCAGGAATACTGGAAGACCTACGAGAGGATGCATCTCAAAAGCAAGTGGATGTTAAGGCAACTCAGTGGGGTGGAAGGAATGAGGAATCATCCAGGAGGTGGAGAGAAGAAGAGATCTTGAAAAGAATCTATAGCTCTTTTCTGGACAGATTTATGAGTGGAAGAAACTTGGGTACGACAGAGTGTGACAAAGGCTCGTGAATTCGTGAATTTGCTAGAGCAAAGCAGCCCTAATGCAGTGGGCAGTTCAGCTCTTGTTGTTCTCCTGATGCTGATGGTATTGGGAGCATCAAGACCAGCCCTAGACAGGGTTCCAGTCTGACTCTCTCACAAGGCATGAATCTGGGGAGTCACCGAGAAGGTGGGACACAAACTGAAACCAGCCAAAGGGATCATTCACCTTTTTTGAAAACACACAGTTGGCACACAGGGTCTCATTGCAGCAAAACATCTCTGAGACCAGAAGCTTCATACGAGTCAGAAAGGACTTAGTGCTTACACAGGCGATGAAAGAATCCAGAACTACATCCTTCTGGGCTTCTAGGGTGGGGAAGAGCAGATGTTAGGCACTGAGGGCCTTAAGAGACCGGTGAGGTTCATCCCGTGCCTGGGTAAGGCATGCAGGACTCCACACCTCTTTATTGCCTGCTGTGGTGCATACTGAGGATGCGATCCTTTACGGTGCATAGCAGTGAGACACAGCTGTGCTGAGCTGGGAGGGTAATGCAGCATGTGTGTAACAAAGATATATGATTTTGTCAGCTCTAGCTGAACCACTTTGATCTCTGAACAAGCACAGTTGGGGTGTTCATGCTATGCTGAAATGCCACTGCTCACCTTGAGAAAGGACGCTGTGGTGTGACAGAGGAAACCACCTATTGCCTTCCCTACATCAATTTACACCAGGTTCTCACGTGGGAACTTGTCTTTGCTGCCACAGGATGAGGCTGAGTTTCAATGAACCACCATGACACACGGGGCAAATCAGACCTGCAGCCTGCATGCTCCAGGCTGGTAGGCAACCAGAAGAAATCTTGACCAGGTTATTCAAATTTAAAAAGCCCAAACAGGTTTTTTCAAGTGCCCATTTGGTTGAGAAGCCCATTTCTCAAGGGTACCTGTAGGATCTGCACTCTCGAGTAGCTCACAGTGTTCAAGCAACCATGGCCTTACGTATGGATAATGAATGGGGACCACTCTTCTTCCTTACTGCACATAGCCATTTCTCTTGTGCCTATGTCCAGGTCCCTGTACAATGAAAGAAAAAAGCTGATCCATCTGAAAATTAAACAAACAGTGTCCTCAGCTGGATCGTTTTCCTGACCTGACCCACTGCAGAGCTGAACCTTGCTCTTCCTGTGGCTCAACCTTTCTCTATCCAGGAATGGTGCTGGGAACAAATGCCTGAGGAGAACGGAAGAACTTAAGACGATGGAGCTGTAGCATGGTTTTCTAACATGAAATTTCTCCTTCAGATCTTTCTCTATCCAGTAAAACACTACTTTCAGCAACTGTTGATGCTGTCTTCATTGGTTGCTGCCTTGGATGAGACCACAGGTGCAGCAGAGAGGACTCTCCTGTTCTCCTGAGGAAGCCTGTCATTAAATGCATGTTATCCTGATGAGTTGAAACACCACGGCTTCATGCAACAAGAGACTTTAGCTTTTAGTTTTTCCAACTTGGGATAAATCTGAAGGACCACAGAGGAAGAGTCTAAATCCTGGTTTGAGGCCAAAACACCACACTCCCCTACCCCAGTACAACTTTTCTCAGCTTGAGAGCCAAAGAGACTGGCTGAATACTCCTGGTCCTTTCTTCCTGAGGCAGAAACGTTAACTTTCCACTCTAATAGAATTAAAAAACAACAACAAACATGCAAAAAAAAACCCCAAAACCCAAACAAACCCAAACAAACCCCAAAAACAACCACCAAAAACAAACCAAAAAAACCCCAACAAACCCAAACCATCTTTCCCACAGCCAAACAGTTTGACTTCTGATTCAAACCCACACACACACACACCTTCCACCCACCGCACCAGCCAGATCTTTCACCGGAGAGTACACAACCCTGCAAGCACAAGTTACACACGGTTGC
>VZTM01007507.1:44004-72393 GCA_013400555.1 Jacana jacana
CGCACCCGTCCGGGTGCGGAGCAGCCAATCCGAGGGCGGGGCGGGGCTCGGGAGGCGGTGGCGAATCCATTCATAAAAAAACTCCCCACCCACCAAACCCCGCCACCCCCGGGCGCGGCGCCCCCTCCTCGCTTCAACCCCCACCGGGTTTGGATGGACTTTACAGGCTTTAAAAGAGGATTTGGGGCTAAAGGCAAGTTTTTTGGTAAGCAGAGAGAACCACCCTAACTCCAGTGTTCCTCCCCCGGCATCTTAAAGGCATAGAATGGCCCCGGTTGGAAGGGATCTTTGAGATCCTCTAGTCCAGCCAGCAACCTAGTTCTGATAATAAACCATCTCACTGAGCACTGGGTCAACCCGGCTTTTGAATCCCTCCAGGGATGGTGCCTCAACCATCAGCCTGGGCAGCCCATTGCAGGGCTTGATAACCCTTTCCATGTCAAAATTGTTCCTAAAATCCAATCTGAACCTCACCCTGGCACAACTTGAGGCCATTTCCTCTCGCCTTGTGACCTGGGAGACCGACCCCCACTTTTCTACACCCTCCTTCCAGGCAGTTGTAGAGAGCCAGAAGGTCTCCCCTCAGCCTCTTCTTCTCCAGGCTGAAAACCCCCAGCTCCCTCAGCCTCTCCTCATAAGACTTGTTCTCCAGACCCCTCACCAGATTTGTTGCCCTTCTCTGGACCCACTCCAGCACCTCATTGACTTTTTTTGTGGAAAGAGGCCCCAAACTGGACACAGTACTCGAGGTGGAGCCTCACCAGTGTCCAGTATAGGGGGAAAGATCACCTCCTGAGTCCTACTCACCACGCTGTTCCTGATACAGGTCAGGATGCTGCTGGCCTTCTTGGCCACCTGGGCACACTGCTGGCTCATGTTCAGCCAAGAGTCGACCAACATCTCCAGGTCCTCTTCTGCCAGGCAGATCTCCAGCCACTCTTCCCCAAGCCTGGAGCACTGCAGAGGGTTAGTGAGACCCAAGTGCAGGACCCAGCACTTGGCCTTATTGAACCTCATCCTCATTGGCCTCGACCCACCCAGCTGGCCTGTTAGATTTTTAGTGGGCTAAAGTGCTCCTTACTAATTTAATCTTATTTTTTTTCTTTTTAAAAGTGTAAGAAACAGTATATGGGAGTCTTCATATGTGTCATGAGAACTCTCACTGTCGCTTTTGAAGATGTTCATGAGTTCTTGTGAAAAAGGAAGAAGATTCTTCTAAGGGAGTTGGCTGGTCTCAAAAGTCATTAACAGTAGTTAGAATAATACTTCATTTTCTTCTTCCATGGGGGTTGCCAGAACACAGACACACTAACGCTAAGGAATAAAAGTCTGATCTTTTATCACATTAATTTTCACATTAATTCCTAGACCAGCTGGTCTGGAAAGGCAATGCCTGTGCAACCTTTCTGAAAGGGAATTGGTGAAAAAAACTGATTCAAAGCCCAGTGAGCTCAATGGAGATCTTAGTGTTTTCTCTGGGCTCTGGGTGAAGCCCTCGGGCAGAGCTGTGGTCCCTGCAGTCACCCAACAAGGATGTGGCAGCTGCCAAAGAGCAGAGTCCACCCCAGCCACCATGCTGCAGGTGTAGAACATGGTGCCTTCCATACCTTTTCCAGTACCAAGCATCTCTGCATGCAGAGGCTTTAGCCATGTAGTTAATGGCAAAAAAAAATAAAAACCCAGAAAAAAATCCTTGCAAAACTCTCCAAGTCCCAATTTCTGAAATGAGTCTCTGAGTGGGTTTTCAGCACTGACAGATTGTTCTCAGGTAAGTGTTTTTCCCATGTCTGGATTCCTCTTGACAAATGCTGACACAGAAATGAGCTGGGGGGAAAAGAAGGCAGTTTAGGTTTCAGGCAAAGATTTTAGACGACATATTTTTCAACTGGAGATTACCATCTTTCTCATTTTGCAGACTGTGTGTGTTGTGCACACCTTATTTAAAAAAAAAAATATTAAAAAACCAACCAACCAAAAAGAAAGAAGGTTTTGTTTTCTGCTCCCTTCCAGTCTCTTCTGTGATCTCCTGATCCTGCTGGTGGCTCCGTTCCCACTGTCCATTTCTCGCCTGGCACCTCGGTGGTTGTGTCACACCAAGTTGGAGGCTGGCTGCTGGGCCAGGTGTCATTGGGTCATTGGCAGGGGAGCAGGTACAGGATGGGGAATAACACGGGCAGGGACATGGGACACAGAGAACCTGTCTCCTGCTGGATTCCAAATTTTGCTTGTGGGTAGAAAGGTCAGACGCCGATGCGTGGAGCCAGCAAGGCTTATTTATTGCTAGTCTAAGGTTTTAAGAGTCCAGTCCAATTCAACAAGCAGCTGTTGATAGTCCTGTTTGTTATGATAACCATAACACTCTTATTTTTCTGCTGGTGGCCATGCAGCCTTGTGTGGGGCTGGAGTCATTGGTCTGGCTGCTCCTGGCCGCTTGCTGGGTCTCACAGAGGTCGCTTCTCCTGGCTCTAGCGCTCACCCTGGTCTCCAGCCACATTTGTAAACCCTATCAAGGCAAGTAAGCAGTGATGATAATTTAAAGATTTTTAATTTTCCCAGTTTTGGTATCTGTTTGCTGGGTAGAGAACTGAGCATCCCAGCTTGCACTGCATGGGCTTGAGGCTTTTTGAGAAACCGGTGAACACCTTCCTGGTAAATGGGAGAAAAAGGGAGCCAACAGACAGACATTCCATCTGCTGCAGGAAAGATAGGTAAATTTGATGTGTGTGTTTCTGGAGAACCACTTATTTGCTCAGAATTTTCTGTTTATTGCTTCCCAGGGTCTCAAAGCTGCTCCAGTTCAAGGCTGTGCCAAAACTCCGGTCGCTTTCAGCGGCACCAGAATAAAGTCTTGTATTTACTATATGAAGTTTCCTGCCTGAGGGCTGTAGGAAGGACATACTATACATTTCTTACCATTACAGCCAATGATCTGGTAGGCTTCTGCTTCTCTTTTTTTTTTTTAACTTTCTTTTTTTCCCCCCTGAAGTCATTCTCATCACGACTGTGAGATTCCCATGCATCTGACGAGTCATCTCATTATCCTCTCCAATTTTTCTTGCCTGGCACATATTATTACTGGCTTTAGAACTCTAAGTATGTTCAAAGAGGAAAGCTATGAGTTTAGTCTAATCAAATTTCCGCCAAAATCCCAGCCATGATATCTTTCTCCAGGTGCAAATTATTTAATTACAGATATGTGCCAGAACCTCTTGAGAGCCCCTAGCACCCACTGGTTGAAGAATTAAGACTTGATTCATTACAATTGCTCCATCCAGCCTTCTTTTTTACCATAATCTTTATTAGCTCTCCTGACTGAGGGCAAAGACTCTTTGCTTTGTAGTTGGCCCCACTTAAACTTTACTTGGCTTCTGGATTGAGGATAGGCAAGAGGCTGAATGCCTGCTCCTCCTCTTGGCTTTTCCTCTTGCCCTGGGTTACAGTCCTTCTGCTTGGCGAAGGGTCAAGAGGAGGAGATTGAAGGGGAGCCCCTCACCGACCCCATCCCACTCCCTCTGTCCTCTTCCCTGGTGGCTAACACTGACCTTCCATGCTCAGCCAGCCTGCACACAGCCTCCAGACGGTCCCCACTGGCAGCCACTGGTCGAAGTGATTCAGCAGAACCTCATCAATGGGTCCCAGAGCTGCGGCGGGTTTGATCTTCTGCTGCAGTTAATGCTCATGCATGTGCCTCAATGTCTTGGTGAACTGAAGGGCTCAGATAGTTTGTTTGCCACTTGAAGCCCAAGTGGAGACTAAAATCGTTGTCAACTGTGTTCCCACAGGTGCAGTTCAAAGCATTCAATTGAAATTAAGTGATTTTAAAATAAATTATAGCAATGAAATGAGTCTTCCTCTGCTTTAAGGTTCCCATGACATTAATGCTTCGACTGACATTGACTCTCTGCACAGTTGGTTTTGCTCTGCACCAGCCACCTCCTGTCCCACAGACACTCAGTGGAGCTGCTAGTCCTTTGTTTTTCCTGTCATTAGATAAGTTCCTATATTGACATTTGTCTGATTTTTCACCTATCAGAAAACATTTCAGGAGCAGGAATGGCTGGGTCTGGAATAAAATCGCTTAGAGTTTCCTGCCTGTTTTTCTTGGGCAAAATTCAAGTTACCTGCCTGTCCTTGCAGAGATTTTGCAGGCTGGAGATATTAAAGACAGCAAGTACCTTTTCATCTCGTGTCTTACTTTTAAATGTCAGAAGGTCTTTTTGTTTCCTGGAGGACTAGATGCCCTCTAGACAGATGAATTAATAATACTGCAGAGGCATTGTAACTTATGAGCCTCAAGAACTCCTCCTTTCGCACTCAAATATCAGCACCTAGTCTATCATCACAACCAGATTTTAAGGCAAAAAAGGCTGAGTCCCTGAAATATTTATGACCAAGCCTTATATCTACATGTGCTTTTCAATATTCACAGAGGGGTCACTTGCCCCTGAGGCACCTCTTTGAAAAGCCAGCTTGGGTTTACCCACGGTGGCAGCAGCAGGGCCAGGGGTTTGAAGGAATATCTTCTGAACTGCAGGGCAAGATCTTCTGCACCAAGGGTCTTCCTGTGGCTCACTGAGCGTGGACCACAAGCCTCCTTCCAGATGGAGCTGCTCTGCAGCAGCCACTCGGAGGTTTTCCTGACCTGGGATAGACATGCCAGATTTCTAAACAAGCCACAAGCCAATATTAAACCCATCTGCAATTTTAAGTCAAATTAAAATTCCGGTGGCAGGAACTGGGAAGTGCAAACTAATCTTCCACTGATGTTCGGGCACCACTTCCCCAGGGTCAGAGTATGACCTAGCTTTAGCTGCCCATCTGAATGGGAACAGTGCTTTTAGACACGTTATTTCAGATTAAGGTCTGCCATTAGCATATATCTTAAATAGCACTTACATTCCTCGCGAGCGGGTGGAGGGGTAAATTTTACAAAATGGGCTTGAATAGGAGAAATAAGAAGAGAACAACAATGCAATAGCAATTGCATCTGATTTTCTGTGGACAGTTACGACTTAGATTTTGTTATTCAAAATACAAATGGCAAGTACGTAATAGCTACTAATAATGGAACTTCAGAGTGGTTGGAAAAGAGAGGCTTTAAAATGGCTTTGATAGTCCTTGAATTTTCAGCTGAAAGGCTTGGGTGACAGAACAAAGCAATCCAATATGACATCGTCTATCTGCCCTCTCCCTGAGCTGATGGCTATTGTCTAGCGACTCCACTGGGGTCTGGATCTTCAGCCTTGATATTCTTTTTTTATTATTATTATTATTTTTTCCCTGCTTGAAATCATACAGAATGCCACTGACAGCCTGTTCAGCTCCTGCCTGACAGCTGGCCGCACGGTTTCCATTGTGGCACGAAAAACCAGCACATAGCAGTGACAGACAGCCAATTCCTACCTGTGCCCCCGAGCGCTCCAGCCTGGCTCGTCGCGTGGGTCAGCAATCTTCTGTCCTTCAGATCAGAACAGCCTGTATGTGTAGGAAGACCAACCCCTCCGGCCTCCTCTGAAGCATGCATCTTCCTTTGCTGTGGTAGACTCTTGGCTCCAGAAGCCTCTGAGCCTTTAACGCCCCTTAGCGCCTATTCTCTTCTTAGGAGGTTCTTCTGTAGTTCTTCTTCACCCGCTGTGTAGGAGTGAAGGGCTGAAAAATAAACAAACAAACCATGTTTTCCTGTACAGAAAACTCGGTGCTAATAAAAGCGACTTGATGCTGGGTGGAAAGGGTAAGGCGTTCTGCGTGTGCAGTGTCCACCTGGCTGTAACTGGTGCACATTCATTTCTTCATCCCTGACTGCACCTTACTCTTGGGTGCGCAGCGTGCACTGCTTTTAGCCTGCACGTGAAGATACAGAAACGCCAAACAGGAGCACTCCCAAGTTCAGGTAAGACCATGCAAAAAAAAAAACCCCACATTTAAACCCACTCTTCAGTGAGTTCACAGAATCACAGAATATCAGGGATTGGAAGGGACCTTGAAAGATCATCTAGTCCAATCCCCCGAGGAGTTCACAAGGAGCCCTCTTACCTTTGATGAAAAGTTCAAAAACTCGTTCACTTTTTGGGGCCTGAAAACCCAGCCCGGCTGCAAGTGCATTGCTGATTTGAGGCCAGAGAGCTGAAACTCTGTGGGCCAGGCTTTGCAGCAAATACACTGTCACTTCGAACCATTTTGAAGGTGCCCGAGACCTGGAGGGCAAGAGCACCAGCAGACACCATGGAGACCTCCCATTTTCACCTCACCCATCATGAGCAGAGGAGGCAAAGCCTGAGATTCGGATGCATTTGACAAGGTGAGGGAAACTTAGGTAGCACCTTAGCATTTGTAGTACTTTTTCCTGGCTTTTAAATAATGGCATCCAGTAATGGCTCTTCATCTCTGTTCCCTTTAAAAGCTTGATTAATTTAAAAGCATGATAGGTTTGCTGGGATGACTCACATGCCAAAGGCAAGGAGGAATGAAGAAAGATAAGACTCAAAAAGTAGTGATAAAATATACATTTATTTCAAAACTCTGTCCCTTGGTGCAGCTCTGACCGAAAAAAGAGAAGTGACAAAGCCAAAAGTGGCAGAGGCCAGCAAAGGATGGTCATGTAGAGAAGCTGAGGGCAACTGCAGCCTCCTTCCAAGCTCTAACTGCACCCAAGTCACCCGCCAGGCCTCTGATTTGGGGACCTTAATGCGGTGGCAAGTGTGTCTATGGGCAGCTGTTAAGAGATGACTCAGGTCAGCAAACCTCTCAGCCCTGGAGCTCTGGTGAAAGCTCACCCCAGTCAACTGGGAAGGATCTCCATGCATTATCCCTGTCTTCTGGGTGGGGGAGAAAAGGTGGCAAAGCATCAGTGGTGGACATTCTCCTGCATCACACCCTTTGGTCTGCCAGCATTTTGCCTTCTCCCTGTTCCCATACCGCACATCCAGAGCTTTGCCTGACCTACATGGGGTGGCCAGAGGCTGGACCACCACCAACAGAGGATGCTGAGGCTCTAGTGGACTTCTGAACAGTAAAAAAGCTCAGCGAGTCAGCAACGTGCTCACAGGGAGCATGGGGCAGGGAAGGAGATGGGGTGAAAGCCTCTGCAGAGCTGAGATTCAGTGGGTGACTGGAGAGGTTTGAGGAGCACATTGCCCTGCATTTGCAAACAAGTGACACAGAAGAAGAGACAATCAGGGAAGGAAGGGGGATTTGGCAGTCACTCACTCTGAAGCATTTACTATTTAGGTTCTGGCTAAATTATGATATTATGATAATTCAGCAAAATTACAAAATTATAAAACTGAAATCTGAAGGGCACACTTGAAATGGCACTTCCCTGTGAGGTCTAAAGAGCTTGAATACAAAACTACTGATTATCATGCTTTTTTAATTCATAAGTTAAACCTGCCTTACCTCCTGCTACCAAGGGAACAGAAAACGGCAAACGCAGCGTCCTTTCCAAAATGGGCTTCAGGGGCAATCCTGCTTATTTTACATCCTGCCACCCTTCTAAGGGGCCTGAAAAATAGGACTGATAGACATGTAGAGACATGTGACTGGCTGGAGGAAAAGCCCAGACACCTTCATTTTAGAGAAAGGATCCCCTGCTTGAAGGGGGCAATGCAGGATGAGGACTCCCTGCATTGAGCCAGTTTGGGTCCCCAGGAAGATTTCAGCTGGGCTTCTCAACAAAGGCTTTAGAAGAAACTGAGCTGATGCAGGACCTTGGGCACAGGGCAGCACAACCAGCCTCAGGAATGGGTAAACATGGTGGAGAAGCCATCACCTGCCTGCTTTGCCTGTCCCCAGGGTGGCATCAGGTTAGCTGGGTAGGACACACAGACAACAACAGCAGGGCTGTAAACTCAGAAATGTTCTTCAGGGGAAGCACTGCAGTGGAAGAGGAATCACTCAACTGATCTGAAACGACCTCAGGTTTGCTGAGCAATGCTGGGACTTTCCTGAAGGGCTGGCCTTCAGGTGCTGGAAAAATACCACAGTCTTAGGCATGTAGTTATGCACCACCACACTCCCACCTCTACACCTTTAAGCAAACAAACAGTTCAAGGGCTACACTGTCTTATCAAAATGCACTGCTTGAGAAAATTGGAGCCTCAAAATCTCAGGTCTAAGGAGCTAAATAAGAGCACTGGGGAATGATCTCTGGACCTGGGATCAAACAATACAGAAAGATTACCAGAGCTGCCTGGAGAGTTACATTTCTGTAATAACTGTGGACAAGGTAGTAATTTTCCATTTCTTTTCTTACCGGTACAGAACCCTAAACAATCCAGGCAAGAAATAAAGAGACAAACCACGTAGGCTGTGCGTGGCTGTAGAATCAGAGAATCATAGAATGGTTTGGGTTGGAAGGGACCTTAAAGATCATCCAGTTCCAACTCCCCCTGCCCTGGGCAGGGACACCTCCCACCAGACCAGGTTGCTCAAAGTCCCATCCAGCCTGGTCTTAAACATCTACAGAGATGGGGCATCCACAGCTTCTCTGGGCAACCTGTGCCAGTGTCTCACCACCCTCACAGGAAATAATTTCTTCCTAATATCTAATCTAAATCTCCTCTATTTCAGTTTAAAACCATTAAGCCTCATCCTATGACTCCACTCCATGATAAAGATTCCGTCCCCATCTTCCCTGTAAGTCCTTTTAGCCACTCAAAAGGGCCATAAGGTCTCCCTAGAGCCTTCTCTTCTCCAGGCTGAACAACTCCAACTCTACGAGCCTGCCTGTCTTCATAGAATAGGTGCCTGAGCCCTCTGAGCATCTTTGTGGCCTTCTCTGGACCTTCTCCAACAGGCCCGTGTCCTTCTTACGTTGAGCTGGACACAGTACTCCAGGTGGGGTCTGTTGAGAGCAGAATAGAGGGATAGAATCACCTCTCCTGAGCTGCTGGCCACACTGCCCTTGATGCAGCCCAGGGCCCGAGCTTCACATTCTCCACCATCCCCACTTTGGTGGTGAGAACAAGGTCCATCATAGCATTTCTTCTTTGCTCCTTTATTCCTTGGAGAAAGAAGAATACAACCACCCAGCATCCTTTGTGAAAGCTGCTCCTAGCAGGCAAGACATACTGCATGGACAAGCTTTGGCTGTTTTATCTGCAGTATTTTGTACAACTTACTCAAAGGGATATCGTTGCACAGTGCAAAGTGAAGGCTCATCAATATACATTTCACTGCTGGCTAAAATGGGGGCAGGTTTTTTCCCTCTTCACTATGATATACTGGTTTCTATGAAAAAAAAACCACCCCAAAACATAAATACAAATTTAAAAAAACACAACCAAGCACCAAGCAGGCTTTTTTCCTTCGCATAGGTTGTTTCTGGCCAGTCCTCTCTTCTCCTGGAGGAGCCATCCAGAGGCATGAGGCTCCTCTGCCATCCAGTGCCTTCCACAGGCAGCGGCCGTGGGTGGATTTTGCACCCTTGCTGCTCCGGGTTTTAAGCTGAAATCTTCTGGAATGAGAGTTGGTGAATAAGTGCAGGAATCAGCAAAAACAGAAGGGAAATCCATCATGGTGTACTGTCTCAGGCAAACCACCAAGGCTTGAAGCAGCTCCTGTGTCTGGTCTGACTTCTCACTGCTTTCACTCTTTGCAGAGAGATCCAGACCTGCAGTGATGAGTGTGCATCCACAGGGACTGAACCCAGCTCCGGGTGGTGCTCACCCCCCATCCCACTGGACACCCTGGACATTTAACCCCATGCTCCCTTTGGGTTTCTTATCTCCAGGGAAATACCAAGCATTTGCCAGCTTGGGCTAAATTCCTGCTTAACTCAGTTTAAGGAAAAAACACGCAGCAAAAAAAAAGAAAAAGAGGAAGAATAGCTGTTACTAGTGAGCACAGCTGGTAAAGCTTCCCAAGCTGTCATACCAGCCCTCGAGGTCACATCTTGGCTGCCACGGCTGCCATATAGCAGGAGCAACACACTGTGCCCCAGCTATCACCCTTCAGGATGAGGGATTTCTGCAGGGGTTGGTCCCCTTCCCCAGCAAAGGTGGAAAATGTTCTCCTTGACATCGGGTTCAATCGAAGCTTCAAAATATTTTTGAGACTCTGGGGTTTCCCTCCGGACGTGGGGGAGCTTTGTTCAGCTGCTGGGTACCTGTCAGAACAGAGGAGAGGCTCTTTGCCCTCTCTGAAGATGAGGTACCTCTGGTACAAGGAGAGGTTTCAGGAATGCTGATTTCCTGCTTCTGTTCAGCTTTCTTGCTCGAGGGAATGATCTAAATCACAGACCTGTGGGGTTCCTCCCTCTCCAGACGGCAGAGCTAAAATTACAAAACCCTCTCCTGCTTTTTAAACGTTTAGCGAGCTGCTGAGGAGAGGAGGCCCTAACCCTCCAGCAGGTCTGCTGCTGCCTACAGCACAGCACGGCTTTGCTGAGAAACCACTGGGGATTGGGGTGACATGAGCCAGTTTTGGGGAGAGGATGCTCGCAGGGGACTGCCCGCCCGCTCCCTCCCTGCATCCACGCTGCATCACGTGCCTGAAACCCTGAAACCTGTAACGTCGGTTCTGCAAAGCTCTCCATGTCCAAGAGAAGGAGACCCCCACACTGCAGGAGTCTCCCAGTGGGGAAAATACAGCTGCCAAGTAAAACACTGCTGGTGAAGGCTTTTCCCAGGGGGAAAAGTGTGGGGCAGGATTACAAAGCCTTTGGTGGGCTCAACGCCTTCCTCCCTGGCGCCAAGGGCAGCTCCAGGACCTCTGGAAAGCTTGCCCAAATTGTTCCTCAGCCTCCCTGGCAACCCGCTGCTCAAGCAATGCTTAATTACACTGGGTGATGGATTCATTTGTAGATTTGGAGATTATCCAACCTGGAACTCGGGTCCTATCCATTTTCCCTCCAGTAGTTTTTTTTTTCCTGTCCTCGCTGCTATCTCAGTCAGGAAACTCCAAACTGAAAAGGTCTCCCTTGCTTCTCTCTCCCGAGACTTACCATCAAACGGCCATGGAGATCAGGTGGATATACTTTTCAAACATTTCTGCCTGGGATTTAAATACACATTAATGTTCCATGCTTTCTGTTTCACTGATTAGCTTGGCAAGCCCGGGAGCCAAACCTTTCCCAGAGACAAATGAATGGCTGCAGAGGAGGAATACCAGGAACCGCTCTTTGTTAACTTAAGAATCCGAACACTTGAAACTGAAGACACAGGCATTTCCTTCTCATGTAGAAAATTTATTGCCAAGTGCTGGGCCTGAGGAGCAGTTTTCCTCTTTCTATTCAGCTCATCCCTGCTGACCAACAGGTTATAATCGAAGTGAGAATAGACAGTGCAGGGCAGTGATCCTGGTCACCAATGTGGCTTGCTGGGATGGAGGGACAGCTGGCTTAGACCAGCCTAAATTCATCTGGGGACCTGAACCCTGAAACCCTTCTTTGATGAAAACAGACGTCTGCTGTCAACATTGGAGACCTCGTATGAGAGGAGATACACCTCAAGGGTAGTGCCATCTACCTATTTTTGCAGTCTCAACCCTCCCATCCCGATTCAGGAAATGGTATTTGTTTACCTCAGAAGAGAAGGTGGAGAAATGGCTGATTCAGTTGCACAGGAGCTGTGAATGAAGGCAGGATGATAATTCTGCTTTGCTTGCAGTTCAAGTGATGACAAATTGACAGCTTCCCTGAGTGCAAGAAGTTCATTGTCAGAAAAGATTCTTTTTTTTTTTTGTCAGAAAAGGTTTTTTGAGGCAGCTGTATCCACGTTTCTGAATCATTCCAGCCAGTGCTTTCTGCTCCAGTCAATCAGGATTGCAATGAAGCGATGGAAGTGACTTAAAATCTACCCAGGTACCTCCATTTCCACAGCCAGGAGGAGGAATCATAGAATCATTTAGGTTGGAAGAGACCCTTGGGATCATCAAGTCCAACCATCAGCCCTACTCTACAAGTTCTCCCCTACACCAGTTCCCTCAACACCACATCCAATCTACTCTGAAACACAGTCAGGGATGGGGACTCCACCACCTCCCTGGGCAGCCCATTCCACTGACTGACCACTCTCTCTGTGAAAAACTTTTTCCTAATGTCCAATGCTGTGGACAGTGATGCTGACCTCCTGAGCAGATACGATGCAGCCTCATTGGTAATGGGATCTTCTGCTCCTTTGGTCCTTTCCCTTGAGCTCAGCCTCATGTTTCACATCCTTTAACATAACCCAGTCCCCATGTTCTTATTTTTCCATACCTTTTGCTCTTAATGCTCTCTCCCCTTTAAAAAAAATATCACACAGAGATTGAAGACTGTGACCTCAAAAATCAAAAGTGAAGGGAACTGCAGGTGAGCTAATGTGTGTATTCATCAGGATGCTTTTCAAGACTGCAGAGCCTATATAATTTCCTTTAAAGGGTGCTGGAAAGCAAGGTATTCTCTGAGCATTTAACTTTTTTAGCACTGTAGGAAATGGACTGGAACAAACTGTTAGATTCGTACCTCTATTTGCAGGCTATTTCACTGCTGAAGTGAGATCAAAGAAAGAAATATCAACATATAGTTACATTGAGTTTATATATTTTTTAACACAGATCAACTTCTTTAATGCTGATCAACATTGATGCTGGATTACTCAGTTAAACAGCAGAAATCCTTTGTTTTGCTCTTTTGGTGATGTCTAAATAACTCCTCTCCCTTCCAATAGGTCTCTGCTTCTCTGCTCTGTCTTATCTCCCAGCATCTGACCAAACCTCCATGTTCTGCCCTCCTCCACTCAGAATAGTATGGTCCTGACACAGGAGAAAACAGGAAACAGATGATGTAACTCACTGCATCACCACGCTCCCGGCCACGCAGCAGCCCAGGGAGGGAATAACAAGTACAGATAAAGGGGAAAAACCCCATATTTTGGAGCTGTTAAGTAGAGAAGCAGTTTAGAGTCTACTTAATTCTCAGAGGAAGCAAAATTGCTTGCTCTATTTAGAGACTCTTTGGTCTTTTTCTCCTGTATGAAACAGGCTTATCTGAGAGACTGCTATTTAGAGCCTGAGAGTCCAGAGCCAAAAGGAAGGTCCCAGAAGCTGGGGTGTTTCCCTCCTGCCATGGGGTCTGGGGGTAACACGTGAAGGGTTGAACTTTCATCAGTTCTGAATGGGCATTTTCGAGCATCACGGTTCATTTATCAGAATAATTAGCGAGACTAGCACAGAGGGTGGTTTCAGCTGCCAAAGGGTTATCTGGTGCCACTGGATTCTGACAGTACTGGAGCAGCTGTGCTCGGAGAAGAGAGAGTTCTGAAGCTGCCTCCCCGACAACAGAGGAGAGAGGTATTATAGAAGGATTCACAGGAGGGAAAAAGCACTTAATGACTTTGAAAAGCAGACAAGAATAGGCAATTATACTTCTACAGGTAGCAAACAAGGCTTTTAGTCACTGAGTGAAGTCCCAACTCCCACTTAAAGTTTTAAGTGCTTCAAGACGCAAGGACTGAAACTGGCTGAATCCCTGTGAGAAGTGGAGCTGCTCTCAAGGTGTGGATAACAAGCTGGAGGAAGCCAGCAAAACACATTAGGCACAACCAGACCTGGCTTTACCTCCTCACAACCCACCAGCCTCATCTGACCCAGTCTCATGGTGTTCCTCCTGGCACACACATGTCATGCTCCACTGCCCACAGAGCCAGATGCAGCCTCAGCCCTTCCATGGACCTCCAGGGCTTGTCAGGTGCCCAAAAAAGCCACAGAGGTGGGATTCCCTTGGGCCATTTCTGCCCCATTTGCCAGCAGGTGTGGGAGGCAGGGGCAGAAATCATTCCTGCAGGGAATGTGAATTAAACATCCAACAGGTCATACACAAAACCCTGGCGTAGCCAGTACAACAGGGAGCACCACAGGGAACTGGTTCCCTTCAGATACTGTTTCCCAGTGATGTCAATTAGACTCCACTAAGATTCAGGCAGCCTTGATTGAGCTCCTCCTGGTATTGAAGCTTTTGAAAGGCGAGGATGATGCTGCATTGTAGCGTGCAGCACAAACCTACTCACTCAGATTGAGACTGAAGGAATTGTCAGGCACCCAGGAAACACCGGATAATCTGTACCTATTCTCATTTTCCAAGCCCCTCTGGCAAATGGCCCTGCAGCTTTGGTGCTAAAATAGAAGGGAAATTGTTTCCTTATGAATCAGCACGACCAAGATCTTTTGCTTGTTTAATCTGGCTGAGTAATTCATTCTTGGGAGGAGGAAAATTGTGCCCGTAATCCCATGAAACATCCCCAGTCGAACACCCACAGACCCAAGTGAAGGCGAGTGACTCCAGACTCGGGAGCCAAACACTGAAGCAAATTTCTGACTCTTCTTTCCCCCCCTACCAGCTTTTGATTAGACCCTGCAGGCTCTGCTGAGGTGCACAGCCAGCATTTCCCCACAAAGCACAAAGGATCACCTGGATCCAACTGAACAATCCCTATTGCCTGGGTTTTTGCCCTGTCATTTTGTCACATGCTACTGGCCTGTCCCTGCCCCATCCTGGGATGGGTCCTCCCTTAACAAAGCTGGGGTGGTGAGCAGAGTTCACTTATCACCAAGAGACCCTTACTGCTCTGCTCCATGTGTTTGGAAAGTTATGAGTTGCTGTGGAGGCATAAAGAGCAGGATGTGACACAACAACTCCTCTGCCCGTGACCTTAGAGGAGACTTATTTTTATTAACAGAGGGTGAGTGCAGGCAAATATCTCTTTCTTGCCGGCAGCTGCCTGTATGGGTTTGCAGGCTCTCTGCCCAGCAGGAAGGCAGAGAGACAGACAAACCTCTGCAGGGATCACAGCTTCAGGCCCTGGGTGTGAGGGATGAAAGCTCTCACCCTCTTTGGAAGCCAAGGCTGGCAGTCACTGCAGGCAGAGAGCCCCAAGGGAGAAAAAAAACCAACCCAAGTCTCCTCCGTGGGGGCCTGGGTGCTCTTCTGGGTGCTTTCCCACGCTTACTGCAACATCTACCCCCAAAGAGACCTCAGGACAGAGGATGAAGCAGGATCCCACAGATCTTTGCCAGGGGCAAAGGTGGGGCTTTTCTGTCTCACAGCAGGTGACTGGATGAGAGAGGCTCTGGGCATTAGATTTATAACAGAGTGAAAGCAAGAGTTTTCCTGCAGCACAAGGGGATACAATCAGCAGCTCAGGTGATTAACAAGCCTGGGATCTCATTCCTGATCCTAGAAGCAAAGCTCACCATGTTGCTCTGAGCTGCAGGACCTGCTTCCCACAGGACACTGGTGGGGAAAGCATAGCAGAGCCCACCCCTGCCACACCATTCTTGTCTCCTGTGGTGCACTTGGGTGGTGACACAGGCACAGAGAACCAGGGGTAAAGGAAGGGTACAACTCCAAAACAGACAGAGGCTGAGGGTTAAGCAAGTCCCACAAGAGGCATAAACCATTCCAGTTTGTTCTGACTTTGGTAAAAGCCTGGATCCCAAGCCAAAATTTGGAAGAAACTCACATTGATAGCCCTTTGTTCTTATCAGCTGCATCTCATCTTGGCATGTTTCTGCTACTCATTCCCAAACATGGGAACCACCAGGCTATAGCCATGTCACCGCTGCAGCACTGGGGAAGGCCACACCAGGCAGCCTGTGTGAGTGCCTGGTGAGGGACAGAGCCATCCCATTCCCCAGGCAAGTCTTCCCCTGCAGAGCTGGGGGTGAGCACTCCTAAGTCACAAATCAGCCCCACATCATGGTTTCCATCTCCTAGGGACACCTTGCAGCATGGTCCCCAGGTGCTTGGCCAGATCTTGCTCTCAAGCACCCCTGGGCTTCACCTGTTGCCAGTGTTTCCAAGCTGTGAACGGAGCAATGGTTGAGCCCCTCCACCCCTGGGGCAGCCTAGTCCCTCAGGCTGCTTGTCCTGCTCCACACATGGGGTGTCAGGGTGACACAGGGCACCGGTGACTCCTGAGCAGCATCCAAGCAGTCCAGGGGTAGCTGGCACCAATCCCTGCACCCCAGTTTTTCCCTGGGCACAGAAGCAACTTGGCATTGTAAAGTCCCACAGCACAGAATCCTTCTCCCCAGCATTGCAGGACCATCCACCTGCAGCTCTGTCACTGCAGAGGTACCTTCTGAGCAGTTTTACAGCAAGTCCCACAAGAGGCACTATTTTTTTTCCTTTAAAAAAATTCTGTCTCTTGCAATCATGTCATTTCACAAAGAACTGTGAATTTCATAAGTCAGCAGAAGTCCTCTTCCCAGAGAAAGCGTGACTTGACACGAGCTTAAAGGACTTTAAAAGTGCTAATCAATAGGAAACTGGAATTTTTAACTGTTTGTGATTGTTTTAAAGAACTGCAACTCCAGCAAGTTTTTTAAAAGGAGCTGATCAGGAGTCCTGCCACATACCAAAAACACAAAAGCGAAGCTCAACAGCATGGAGTGATCCTCTCCTTTGGGAAGGCTGCAGGAGACAGACCCATCTGAAGGGAAGTGCTGGTCTCCCCAGCCCCTGGTGCCCTTTAAGCTGCCAGTGCCCCTCTGGCACCTTCCCAGTTCTCCTCCTCCCCTATTAAAAGCCAGCCGTGCTGAACTGTCCTGTTACTCTCACCTGGATCACTGGGATCCCATCCACATGAGCTCAGCCTCCGTGGTGCTTATTTGAAAGGTCAGGATCTGACTCATGACTCTAGTATGGTGATATTTTTGGCTCTGTTTTAATCATTTTCTCCTGTATGTCTCATGCGCCGCCTGCCAGAACTTCTTGTCCTCCCAATTATGGTGAAAATAGATTATTACTAATAGACTAATTCAGGAACTACTGCGGAATTATTGACAAACTCGGGATCTAGTCCAAGAATATGAATTCCTCATATATCTTCCTCACTCCAGTGCTGGTATTGGGACAAATGTTGAACAAGGCTTTCCACGTGAGCTGGAGGGTAGAGAGAGAGATCCCTTCTGTCTGCAGCTATGAATGTTTACCTAAAACCCCTGATGTTTAACATTAACTTGCCATAGGAAAAAGGAAGACAAGAACAACGTCATTGGGATCCTTACTCTTAACTTGACATCTCCTTTCCATTTCCAGTGAAAGATTTAACACTTTTGTGTACTCTGAAGAAAAGCAGCGCCCTAATCCTTAAACCCCACGGTCTCACTGCCTCAGCCATAGGCATTCCAGTCCAGATCACATGAGCTCCCAAATCCTTTTGACATTAATTCATATTCCTCAGTCGAGACCCATCATGCCCAGCTATTTCACTCCTGAGATCCCAACAATTTTGAAACTGCATTTCCTCTACACCAGTTTTACTCCACATCAATATGTCTTTTATGTCTCATTATTTGGCAAATGCTAATCATACCCAGCCCTCCTGTGACGCGGAGAATTTACTATCATTAACCTCATTTTATGGGAAGAAGAAAGGGGAGAAATAAAGTGATTTGCTGCTGGCAAAGAGGAAGAATCAGAATTAGCATGGGGGTAGAAGCACACAGGTCCTGTTTCTGAACCAGCCTTCTCCTCAACATCCCAAGTGCAGCATCTTTTTTTGGGTAGCCAGCAGAGACCTGCATCACATTTTGCTGACATCTTCTCTACTGCTTTATCCCACTATCTTTTTAGTGAGTATTGGGGCTGCCCAGGCATTAGAAACACAGAATGACATGGGGTTGGAAGGGACCTCTGGAGATCATCTAGTGCAATCCCCTCCCAAAGCAGGTCCTCCTAGAGCAGGTTGCACAGGAGCATGTCCAGGTGGGTTTTGAATGTCTTTTGAATGTCTCCAGATATTCCAGAGACTCCACCACATCCCAGGCAGCCTCTTCCAGGGCTCTGCCACCCTCAAAGGGAAGAAGTTCCTCCTCACGTTTAGGTGGAACTTCCTATGTTCAAGTGTGTGCCCATTTCCTCTTGTCCTGTCACTGGGCACCACCAAAAAAAGACTGGCCCCATCCTCCTGACACCCAGCCTATAAGTATTTATAGGTGTCGATCAGATCCTCCCTCAGTCTTCTCCAAACTAAAAAGACCCAAGTCCTTCAGCCTTTCCTCACAAGAGAGGTGTTTTAGGGTTTTAGGCCCCTCATCATCTTTGTAGCCCTTTGCTTATACCCTCTCCAGCAGTTCCCTGTCCTTCTTGAACTAGGGAGCCCAGTTCAAGAACCGGACATGGTACTCCAGATGGGAACAACAAGGAGGGTCTGCCTTCTCTTCTTCTAACAGACACCTGCCTTCAAAGTTTCTGCATTTGATGCCATGTCCCTTCACAGCAAGAGCATGCTGTGTTCAACTCCTGTGGCCAGTCACTGGTCTTTGTGGTAGGATGGGCGGCCACAATCACTGCAGTGCCCGACATAGCTCTGCCACATCCATGGGAGCACACCAGTACAAACCCCCATGCGTCACACCAAGGTGAAAAAGGGTAATGTCATTCCCTGCCTCAGTGACAGCTCGGACACAGGCAGACAGTGTCTCTGGTTTCCCAGAAGGCAGGGCTTTCTCAGCTGTTTTTATTTTTGCCCAGTGACAAATCTGACACAGAGGAGTAGTGAGCTGGTTCCCAGCTGTCACAGGGCTGAGCTGCAGCGAACGTGCCGACAATACTTGACACTGGAACAAAACAAGCCCTCTCCTCAGCAATCACCGGGCATCCTTTTTTAATGCTACATGTACTGGAAACCCATATCTCAGCTGGCAGAAGCCTGGATTGCCAAAAAAACTACATCTCAGTTTGGGGAGGTGTCAGGGAAGATATTTTTGAAGTTCTGGACAAGCTCAGTCAGTGAAGGGCAACTGCTATGGAGAACTTTGCACAGATTGATGTAGTTGGATGCACACAGGATGCTGGGCTCCTCCGATACAGCCCGAAGATCAAGCAGCACAGGCAGGGCAGCAGCAGGACACGTTTTCCTGTCACTAATGCCTCAGCTATTTATTGAGACTTGAGAGAGGGGAAAGTTATCTGACCACACACTTCATTTGCCCTTTCCATTTCTCTCTCATTTCATTTTGGAAGGGATTCTGTTTCTCTACTGCATTTTTCCTGGCCTTTCGGGTATGCGATTAGTTTTCCAAGAAGTGTCCATTGAAAGATTTAACTTTTTCTTTTGGAGCCTGAGATATGACTTTACCACCAAAACACTCCT
The DNA here is from genome assembly GCA_013400555.1 of Jacana jacana. Taxonomy (NCBI): domain Eukaryota; kingdom Metazoa; phylum Chordata; class Aves; order Charadriiformes; family Jacanidae; genus Jacana; species Jacana jacana. Next base: position 63,081 of record VZTM01007507.1, read on the forward strand.
CTACCACCAAAAAAAAAAAAAAAATCATGTTATTTGACTGATTGCTGAAAGCTGAGCATAATTAATGAGCTTTCTCCGGTATTTAGGACTCATGCGTGACTAGGGCAAGGGGAAGTATTTAAGACATGAAGTGGTTTTTCCATATGAAGAGGTGAAAGTTAAAATAGCATTAATAATAGCAGAACTGGGTTGCAGCAGTTTTCAATTCCCAAACTACCAAGAAATCCAAAGATATAATTCGTAACAGTTTGGGACGGTTTTCCAACGCTTCCATTTTTCAGCAATTTGCAGAAAATCGTGGAAGATTCAAAGAGGGGGTGGGGAAAATAAAATAAAAGGCTTTTTTGATCATTCCTTGTCTGCTCTCCCTGTTTGAACAGCAGCACTGAGCTGGACCACCAGCCCAGTCTGTCCCCACTGCCACCTCCTGGCTGCCCGTGGTGTCACAGGGGTCACAGATCACAGAGTGCTATGGGGTTGGAAGGGACCTCTGGAGATCATCTAGTCCAACATCCCCCCGCCAAAGAAGGTCCACCCACAGCAGGTTGCACAGGACCTTGTCCCAGGAGGGTTTTGAAATTCTCCAGAGATGGAGACTCCACCACCTCTCTGGGCAGCCTCTTCCAGGGCTCTGCCACCCTCACCCTTTCTCATGTTTAGGGTCCTGAGGATGCAGATAGTGGCACAGCAAGGGGGGACACCTGACAGTGCAGGCCTGTAGTGCAGTATTGTCCTGCTTGGAAACCCTTTTCTTTCCTTCCATCCATCTTTCCTACAGCTGGTTGTGTCTGAAGACATGACACTAAAAGCTGGCTGCATAGCAGAGTTCAGGGTCCCATAAAATGATTATCACTGCCAGATCTCTCTTCCTGGATAAGTGCCCAGACACCAAACTGAGACAAGCAGAACAGGGACTCTGGAACTGGGTTTATAAAAGCAAGTTTTGGAACAAGTTTTAATCCTTGCCAAGGTGCCCAGGCATGTGGTACCATAGACATTCCTGTGCAAGACTCTGCATTTTTTACTGCTCCTCATGTCCCTCAGGGAGCAGATGCCACGTATCACCTTCAGTGGGGGTGCTCATGGGATGAGGAGTGCCTGCTCAGCCCCACCAGCTGATGCATCTTTCCCTACTTAGGTTATCATAGAGACAAATGAGTTGATTAGTTCCCTGCTCAGCTGCAGAGTAACCAAGTTTCTTTTAGAGGAGTTTTCCAGAAGGCAGTCTGCATTCAAACAGTCTTTCCATGTGGGTGTCTGCTGGAGGCAAGGGTGTTCTCCGAAGGGGGGAGGTACACAAGCCAAAGTCAACTCCAGCTCAGGAGGAGGTTTTCCCACCAAGGAGGAAGGCTTCCCTCTTGCTGAGCAAGTGATTTAGTTGCACAGTTTCAGGAAAAGCATAGCTGTGGGGGTCACTCCAGTTCTGCCCGTGTGTATCTGCCATACTCTGTGAGATCTTGCCTGACCAAGCCCTTCAGAAAACACTGGGGCAAAGAACTTATTTACTGTGCTATCCAAATTACCACCTTCCTAAACATACTGCCTCTCTCCAAAACACATGGCTTCCATGGGAAAACAGAGGAAACTGGGGGTTATTGGGAGCTATTGGAGAGTCCCCTTCAATGGTTAGAGCTTTTTGAGGTTGCTCCTGCAGTATTCCCTCAAGACGGGTGGTGACATACACATAAGGATCCCAGCTGGTTCCACTTCTGGCCCTTTAAGCCTTGATCTGAAGTGTAATACTTCAGGAATATGATGGTTTAAACAATTTTAGTCAGTGAGTCAGTTCCGGATTACCAACCTACAGCAGGAGGATAGTGACTCTCCCTCATAAATTCGCGACCAACAAGCTCTTGCCTTTGATGAATGTTATTTTAAAGACTTGTCTCGCTTATTAGCTCCAAGTATCCTGCCCATTAATCACTGCAAAGGAACAGTGCACCCTCCTCCCCTGACAGTTTTATTCCTGGAATGACTGGTTCAACACCACCAGAAGAGGAAAAGAAGCAGAAGAAAACGGGAGGGATGTGGTCCCAGCAGACATTTGGGGAAGTCTGTGCCATTATGGGAAATTGACCTCAACTGATGGATGGGAAGAAGCCTACAAGGGCTTGCAAGACTTCCTGACCTACAAATATTAGAAGATAACGTTCTCCAAACTTTTGCCTAGCTTGGGAAAAAGGAGTGGGAAAGGTCCCGTGACAAGATGTGAGCGATTCAGAGCCTGGGTCCAGTAGCCTTTGGTTGCCTTATCTGGCAGCACCTTACCAATTGCCACACACTAAGTTCTTATATGAGCTATTCTTATTTCCATGAGCTGCTGCTGCCTCACCATTATTTAACTCTTCCACTACTTTAATGAGCTCCTCTGTTTAATCACCTATTTGACCTCTGTTGTTCTCCACAACCTGTGATGTACTGAGGAGGAACATCAGTTAAACAGATGACAGTAGATGAAGCTGCTAAGAAACAAGTTCCTTGTACACTGCTTGGATTGTGTATCTCAGATTCTAGAAGCTGAGAGGATCTGTGATTATCCCTTGAGGGGAGGGAGCAGTAAACCTAGTGATACCAGTGAAGAGCCTCTGGGTCTGAGTGAGCAGAAGAAAAACCATCCCAGAAGTTGCAGTTCAGTGAATATTTATTCTAACTCACAAGGCATCACGGAAGGGTGGTGACTGCAACGACTGCCAAGATGTGATCCAATCTCCTAAAATCTCAGGCCAAATTTATTTGTGGTCTAATTCCACTAGTTTCTGTGAAGATAGAAAAGGACTTGCCCTTCACACTCAACGTCTATGAAGGGGATTATATTTCAACTGAGGCTTGTATAAATATACAATATACATATACCATCTATATGCAAGGGTGAAGGGGGAACCATGCTTTCCAACAGTGGGAGCTAGAGACTGATGTTGCTTCATACTTGATCCAGAGCACAGGGAGGAATCCCCCCTAGTTTAAGAGGGCTCACAAAGTGATGTTTTTTGCCCAGGCTGGCAGACTCTAGGCATTTTCAAGAACGACGCTGCCCAGATGCTCTGCTCTCCTTATGATGTGGTAGCAGAGGAATGCTGATGGCTGATTGTGTGCTCACAGCATCATTTCTATTTATTCCTCACAGACTTCATGCCACCCTGATGCTGGCTCAGCTCAGACAAGCTAAAGCATATGCTTATTTGGAATATTATTTTTTTAAAACTCTTAACTCTTCCAGGTGAAATCCCTCTTCCTGGAAACCCCTTTTTCTGCTTTCCCAGGAGTCTCTCTCCAGATTTCTTGAGCCAATTCTACTCCACTGAAATCTCTTCCTATACTGGAATCTCATTTGGAGACTAGTCAAGTGAAGAGCTAGGCAAGATTTAAGAGAGTGAGTCAGTGCTGGTCTTGTAGCCTTGCCCATTTTTTAAAATTGTAGGGACTACAAAAGGAAGGTGGGGGAGGCACCCACCTGGCTGCACAGGCAGCAGAGGAAGTGATTTTCTAGGGAAAGAGAACTGCTGAGCAGGAACAAAGTCCATCTGAAGCAGGTGGAAGAGTTTTTCATCACAGATTTGATAACTTAATGAGGAAACCTTTAAACTAAGGTTAATGAGGACGGTGGCATGAGCCTATAGGAGGATCCAAGCCACAGGAAGCTGGAAGGAAGCCTAAGCACAGGCAGTCAGGAATGGGGACAAGTAGTAAAATAACGACACCTTTCTGTTCCCCCTCTTTGATGTCTGCGTCTAATGAAAGAAATACACGAGTAAAGCTCTTTGCCAAGAGCAGCACAAAATTCCTATACAAAAAAACCTTTAAGCAGAAAGTGAGTTGTCTGCAATAGGAAAATATTATAAAATAGGATATTTTCTTTTTCTTAAGTTGCTATTGGATACTATTTTTCACCTAAGATTTTTAGCTTTAAGACTAATAGTGCTAATATACACTTGAAGCTAAAAATGTTTGATTTTTCTCCATGGCAACTGGCAACTTCTTTTGCTGGCCAGATCTCCTGTGAAACTAACCTTTTCCTAAGATATTTTGAAAGTCTTGTGTGACTGACAGCTGTCACACTGGCTTCATGTACTCATTTATTCCTTTCATTCCTAAAAATACTTAAAGCCTTGCTGACATGCACTATTTATTGACCTTTATTTAGTGCTAGCACACAAGCAAAGCTTTTAACCTTTTCCTGTACCTCAGTCTCAGTTCCTAATAATGACATTAAGCAATTCCTAAATTAAATGCTACTTCCCAAAATTTTACAAACAAAACAAAGCAAAACAAAAAATATGGCATTTCTTAAAAAAAACAATGATCAGCAAAAATGATGCCCAAAGCCATTATTTTTTGCTGGGCTTTGTTGTGACAGTCACCATGGCTGACCCATTAACATATTTGCTGTACAAGTATGGTGATTCTTCAGCCTTAATTAACTTTCAAGTGGTTTTGAGAACCTGGCCAAAAGGCCCCGGCAGAGGAACAGCAGGAACCCTTGGCATCCCTTCTTTTACCCTGTGTGGTGGTTCTTCACCCCTAGCACAGTGATGCTGAAGCCACCAGGTCCACGGGCAGCACTGATGGGTCTGGTCACCATTGTACAAAGGTCTGCAGGGAGGTACCATCTGACAGCAGAGTGCGGTGCCATCTCCAGCATGTTAGTGTGGTGGATTCCACACCAAGTGCCAAGTTTTGCAGGGTGGAAAGAACTGGTGAAGCTTTGTGGCCCTGGGACACCACTCACATGTCACCCATGCCTCAACCTCTCTCTGCAATCCCCATTCTGGGGGCCCAAGCTCTTGATGGCCTCTAACTTCCAAGAGAAAAGTAACAGTCTGCTAAAGGGGACACTGAAAAGCTTTTTTCCTTTAAAATCAGTGACTTTGTCAGCTTTTTTCTGTTGTTGTGGGTTTGCTTGGTTTTAAGGCAGGTAAATAATCCACCAAAAAAAATAATTACAGTTAAGAAGCTTTCTTCACCCAGAGGCAGAAGTTTGTTTTTCACTTAATGTTTCTAGAAAGAGCAGGAACAGTTGCTTGAGAAAACCATGCATGTTTTCACAGTAAAAGCAGGCTTTCCTGGTTCAGATTGGAAAGGATTTAGGTTCTCTTTAAACACACATGCCAGAGCTTAACTTTCCTTCCTTTTTGAAGGGGAAAAAAAAAAAAGGGCTTTTTCATACAGGGAACAAAAACAGCATTTTGTTTTGTTTTTTTTTTCCATTTTAAATGCTGTATTTTACAGCATCCAGCTCACCAGCAGGTTAGACTTGCCAGCCAGACATCAGCAACAGCCCCAGTGAAAGGGTGAGCAAGAGGACAACGGCATTCACATCAACAGGGTTCAGAGCAAAGCACAGCACCGAGGTCAGGATTGTTCCTCCGCTCCCCAGGCCCCTGAGCAGGGCAAAACTTTATGATTATTTAGCTGCACAACATGGATAACAGCATCCCAGCCAGGATAATGGTTTGAGGACCTCAGGCAAACAGCATGTATGAAGAGCCTGACACAAACATGACAGACTTTGCAGGGAAACAGGGATCTCCTGCTACACAGAACCTGAGGGGGAAAGGCTAAACAGGCACCAGGGGTGTGTTTGTCTCTTCAGGCAGACACAAAAAGCACCGTGGTAATGAGGACAAGAAATGTTTTACTGGACAGACATTTGCTATTGTAGGGAAGAACAAGATGATGCAGTTCATCTAAAGATCTCAGACCACAAAGAAAATTGAACTGACATTTATACACACACACCCCAATTAGCAGGGCCATTAGCACATCATATAAGTTTCCTAGACTGAGAAATATCACCAACTGCGTGTTGCTAGGTACTTTGCTTTGGGAACCGCTGCCTGAAAGCCCAGTCAGCTTCAGCAAATTAAAGAAAGGCAAAATCATATTAAATCACAGTGATGACTGAGTTCATGACCAGGATCCAAAACAGCAAAGACTAAAATATAGACAGAAAAAAAGAAAAAGTATCTTTCATGAGAGAAGAGGCATTCTGGGGTAAGATTTAACTGGGGGGTGGGGGGCTCTACTCAAAAGAAAAACCACAACTGAAGCAAGATTGTGTCAACTTTCAGCCTTAGCAGTGAGCCCCAGGGTGGAAGCCAGCTCTTCTCACCAGACAGAGGAAGAAAACAAAGCATATTTCTAATCCCAAGAAGCCCCCCAGTTCACACCTGAAACCTGTTCTGGAGACACAAGGGAAGGCAAATGATCCTTGAATTTCTGTTACCCAGTCATACCTGGACTTAAAACTTACAGTGCCTGACTCTCTCTCTCTACATCAAGGATGTTTTTCCCAAAATACCTTCTGGTACATACCATGACAACAAGACACAGGGGCATCTAGCTTAACATCTATTCTCTTAAGCTTCCTAAGGCAATCTAGTCATTACCTGGCTTCTTACAGGCCTGGAGACCAACTCCGGCAATGATAGAAAAGACTTGAAATAAAATAACAATTTTTCAGAAAAAGAGTAATCCACTTAGTAGCCATAAACTCACCTATCTCTGGATACCATGGGTCTAGCTGTCTGCAAAGAGGAAAGCATAGCCCTGAGGAACCAGAGCCAAATCATCTATGTGGAGCAGGCTCCTAGAAATAAGCCCAGAGTGATAAGGTGATGAGCTGCAGCTTGCTCGGGGAGGGGGTCACACACCTGGAGGAGATGATTGCCACCAGCACACCTGGCAGGGGTGTTGCCTTCATATGAGCTTTGGTGCCCTTTCTCACATTACTCAAGAGCACCAACACTCTCCTGTGGCATCCCCAACAGCTGTCAGCATTTTGTAACCTAAATGCACATTTTAAAAAGCCCCCTAATTAGCCATCTCACCCCTTTTCACCCCTCCTGGCAGTGATATGCTGTGCTTTCCCCAGGCTATATAGGCAGTTAGGGCTGCTAAACCCTTTGAAGGACTTAAATGCATTTAGGCAACCTATAGGGCACTCCCATTGGTTTCACCTCACACAGGATAAAAAGCTTTTGGTGTGACCTCACACAAGAAGTCCTTTTTAACACTGGAGCTTGTTGGAGAGAGGAACACTTCTGGGATTTGGGTGAAGTTGTGCCTTCCTGCAAAGCCCTGGCTTTAACCTCTGGGCCCTGAAGCATCTCTCCAGACACAAGGAGTGCAGCCTGGGTAAGTGGCTGTGAGTAATCTTGTTTAGATGATGTTTCTTCTGAATTTATCATCTTGTAATTTTTTGGTGACCTTCCTGGGTAAGTACAAACACTGTGAATTATATAAGCCTTGAAAGCAGGAGCTGGCATCGTGTGATAAAGCAGCTGTCAGGAGTGTCATTCCAACTTGAGGTGATGGCAGACTCTCAGCATTTTTGATAATGCTTCTGATTGGTTTTTTTTTTCTATCTAAAAGAGAAAAAAAAAAAAAAACAAAACCAAAGTAATGCATAATGAGAATTGTGTGCTTGGTTTGTGCAATACATTTTTGTTGAAAGCTTTGTGGCTCTTCACAGAAAATAAAATGATGCAACCTTCTTCCCCGCTCGTGTTTATGTAACCAGAGGGAAGCGCTCTCCCAAAAGATGATCAGAAAGACTTGATCCCACAGCTGGAAACTCAAGAAATACCCTGGAGACAGATAAAATAGGGTAATATGCTATAGGTAATGACAATAACCTTTAGTCTGTGACCTTGGGTATTTGGTCTGTGACGTTCTGCGAGATTGGGCTAAAAGGTTCCCCACTGTAGGGAGTTCATCCTTGGGCCAGAGTGGGGACTGGTAGGTTGGAGCAGGAGCTGACAGACAGGATGGCTGGGGACCTGGACCAGGCTCATCTGCATGACAGGCTTGGCTGCATCTCCAGAAAACGCCTGTGACCTGTGTTCAGCTGTGATACCAGCAGCTACAGTGAAGGCTCTTTTAACTCAGTGACAAATGAAATGCTCTGTTCCTTTCCTGAAAGCTGTGGAAAGAAGGGGAATCATCTGTAGTATCTTATTTATGGTCTGATTCTGCCATCTTTCCATACAGGCCCAACCATTCCTTGTTCCCTGTACAGGGCTGTTGTGTTGAGGCATTCACTCCCTGGGAGCCAGCAGTTGAGTCTTTCACTAAACACAGCAGGAGCTTTTAGGCAGAAGAAAGAGGAGAAAGAAAAGTTAATGCCAAGTAATAGCAGTATTGGTCGCTTAAAGCATTCACAGAACTTTTGCAAATACTAAGTAATTACTCACAATGTTGTAGGCAAGTAGGTGTTAGTGAGGTGTGAGTTTGAGCTCTCTACCCTCCTCCTTCAGAAAAGCTTTACCAAGACATTAATTCGAAAGAGCCACCTGAAGATTGCCTTCAGCTTTCAGATGCCAAAACAGGGGTGAGAAAATGAGATTTTGTTTGATATAAGGGAAACAGCGAGGTGAGGAAGCGAGGGAGCTGGCACCGCTTGCCTTGCAGAGTCCCTTGCACATGAGGACAGCCCAGCACAGCAGTGGCTGGGCCCCATCTTTCCCTGCTAGTCTGTGTATTGGCTGTAGAATCAGAGAATCAATACAATGGTTTGGGCTGGAAGGGACCTTGAAGGTCATCCAGTTCCAACCCCCCCGCCATGGGCAGGGACACCTCCCAACAGACCAGGTTGCTCCAAGCCCCATCCAGCCTGTTCTTGAACCCCTCCAGGGATGGGGCAACCACAGCTTCTCTGGGCAACCTATGCCAGTGTCTCACCACCCTCACAGGAAAGAATTTCTTCCTGGGATCTAATCTAAATCTCCCCTATTTCAGTTTAAAGCCATTAACCCTCATCCAATCTCTACACTAAAGAGCGAGTCTGTCAGAGGTACCAAACTCTTTTCCTCCAGAGGTGGCTGGTTTTGTTGCACTTGTTGTAGTGAGGTGAGAAGTTTTCCTTGTTTTTTCAAGATTATTTTTGAAGTCTGTGTGGGGTTCCTCGCCAAAGCTGCTGAAGGTCCCTGGGGTGAGGGTGATTGTACTAGAGCAGGCTGACCCCACCATGACCATGGTCTTGCTGCCAGCTGCCTTTGTGCCACCATGGGCTGCCTTCATTTTTCCATCTCGTCAGAGGCATTAACAGTGTGACTCAGCCACCCCGAGAGCTGGGAGAAAAGCTGGAATAAGGCACACAAGCCTCTTTCTCCTACGGTCCCATAGAGTCACAAGCCCTTTCTCTTCGTTCTGATCCTCCCGATGTCCTGGTTTGAGGTAAAACAGACCAATTTTCTGTTCAGTAGTTTTACTTTTTTAGCTGGGCCTCTTCTAACTAACTAAAGTCTGAAACAGCACATTGTTCAGAGAGTGTTTCGTCTCACAGTGATCAGACCTGATTATACCAAGGGATGGT
>VZTM01007507.1:72439-133777 GCA_013400555.1 Jacana jacana
GGGGGAGGAGGGGTCATCATCTGTCCGATTGGTCAAAACCACGACAGTCCCATAGAGTCACAAGCCCTTTCTCTTCATTCTGATCCTCCCAAATTAATCCAAACCCTGTATTTCAGCATCATTCATTCCCTCCTATGACAAGGAGGGACATTACTCTTCTTTTTTTTATTCTTCCATAGACTTTTTAAAGTCTACCTACCCTGCTGCAGCTTGAAGCCATTCCCTCTCGTTCTATCACTAATTACCTGTAAGAAGAGACCAGCACCAACCTCTCTCCAATGCCCTTTCAAGCAGTTGTAGAGAGCGATGAGGTCTCCCCTCAGCCTCCTCTTCCTCAAACTAAACAGTCCCGGCTCCCTCAATCATTCCTCCTAAGATCTATGCTCCATAAATGCTCCATCTCTTTGTTTTAACTTCCCTGGGGCAAGTGTTTTCCAATCGTGGGCTTTTGTGTATATTTAAGTGCAATATTATGGCTAACAAATCACAAGCCGGAAAGGGGAGACGTTATGTCAGAGGACAAACACCGATACCGTCAACATTTGGTCCAACTTCACCGGAAATTTGTCACCTACCCTGTCTTTTTTGGAAGAGTCCAAAGTTTTTAAGTTCAGTGGTATTTGGCTACTCGCTGCTTTGGCTGACCATTGCCATTCAGCCGTCGGGACCTATTTTTAGTCACATGAATAGCTAAGAACTTTTGGAGTGGATCCTGAAACGTCCTGAGACTCAACAAGAATGTGATAGTGGCACTCAGCGGAGCTCACTTGCAAGTGCTTTATTTGTTCATTCTCACAGTGCCTTTTTATCCCCGTGTTTGTCGTGAGTCACATTTCCTCTGCCCACGGCTTCCTTGTAAAAAGTAGTATAATAATGAGGTACTCTTTTTGCTAACTTAGTATTCAGCGTAGGTCCAGGAAGTTAAGCTTTCCTATTGATTGTTTTCTATGGTTGTGAGCACAAAAGCCTCTGCCAAAGTCCCCTCTGCCAGGCTGGCTGGTCAAGATCTGTCAGTGAAGTGTTTTGAAGATAATTGCTCCGCTTCCTTTGCCAATCTCTGCTATCGCTTCTGGGAACTCGGGGCTCAGTGTAGTTATCCAGCTGGGCTGCATTAAGAACTGGAGGTCAGGCCACCTTATCTTATTTATTTTAATGTGTTCTTTTAACCCAGATACAGAACTCCTCTGATGTATAGTCTGTCTGAGGACCAAGAGATCTCTGCCAAGGTAGTAGGCAAAGCTCTGGAGTCACAGTGCTGGCATTAGCAAGGAGAGATTTAAACTGAGGAACAGCCCTGAAAAAGGATGGCTGGGTGATTTATCAAGACCTCGGGTTTGTTGAATTGCAGGTGAACTTCCAGGGATGTTGCAGTGACACACACACAAATAATCTCTAATTGTAGATTGATAATTTAATCTCCTATTGTAGATGACTAAAATGTTCCAAGTAGGTGCCCAACTTTGTACTGTACTTCTCAAGTCTTGAATTACACCTTGATATGATTTTTCAAATTCTCTTCACTCACACCCCCATGTGTATGATGGCCTACATCCTCCTCTCCATTGCCAAAGCAGCTTGAAAATAATAAGGTGGCCCCTCTCAGGTCACAACCCGGAGGACAGGCTTGTTTCCAGGGTATGACATTCCTTCTGGCTATTTCTGTTCTTGTACCAGATACCTTGAAGGAAGACAGCACTGGGACCACTTCTCCTTGGTTGGAGTAGCACCAGGTCATAGAATTATAGAATGGTTTGGGTTGGAAAGGGCCTTAAAGATCATACAGTACCAAGAGCCTTCTCTTCTCCAAGCTGATCAAACCCAGCTCTCAGCCTAGAGAGGTGTTCCAACCTCTGATCATCTTCGTGGCTTTCCTCTGAACTCACTCCAACAGGTCCATGTCCTTCTTATGTTGGATGCCCCAGAGCTGGAAGCTGTACTCCAGGTGGGGTCTCACCAAGGCCGAGTAGAGGGGCAGAATCACCTCTTTCACCCTGCTGGCCACACTTCTTTTGATACAGCCCAGGATGTGGTTGGCTTTCTGGGCTATCGGTGGCTCATGTTGAGCTTTTCATCAACCAACACCCCCAAGTCCCTCTCCTCAGGGCTGCTCTCCAGCCCTTTCCACACAGTCTTTTTTTTTTTGTGCTTGGGATTGCCTTGACCCAGGTGCAGCACCTCACACTTGGTCTGGTTGAACTTCATGAGGTTTGCACAGTCCCATCTCTCAGGCCTGTCCAGGTGCCTCTGGGTGGCATCTCTTCCCTCCAGTGTGACTCCAGTTGACATCCCTTCCCTCCAGTTGACTGTGTGATGACCAGCTTGGTGTTATCAGCAAACTTTCTGAGGGTGCAGTCAATCCCACTGTCTGTGTCACCAACAAAGATGTTTAAAAGCACCAGTCCCAATACTGACCCCGAGGAACACTATTTGTCACTGGCATCCACTTGGTCATCTATCCATCGACCACAACTCTTAGAGTCACAGGATCACAGAATTGTCAGAGTTGGAAGGGACCTCTAGGATCATCCAGTCCCACTCCCCTGCTAAAGCAGGGTTGCCCAGAGCACATCAGTCAGGGCTGCATCCAGGCAGGATGTGGAAACCTCCAGAGAAGGGGACTCCACACTCTCCCTGGGCAGCCTCTGCCAGGGCTCTGCCACCCTCACCCCAAAGAAGTTCTTCCTCATATTTGAATGGAACTTCCCGTGTTCCAACTTGTGNCCCCCCCCCCCCCCCGCCCCTCGGGTCCAGCATCTGCGGGAATCAGCAGCGCAGCGGGTACCGGTGCGGGGGATGCGCGGCGCAGTGCGTACCAATGGGAGGTGTGTGCAGGGGATGCGCGGCGCAGGGCGCACCGGTGGGGTGGGGAAGATGCGCGATGCGCGGCGCAGTGCGTACCGGTGGGGTTGCGTGCGGGGGATGCGCGGCGCAGCGGAGGAGCCGGAGGCGGGGTGGGGAGGTGGGGGGAGGAAAACCGCGTTTCTTCCGCAGCACCCCCAACCCCGCGGTGCGGCAGCGCCCCCTGGCGCCTCCCGCGGAATGGATGGGAGGGTAAGGGGAGGGGAGGGGGGAGTAGGACCGACCCGGGGGCCTCTTCCAGCGGTATTTTGGGAATCATAGAGTCGTCAGTGGGTCGCTGAGGGCGCAGTCACTAAGCCCCGCTTCTCGCATGCCTGTGAGGATATTTTCCTTAATCTCCTCTTTCCTCTCTGGAAAAAGAAGAGGAATCACAGAATTGTTGCGGTTGGAGACGACCTCTGAGATCACCCAGCCCGACCATACACAAAAATACAACCCACACCCTACAGTATCAGCCACTAGTGCCACATCCACTCGTTCCTTAAACACTTCCAGGGATGGTGACTCTACCACCTCCCTGGGCAGGCTGTTCCAGTGCCTGACCACCCTGCCAGTAAAGCAGTTCTTCCTGATATCCAGTCTAAACCTCCCCTGCCACAACCTCAGACCATTTCTTCTGGTCCTGTCATTATCCAAGTGGGAGAAGAGGCCAGCACCCACCTCCCTACAACCTCCTTTCAGGTAGCTGTAGAGGGCAATGAGGTCTCCCCTCAGCCTCCTCTTCTCCAAACTGAACGTGCCCAGGTTGATGGCCAATGACACCAGTGATGCCAACGATGGAAGACAATGTGGTCAGCTTAAGTGCAGCTCTTGCAACAAGGCACCTTTCAAAGCAGCACACTGGAACACAGACCAGATGGCCCATGGCTTCATTTTATCCTGTGGTGGGGTCAGAGCTGACTCCAAACTCATTGATGAAATTACCAGAAATCTGCTCCTCATCCTGTGGAGATCCAGGCAAGCTATTTTCCCTTCCTGTATTTATTCTTTACCCCAGGAAACTCTTCTCATTCTCCTTGCTTCTTCTTGCCAATCATCCCAGTGCCCCCTGGCACTGCCAGCCGTGGGCTGCAGACCGAGTTACTCCTGGCCATGTTGGTGGCCAACGATGCAGGAGTTGGAGCCTTCATGTTATTGCCAGTGCTTGCACCATGTGGATGGTGAACCCCACCAGCGCTGGGGCAATGCTGGAGCCAGCCACCCACCTTTTCAGTATCTGTGGGGAGAAAGCAAGTGTTGATGGCTGGGTCCTCACCTCTCTGTCAGTGAAACCACCTCCAGGGCTGCAGCAAAGCTAAAGGTGCAAATATTATTCCAGGCCTTGCTCTTCAGGCTAAAATGCATCTTTCTCCTTAGCCTGCAAGAGGCTGTGGCTCAGTGTCTGCAGATGCTGGAAGGTGGGATAGGTGCAGGTTGTGAAATCAGCCCCCCCAGCCAGGAGAAGGCCAGCCAAGACCTCCCCAATGCAGGGGGCACAGGTAGGGGACCACAACCCCCTGTCCTGCAGGAACCACTCGCTCCATGAGGACTTCCAAGGCTGGACACCGATTCTCTTTGCTTCTGGAAGAGCAGCAAATGGCATTTACTTCCCAAGGCTTGAACCCAAGCAGGGAAGTACAGGAATAACAAGGCTCTTAGATGCTTTTTCACTAACAGTGAGTTCTCAAAGCCACTTTGATCTGATCCTCGGAGCATTTTTTCCTGCCCTCTGGCCTCTCTGCACTTTAACTACAAATACAATTTCATGGAATAACATTTTTATGACCTCCTTGCCTTGGACACCTTTTTTTTTTTTGCTTTTTCTCATTGCCATGTGGCTTAGACACTCTTGGCACAAGCGTGGGTGGGTGTCACACGTGAAGCTGGACACCCAGAGAGACCCACACTCTTCCTTGCTGAGTCAATTCACAGCCCCAGGGCACTCCAGGGTTTTTTTTCTCCACCCTCTAAACAAATAAAACTCAATTTGGACCCAATGGGAAAAGTAAAAAGGCAACAGAAACATTTGCCTGAAGTAGGGATAATAGAAAAAGCAACAAGCAGCTTCTTTCTCTCTCAACCTGCTACAAGAAAGCTTGATTAATATGGGTCTTTAGTAGTAGTCCAGTAAGGAGAACAGGAGTGTTACTGGGAACATCCTGAAACCTGTTAATCTGCTTAACGATGCTGGTGTTGTTCTCCGTGGCTCTGATTCAGAACCAGTTATTGATTATTAGTACCTCAGGTCTGGCTTTCGTGCACACTCTTATGTCGATGAGACCCGCTCTGTTTTCATGCTTGTGTCATGTAGAACTTCCTTTGGGAAATAACGTGCTAAGCGAGCTTTGAATCAGCAAGGTTTTTCTCACCTGAAAAGTCTGTCTCATACCTCGCTGACTACATTCTGGAATAAAGCAAAGCAAGAGAAATAAAGAGAAAAAAAACCAAAACCCAAGAGAAATAAACCCCTGCGTTTTAGCAAACCAATGGAGGTGTCAGCTGAAGCGCAGTTAAAGTAGTGAAATAAATGAGCAATGTTGGTAATGCTAATCTTATAAAGAATTACAACACCCTCAACAATGCCAGGACCTCAGTGGGACACATTCCAGCTGAAAAAAAATAGTCACTGATCTTCTGGGCCTTTGGATTGACAGTGGGGGAGAGACGAGACATAACGTAGCATGAGTTGCGTGCCACCCTCCAGGTCCTCAGACCTCTCACGAGCTGCTGGCAGCTCCGTCCCTTCCTGGCTCTCTATCACACCTCTCCTCGCAGTGTCCCCAGTTTGGAGGACAGGCTTTCATGTCTTTCTTTATGGTGTTGCCCCCAGGAACCAGCACCTCTCCAATAAGCAGCCTGGAGGATGATAATCCATCAAGGGGGCAGCTTTACACCGGGTTTCTGTGAGATGAACGTCAATACAAATCCCATTTACTCTTGGCCAATTCTTGTCAGGACAATATTAAAAATGTAAATTAATTAGGGACAGTTTAATGGTTTAACAGGTGCCACAGATGAGGGGTTTCCTCTTGATAAAGCTGAGAATTCTGTTCTCCTAGGTGAAAAAGAGTGACCTCTTGTTTTGCCACGTAAAATACCTGGTCTGCTCTTCCTCACCTTATCAGACACCAGTCTCTGTGAGAATAACGGCATCTTGAGAGTTAACACGTTTTTTTATAAGGAAAAAAAAATAAAAATCAACAAGGATCAATTCTTAAATCTGAGTCAGTGACCAAAAATTCCAAACATGAACAAAGTCCATGGCAGAACTGAAGTTGCTATTAGTTTTCCCAGCTTAATAATTACACAATTAGCTAATAATTATCCCACTGGCAAGCTTGCCTCCTGCACAACTACCTCTGGATCGTTTAGTGATAGATAGAAACAATCCTAAACGGCGTCTAAATCTAGGTTACAGGTCTGAGATGTTTATAGTCCTGTGCTTGGAAGGGCCCTACCAGCCAGTCTTCAGACTTCTTCTTACCACCATTAAGAGACAAAATGAGAAGGACCCTCTGTGGATGGATGCATTTTCCCGTTTCTCTCACTTACCCACACCTCTCTCTTTCTACCTCTCCCAGTTTTTCGAAATAAAGGCATTTATTCGTGATTAGGAGAGAGAGCCACAGCGCTTGGATGGTGCTGTGAAGTGAACTCATTTCACTGGCAGGGTTCTACTAGCTCAGGATGTGACTAATTGCCCCCCTCCAGGAGAACCTGAGGCTGCCTATTCCACCTTTCCCTCCCATGCCAGGGTAGGGGGAAAGTCACGGAGCAAACACATTGTCCCCTGTGCCAGACACCCCACGCAGCCCTGTCTGAAGTCAGACATTGAAGTCAGCTTCTCCATTGAATTTAAGGACCTTCAAATCAGGTCACGGAGGAGGGAAAAGAAACAGCTTTCTGTTGCTTTTCAGCTTTTGCTGGAGGAGGGGAAAACATCCATGTGAAGCAGTGTCATTTTTAGACCTCTGGTTTGTTTTTTTTTTCTTTTCCTTCTTTTAGGAGGACATAAGGTTGTCTCTGCAGCGCTCTGAGGTATGGCACAGACTGTTTGTACACACAAAAAGAGACACTTCCACGTGAAAATAAGTTATTTAATGCCTTTACCTGCATTACTCAGAATGACGGGTGTTTCTGTCGTGCCACACGACAACATCATTCTTCACTGAACTACACTCCTAAAAGCACATCTTGGGTTTTTTTTCCCAGTGGAAAAATATATCATTTTCATGGAAGCTCTTCTATGGAGGTCTTGCTCTGGTTTCACAGCACATTTCACACCACCATATGCCATTAAACCCCTGTCAGATGACAGACATAAAATATTGAGCTACAACGCAGGCCGTGCAGGTCAGTATCTGGGATGGCAGCCTTACTTTCAACATAAAACAAAGACATTCACTTCTTTCCCCGCTGCACCACTTTAGACTGAGTGATGTGGAGGGGAGATGTTGGAAATCTGGGTTCAGCATAAGCTTTTGACAGTCACCTCAAGGAAACAGTATTTTTTAAAGGAAGCTCAACGTTCCCCTTACTGACACAAGGATGTGCAATTAGGAAACCAATGTCAGCTTTCCATCTGGGAGCAAACTGTCCCTTAGAGACCCCTTGCCAGGTGAGGGACATCTCTGCACGCTCTCTACTGTCACACAGGCTGGCTGTGGATTTCACCTCAGTGTACACTGTGGATCCTTCCATGCAAAGGCTGAAGGAAGCAGGACCCACCTTGACCTCCTACTAAAAAGATGAGTAGCGAGAACAGACTCGGTTTGGTTTATTTGCTCCAGAGTAAGGAGTTCTCTGAGGGTGCATTGGGATTTCCATGCAAACTGCATTATTTAGTTCCACTGATTTATTCTTTTTTTCCAATGTAAAATGAATAGTTGAATGGGAAGATGTTTCATTAAATTACTCACCTTAACAATGTTGTATTTGGGTTTGAGTTTTGTTTGGGTTTTTCTTTTAACAAGAGACACCTTGTTTTTAAAGACCCTCCAGACAGTTACACTAGGGAAATGCCATTTGCAGTGTTATGAATTCCAAGTTTTCCACACAGCAAGAAACCCAGCTTAGTAGTAATATCAGGTTTATGCTGTTTCTTACTTGTAACACAAAATGAAAGGCTCAGATGTCTGTCCCCACTGAGCCAGCTGCATTCAGGTCTCCACTTACACATCTTCATCAGCGTAGACAAAATAAAGGCTCACATGATAAAGCCCGTTGGAGAAAGTCTGTTAAAAACCACATTTCTTCCCTGTGAATCAGAGGAGACATCTGAGTCTTGGGTGCTTCTTCTCTGAGGAGATTTTTCTAATTCAGTTTCCTCCCCTAAGCGCATCCTTCTGCAGAGTAATTCCTGAATAGACATGGAGGGACGAGTGTCCACCCTTTGTAAGAGGGGACCATTTACTTGCAGCACAAGCATTGGAAACACCAAGGTGTTTCACAGTATCTCAAGCCACATGAGGTCTCTGTTCCATGTCTGGTGCTCTTCTTCCCTCTCTCCTTCCCACAATTATATTAGGGAGAAGCCAGAATTGTGTTACACCTCTCTTTCCTCAGCTTCACAGTTTCTTTTCTAGATGCAAATACATACCTGGGTCACACCATCACATTTTTGTACCTATCAAAGCATCTTAGTTTCCAAATTGAGACAGTCTTTCACTCAGATTTGCAACTGCAGCAAACTGCCAGTCTTAGTGGAAATGCCCAGCTGTAGAAGCGTAACAGGTATTATTTCACATAGAAAGGACGGGAATCGTTTTCCTTTCGTTGTCTTTTGGCACTAAATCCTTCACACTCACGAGGGCCAAGCCAGCTCTGCATGGACACAAATAAGGAAACTGGTTATTCTTTCTCAGGAAGAGAAAAATGCAGCTTTGGTGAATTTTCACAGCCGCTACTTTGGAGCTGGCCACATGCTTCCCCCCAGCTTCGGTATTTCTGACTGCTGATCCAAATCCAGCTCTGAAATACCGGGGGGCTGGCTCCCATTGTGACCAGTCAGACCAGCAGCTGCCTGCCGCGGCTGTCCAGCACGCCCACTTGCCCACACGCTGAGGAATCTCAGCTATTTCATTACACATTGGAGCCAGAGCTCAGGACAGGAGAAACGCTGCTGAAAGCTCTCCATCACCACCAAAAGCAGCAGGAATGCAAGTGTCAGTGTTTGAGGCCATCGCTGTGGCACTTATCAGATGCTCAGATTTATTGAGCTGGGGCGGGGGAGAGCTTATAAAGGTTTACAAATGAACTCTTTAATCTAGTGCCAACTTCTCCCCCCCCCTCCCCAATTTCCTGCCCTTTTGGTTTAAAAAAAAACCCCAAATGACTGATCTGTTGCTAACACCTGGAGTCAGAATGCAGGTTCCACCTCTTGGCAAAGCAGGGTGCCCTGTTTGGCAGCTGCCAAGCAGTTATTGCTGCTGCCTGGTGGGTTGACTCCAGGACAGACAGACAGACAGACTGACTGGCATGCCACGAAGGACACAGTTCCTGAGGACTGGTAAAAATCAAAATATTATTGAAATTGAAAATAACTTAGACCTTCCTCTGAAGAAATCTCAATGAGCAATGTTAAAACAGGGCAATATATGGTTTTCTTAGGAAATATAATGACGTGAGATGTTCTTGAGGGAAAGCCTAGGGACTTTAAAAAGCCCCACATACATATATATATACACATATATCAGCAGAACCTGATACCTCCTGACCTAGCACCCCTCTAGTCTCCTAATACATCCTGGCAAGACAATTCAGACTTCACCACCTCCAGGTGCATATACTGTTTTTATTCTTAACTACATTTTTCACAAAAATAAGTAAAGAGCTGTATTTGTGTGGGTCTTACAGCTCTTACGTGAGTCTGGAATCCACTCTCCCCCACTCACGGAGCAATACCCCCGCATTGGCTCGCCTCCAGTGAGCCAGTGCTCCCAGTGCTAGAGAAACTGGTCACAGCCCAGTTCCTATTGCTGGGCTGGCAACTGGCCACCCCTGATTAGGATGGTGAGGTAAGGAGATTGGTCTTTGAAGTCAACAGTACCTGAGGGCCTCCTCCAAATGTACCCAGCATTGGGTTGGCATCCAGCCTGGGGATTGGCCCTCAAGTCAACCAGCTTAACTTGCTGGGACCAGTGGACACGACTGTCACGCTATTAGACTCAAACCGGTGTTTTCACTGGTACAAGCTCCTTGAAATGATTTTGACTGTCAACACCTGACCTCCTATTTAATATAGAGTTAGATAATAGAAATACATCAGAAAAGCAACATAGTAGAAAGTGCAGGAATAAAAAACTCCTCTGGAACCATTTCTGTTCATTGGGTGGCTGGTGGTGTCTTGTGAGCAGGCATTAGTTTGGTCCTTAGGAAAACGACGGTCGGTGTATGCCTTAAGAAAGGGTTGGTCCCTCAGCTAGCTCATGGTGGAGAATAAGCTCACTTGCATAATTTGAATCTTGACCACAGATTGCAGAATAGGCAGCATTTTAAGGTGACCACTGGTAAGAACAAAACAAGCCAAGAAACAAAACAAGCCAAGAAACAAAACAAGACAGACGAACACTTGCAAATATGGAGTGAGTTTTTGCTGTTGCTTCCAAGCTGTGTTTCTGGTGTGATTTTTTGGGTCTTTTTCCCCCTCCACTGACAGGTACGGCCAGCCAGCCTGAGACACAACGAGAAGGCCAGGCAGAGCTATAGATCTCTATAACAGCAGAGCAAGCAGCTGAGATGTGCTGGGTATACACGTGAGAAGGGCTACAGATGTTATTAATCTTGAAGAAATTACTAAATAAATAGAAAGAAGGAATCAATGCAGAGTTTCTATAAGCATAAACAGCCATCCGCTTTAACACAGTGTGCACCAGTTGGCGTGCATATAATCAGCATGGGTGTGTGTCCCGCTTTGAGGTAAACCAGAACCAATTCTCCTTTCAGTAATTTTTACTAACTTTCCTCTATTTTGCTTAAGCTATGGTAGGTTTTGTGCGCTGTGAAAAAGTTCTTTCAAATTTTGCTGGTTGTTGTGATGAAAATTTCCCTCAACAGCCCTCTTTCTGGAGCCCACAGGTGGGCAGTGCATCCCTGGAGATTGTTTTGAAAACCTGACTAGACAAAGTCCTGAACAACCCAGTTGAACACTGATGTTAGCTTGCTTTGGGCAGAAGGTTGGACTAGATGGTCTCCAGCAGACCTTTCCAACTCGGTTCTTCCCGTGATTCTGCAGTTACACGATGCCTGGCCATCAGGTGAAGGGTTTAGCTTTCTGCCACAATTGGCTCAACGCTGGATATGTCTGCCTTTGCAGAGTTCCTCTGGGAGGATGCCCTTGCCTTCTGACAAGTGCTGCCTCTTTTGTAGCGGCAGTTTTCAACCCAGGCGTGCCTGAAAGCTGGGGAGATGGACTGCAGAGCGTGACTCGGGGCTGCACTCCTTCGCCGGCACACACACAGCAAGGACTTCAGCTCAGATCTGAAGCTCTCGTTCAGCCAACAGTAAATGAAGGGGTTGTAGCAAGTGCTGCTCATGGCAAACCAGTGAAAAGCAAAGTACAGAGCGTTGCTGCTGTGGATGGCCCTACAGGAGATCAACACCACGTAGCAGTTCAGGGGGAACCAGCATACCGCAAACACAACCACCACCACCATCAGCATCTTCAGTGTCATCTTCTTTTTCCTCTGATGGGCATAGTACTGCTCCATGGTGAGGTCCCCGATGGCATTTCTGAGCCAGAGCTTCTTGGCCACCATGGTGTATGTGATGGAGATCACAAGCAAGGGCAGGACGTACAAGAGAACAAAAGTAGTCAAGTCCAAATACTTCCAGAAAAGATCAGCAGGAGGAGGGAAGCTGGGGAGGCAGACCATTCGTATTGTTCTGTTCCTGAAGCACAGAGAGAGAAAGAACTGTCAGTTCCTCTAACAGATGCAAACAACACCTGGAGAACAAACATCTCAGGCATTCTTCCAAGTTTTAGTAAAGGTACAGCTAGCAAAACTCAGTCAGTGACATGGGCAAGGGCCACTTCCAATGGAAAATTTTCCTTCTGTTTGACCTTTGGCCCCAGTGAAGGTATTTTAAACACATCCCAAGGACAAGAAAAAAACCCCAAACATTCCATATTGACATCTGTGCCCTCTAATGATGAAGAGCATCTCTCCTCTGTGCCTACCTCAGATTACAGGGCTGGGTCCTTGAGCCAAAATCAACTAACAAACAAGCCTGAAAGCATTTCCCCTGATTTTCATCGTCCTTTTGTGGGGAACACACCGTGCAGTCAAAGAGAAGGAAGGCTTTTCTGTTTCACCAGGCTTTCCTTTTGAGTAACACGGATGGAGAGAGGTGCGCCTTGGAGTCTGTGGGGCTTAGATTAAGTTGCATGTGTCATATTTTAAAAAAAGCACCATGTAAATGTCTTACCCGATATAAAATCTTGTCAACGTCTGATAAATGGCATGAGGAAGTGAGAAGCAGCTGGCCATAACCCAGATGATAATGATGCAAATCCCTCCTTTCACCATGGACATGCGTGGCTTGAGAGGGTGCATGATGACCTGCGGAGAACAACCAATCCTGAGGATTTACAATGCCTTCAATTGATAAAAACAAGCTGCAAGCTTTAGGAAAAAGAGGATGCATCTTTGCTTTATCCATGTCCAGGAGCAAGCTGATCATGCTGGTCACTGAGAAAGAAGCAAACAGCATGTGTGCTCTCCAGGACAGCAAGGAACACTCAGCATGGTCGTCAAGTGTGGCACAAGTTGAAAGCCAAGAGGCTGTTCTGGCTTGTAGTATGGTGCAAAAAAGTCTCCTCATTACTACAGACAAGGGCTCCAACACAGAGGGCAGCCACAACATTTGGCCCTTGGTGGACTGGCAAGACAGAGTGCCAAGATGCTTGAGAACCACGGCTGAATGTATTCTTTGGCCAACATGGCACTAGCAAATGTGAAGGCACTAACAAATGTGAAGACCTTTTTATAGTCACAGTTTACCCTGGGAAATTCTGGCTATGGCATGGTGTCATCCAAGGTGGGTTTGTTGCTAAGGAGGGCTACTTCACCTGACAACCTCTTGGTCACTCTTTCAGCCTTATATTGGAGTTCGAAGCACTACAGCAGCTCTGCATCCCTCCAGGGTTAAAAGGCAGAATGAACTCATTTACAGGACTCTGGAGAGTATAAGGGGTGGAAAATACAAAGAGATGTGCAAGTATTAAATGGTAGTGCTGGCCCGGAGCCCTGAGCAGAGAAATACGCATCAGCTTGGCTTCAGAGATCATGGTGGTTAGATATCTGCTGAGCTACATGCACTGTGGATGATTATATTAGGCAATGAAACAATAGATAAAAATAGACCAGTTGTGCAATCCAAATGATCTTTTGGCTGAGGAAGCCTCTGGTATTTTACGCATGTCTTTTCTAGTCTCATTATAAATATCTACTTAATCGAGCTTCTACAACTCCCCTGAAGCACCTGTCTGCTCTGGTACCTCTCAGGACCAGTAGTATTTTTAGAGGCAAGTGTTGATTTCTCTTTGCTCAGAGACATCTCCTTACTTCTATTTTTATCCCCTTGGTTCATACTAGTTACGTCCACTCGAGGAACCCACTCGAATTTAAAGGCAGGTGTT
This sequence comes from Jacana jacana, assembly GCA_013400555.1. Classification (NCBI taxonomy): domain Eukaryota; kingdom Metazoa; phylum Chordata; class Aves; order Charadriiformes; family Jacanidae; genus Jacana; species Jacana jacana. The sequence continues at coordinate 85,917 of VZTM01007507.1, forward strand.
GTGTTTGCCCTTACTTAAAAAACCACTTCTTGATACCGAGCCATGCTTTGCAATCAACTCGGAATCTACTGATTAAAACAAATCGTTACCCAAATGCTCTGCTTTCAGGACCTGTGATGTTGCACGTAGAACGGGCAGACAACCAAACTTTTTGTGGTAAAAAAGACAGAAATGGATGATCTGTACTCTGTCAGTCAGGGTAATTTTCTGACACCAGATGGAGCACATCCCAGACAATCAGAGTAGAATCCATTATTGTTTTGAACTTCATCTAGCCGTGTCATTTATCATGTGAAATTGCTTTTCAGTAACAACGGGAGNACAGTTGTGCAGAAAGGTTGGTGATAGCAAAGCACAGCCTGGGAACACCTAGATATTCCTCAAAATGTACTGGGGTTTGCATCTGCATTCTTCATTCACTGCTAGAGGAGAGGAGAGGAGAGGAGAGGAGAGGAGAGGAGAGGAGAGATTCTCACCTTGAACTGTGTGTGGTAACACAGTTTTCAGTACTTCCAGCTTTAGGCGTCCCAAAGTAATGGGGCAAACCTAAAAACTGTACGACTTGATAAATGAAGGGGCAACAACTGTATTTGGCACCGTATTTTCTAGCAAACATAGAGGTGACATTTATCACATACCTGATGCCGATCCAGAGCGATGGCAGCAAGGGTCAGCACAGACACATGGACGGAGCAGTACTGGACAAACCGGCTTATGTGACACATCAGCTTCCCGAAAACCCAGGTGCTGCTTACAAACCGCACCTGAAGAACAGACAAAATCGGATTAAGACGGTGTGCGTTATCTGAAGAGTAGCAACTAGACTTCCCTGGAGTATAAAATCATAGAATCATTCAGGTTGGAAGAGACCCTTGGGATCATCAAGTCCAACCATCAGCCCCACTCTACAAAGTTCTCCCCTACACCAGATCCCTCAACACCACATCTAATCTACTCTGAAACACAGTCAGGGACTCCACCACCTCCCTGGGCAGCTGATTCCAGTGCCTGACCACTAAGGTATGGTAAGGAAGAAATGCTTTTACAGCATTTCCTCATGCTTTGTAGATGCATTATGCTCAGTTTTCCTGGGGAAACATTAACTATGCAAGAGGCTTTGAAACAGAGGTGAGATCTATGATGCTGAGCAAACAAATCCACTTCAGTGTATGTGTGTTTGCACCTGCAGGTGTGCATGTAGTGTGGCCCTCCTGGAAGCTGTAAAGAAATCCAGTTGCTTGCCTCCTTCAAATCAGTTGCAGGTCTGGCATCGTTCAAATGTTTGTGGATGCTGAAAGTTGTGTGGGTTCAAAACTTAGTGAGAGAAATTCATGGAAGAAAAAATCATGGAGGGCAGTGAAATAGAATCATAGAATGGTTAGAGTTGGAAGGGACTTTTTAAAGATACCCCATCCCTGGAGGTGTTCAAGGCCAGGCTGGATGGGGCTTTGAGCAACCTGGACCTGGTGTCCCTGCCCACCGGACACTTCCCACCAGACCAGGTTGCTCAAAGCTCCATCCAGACTGGCCTTGAACACCTCCAGGGATGGGGAGGTAACACCTCTCAGTTAGGGACTCCCTGTCTGTGGAGCATCCCTGCCTACCTGCCCTGTGCCAGCACCATTTCTGGGTTCTGCAGGTACCACCCACGCTCAGAAGCAGGACATGGAGCTGGGTAGCAGGCTCTTGCTCGCATGCTGACCTCTAAGACTGAGTCTCCTCTCCTCACATTGTGTCAGGTACATCAACAGCAATTTCAGGAGTGTCAATTAAGTTACACAAACAGAGAGGAAAATTTTATCCTCCTTTCGAAAAAGCAACTCACACTTTCCAAGATGAGCCACCTTCCTCATTGATCTGACCTCTGCAGGTACAAGAACCATCTCCACCTGGGCATGAAATCCCAGGGAAGGGAGGGAGGCAGGGAACATTTAAAGTCCCCCCATGCCCCAAGACTGCAGTGGCAAGAGCAGCATGACATTTCCTATGATGTCCCAGAGAGGTGTTACTTATCGTGGCTTTTCTGCAGAGGAGATTATTCCAAATAATGGTGGTTTCTCTCACTTCCTTGTTATTTATGACCATGCATTATTTATTCCAAATTAATGCAACTCATTCTGGGAGCAGGTTAAGCTAATTTGAAATAAAGCACATTTACTATGAAACCTCTGTCCACACAGAAAATTAGTCAAGACTAGCTAATCTCCTTCCAATTAATCTAATTAATTTCTCAATAGAGACAACTCTAGTAGTAATGACTGTCACTGAATGCGCAGCAACAGGCTGTTTCTTTGAGGCTGATGGAAAGCTCTTTCCTAAGAGAGGTTCCAGTTATTTAATTACTTGTGCCTGATGTGTGAGTGTTGTGTGAACACACAAGAGGGCACTATCCTTTCCCTGAGCAGATTCCAAGAGGTGAATCCCATCAGAGCAAGGCAGAGAAATCCCACCAAAGCAACAGGATCAACTTAAGAAAAGGTGAATTCAACCTGCTAATTCAGGGACTGCTTTTGGAAGGCAGAAGAACACTAAGGCCAGCTCTAAGGACCGAAGCAGGAGTATTTGGGATGCTTTAAAACCAGAGCTGTGTCAAATCCAGCTCCACCGAGAGTTCTACTTACACAGTGCTTATAGATGGTGACAGTGGGGCAAGAAATGAATCTGTTTAATTCTTCCCATCTCGTTCTTTTAATATTTTATGTCTTGTATTATTTAGGAACAAGCAGCCCCAAGAAGCACAGTTTGTGGTGCCCGAGTAAGAGTCGTGCCAAGCACAAGCACAAGTACAAGCACAAGCACAGACTTGGTGGCTTTCCCTGCCATCGTTTTCACAAGGACTGACCTTGTTTGCATCTTTTCCGCAGGGAATTGGCAGCTAAGTGGGCTTTGTAGTGTCTAACTTGTCCCTGCTTCCTTCCCCCATCAAAATACACACATCTGTGCCTTGCTACCATCCTGGAAGAGGGAGGGAAGCTGTGGAGGAGCGACGCCTCCCGACAGGATTGTGAGGTCCGGGCTCTGCTCAGCGAGCCCTGCGAGAGGGTGTCGGGGAGGGAGGGACCACCACTGCAGCTTGCCTGGGAGGCACAAGGGAAGAGGGGAGGACACACCAAGAAGAAACTCTGCATATTAGCCTGCTCCTGGCCCATTCAGTACATGTGGACACAGCTGACAGGGACACACAGACACCAGCAGAACGAACACAGACAAGCCGGGTGCTCACCAGCGTGAAGGGGGTGTTCAAAATGGTGATCATCACGTCGGCAACGGCCAGGTTGACGATGAAGAGGCTGGTGGCAGAGTGCATCCTTTTGTTCTTGATCACCACGTGGCACACCAGGATGTTGCCGAAGAGGGAGATGCAGATGATCACAGAGTAGGCGACGATCAGCAGCGCCTTCACCGTCCGGCTCTGGGACTCACCCTCATACTTGGTGCCACTTTCAAAGTCCCCCAGGTCCTCCAGGTCCAAATCACTGTGGAAGAAGGACTGGTTAGGGAAGCCGTACAGGGCAGAGAAGAAGTTGGTTGTGTTGTGATTCTCCGCTCTCCAGAAGGGCTTGGAGATGTACTGCAAAGGGAACCACGTGTGCCTGCTCATGTCTCTAACACTGCCCGTGTCCCCTGGGGCGGGCTGCACGCTCCTCTCTGCCCTCCTTCCTTCCAGCTCAGCTGCTAAAGCCAGTGGTTGCAGGAGGGAACACACACTCTTGCATTTTCAAAAATCTGCCCTGTGGCTGCAAACTACGTAAAAGAGGTAATAAATGGGTCCTCCTTCCTGCGCTGAATACATGTGAGCTTTGCTCCAGGGACACTCCAGCTGCTCGTCCTTTTTCAGTCCCATATGTCCTATGCAGAGAAGCTGATTCAGGTGTGGAAATATCAGAGGTCCTCAAACACTAGGAAGAAATCCTAGTGAAAATTTCCCTCTGGGCACTGTTGTGCTTCTCTCCCACAACTCCTCCTTGGAAATCTGCTTTATTGGTTTTCCACATAGTCCTTCATCTGCCAGGTCTCCGTTTCCCAAGAGTTTTTAGAGCTCGTCAGAATCAGAAAAGCAAGGGCTGCCTTTCCCTTTTCTCTCCATCCTCAAAGTATCTCTGAGCCATACAGTGAAGCAGCTTTGCTCAGAGGCTGAATGGTCCCTGCTTTCCCCGTGATATATACAGCCTGCCAGATGACACACTGCATATGAAATAGCCAATAGTGTATCTCTTCCCAGTTTTCTCCTGAGGTGGATTGCAACCCCACACATAGACGATGGGAGAGGCTGACGTGCAGATCTAGCAGAGCAGGAAAACACAGAGGGAATGGATGTGCTCTGATCTTCCCTCTCTCCTCCCTCCCCCTCCTTTCTGGGTACCCAGCACAACAGCTGGTGGGGTGAAGCATCTTTAATAACGTGCAGCATCTTCCCTCTTCTGCTTTCCAGAGTTTTAGCAGACAGAGAACATCCGAGGATTTCTGCCTCCAGAGAGCTTGGTGCCTGGCACTGTCTCTGTCTCGCTCTCCCGTGGCATGGAGGGCAGTGTAAAAATAGTGAAATGCAACTTGAAAATGAGAATGGAAGTTTCAGGGCGCTGCTGGGTGTCTAGGGAGAGTCTCACTGCAGCTCGACCCTCTGTGTGTGCACTGGGCGGGGGGGAGAGCAGGAGCAAAGAACACCAGCATGGGTGGAAATCCCTATCCTCCTTCCCTTCCTTTGCTTACATAGTCCTTTATAGAGCAGCTCAGGATCCAAGCTCAGAAACTCGGGTGGAAAGGAGCCTTTTGGTGCTGCCTTCCTGCAGTGGGACCCCATGCCCTGGGGTGGGGGACACCTGGCTGCTGGGAGGGCAGGAGAGGCTGGGGAAGGGTCAGGTTTGCATATGGGACAGGAGACAAAACTCAACTTCTTTGTGTTTTGGACAGACTCTGCATCCCCACATTCGTTTGGCACCATAGAATGTCTTTTGACATAAGTGCCTTTTGTCATATGTGTCTTCAGAAATGACACCAGCCTTCTCCACCCTCCCCCAGCATCCCCAGACCCCGTTTTTCTCCTGGCCCACACCCTGCCCAGGGGCTGAGCTGGGCACATGGCTGGGTCAGGGCACGAACTGGCAAGTGGGACATTTCATCTTTTTCTTCATAGTTGCTGATATGTAAGGATACTAATAAATTTGGTCAGGAGGACAGTAAATCACAAATACCTCACTTATAACCATAAAGGCATAGGGCTGTGGCACTCGTGAGGCCAGAACTCTTGTTACCAAAGGAGAAATAGCAACTACTTTCCTGCACTCATCTTCTGGAGATGCAGGCCATAAGAAATCGCTGCTGAGGGCTTGGTGGTGAATGCCACCAAGTGTATTTATGTATATCTATACACACACACCTCCTTTGTGATACACACGGTGGGCCCGGCGTGGCTGGGAGCCTGTGCTGAGCGGCTCCGGTGTGGGTGAGCACCCACCGGCGTCTCCACCACGGCATTGCAGATGCTGTGGAAGCAGGCAGGGCTTCATCCTGGAGCTCCTTCACTGTACGGTTACATGCTCATTCCCCTGCCTTCCCTTTCATTCCTTTGTCATTCATTAGAAGGATGACTTGGCAGAACAACCAATGATGCACACGCACAAACTCCATCGTCGTGAAACGCCCCGTGTGCCCAACGCTATTGTCATACGACGGTGTTCTTTGCAGAACTGATTTATTCTGTCAAAGGTTCAAACACTTAAGCAATCATATCCTGTTTTGCTACGGTTATTATCCACTTCTGCACATTTTGAGCAGCTTCTAGCAGACTTCAGTGCTCATCATGCATCATAACTTAATGTTTGTTCTGGGTTCTCCAAGTCAAGCGGCGAAAGCAAGGGGAAAATGTACTTTTTCAAACACATTCATTTGGATTGCACAGAGTCAACCTTTGTTTTTTCTGTAAAAGATTTTTGGCTTTCTCACTTTGACATTCCTTGTCAAAAATTTTTGGAACTTTCAATTTTGGTGATATTATTTAGCATTTTTTTTGTTTTGGTTTTTTTTTGGTGCTTTTTTGTGTCAAAAAGAACAGTCAAATTCCTGACATTGCAATTGAGATGAAGATCCATTTTCTTCATCCATAAGATGATCCAAAGGGCCTCTTACTGTGAGAGTGGCGAGACACCGGCCCAGGTTGCCCAGAGAAGCTGTGGTTGCTCCATCCCTGGAGGGGTTCAAGGCCAGGCTGGATGGGGCTTGGAGCAACCTGGTCTGGTGGGAGGTGTCCCTGCCCAGGGCAGGGGGGTTGGAACTGCATGATCGTTAAGGTCCCTTCCAAATCTAACCATTCTATGATTCTATGGTTTTCACAGGTCAGTTTTAGACAGGGTTTTGCTTGATCTTCACCATCTCACTCAGAGAAGTCTCTCATGACCAGTAACACAGGACAGCATGGTCTTTCAGATAGAAACATGGATTGTGTTGCCTTGGCTTGAAGAGGACAAGTTGGCTGTTAGGGCTGAGTCACTCTTAGGTTCAAGGTATCATCCCAGTACTTGCCTGCAGGGACTTTTTCCTGCCTGGCAAAAATAAGGCAGATAATTCAGCAGTCAGTTTCATTGTACAGTATGTAAAAGTGTCCAGGGTCAAGGTTGCTCACTCTTGTACCTTAATTTAAGCTAACTTTAAAGAAATGGCTTCTGAAGACATGATGCAGCTTAATTACTGGACAGTACTTAATGATGACCCAGATCATAATATTAATAGAGTCTTTCCCCCCCAGGGCTGCTGCCACCATCTTAGTAGGTACACGTATTAAAATGCTTGTCCCTGTCTGCTCCCATGAAGATGTAAAGAAAATGTTTCATTACTGGAGTATCGAGCTCACAAAGCTGAATAAAATTGTCTCTACAGTTCCTTGCAGATTATTGTATTTCATATTTATAAGGTACGTAAAGACCTCCTAAGAGGGCACAAGAGAAATACTGAGAATACAAGGCCATTACATTAAACATTTTCCTGATGCAAAAGTTCCCATCACACTCCAAAACTGCATTTTTCAGCTTCTTGTCTGTGTCTCTGGCCATCCTTCTCCAAGCTCCGTTCCTGGTGCTGGGCACAGGCCTCCCACGGTGGCAGGGAAAGGCCATGAGAGCTGCTCAAGTGAAAAAAAGCACCACTCCCACTTTTGAGCCGTTTCTGCTTCAGAACACACAAAGGAGATCCAGAGAACAACCCACACAGAAGCCATCCGTGCCTCCAGGAGTATCCTCTCGCCTCCCAAGCCGGGGTCTGCAGGTCACCACGCCAAGCAAAACCCAAAACAAGGTCTGCTGGTGCAATAATGAGATTTCTGGCTTGAAAATGTCTCTGCTTTGCCCTTCCGAGTTGAAAGCAGCTGGAGTAGATGGGAAGTTTCAGTGCTTGAGCCTTGTCCAGAGGGAGAAAATTCAACAGCTAAAATTTCCCAACCCTAAATGAGGAAAAATCCATTCAATGGGCCTGTTGTATCAGGCAGCTTTTTGAAAGATTCGTGTTCCCTAGAGGAGCTTCTAGTTTAAACTTCTCTGTTTAAAATGCAGGTTTGATAAATAACTGAAAGAGTGAGAGTTATATATCAGCCCCTGGATTGTTTTTTTTCTTCCACTCAAAAGGTGTGTTATAAATAAGAGCTTGGAAAGCCCTTGAAAACCACAATCTGGGAACTTTCTCTTTTTCTCTGTCTGCTTTAATGCACTGAGGACACTCTAGTCCTCTTCATTTGCAACGAGGAGACCTGCTTTTCTGCCTCAGAAGATGCGGGATGAACAGAGGCAGAACAGAAATCTTGCAGGACGTTTCATGGACTCGATGAAAAGACTTAAAAAATAAACCATGTTTAGCAATAAGGGAGTGAATACCCCAGTAATGAATTAAATAACGCTGCCCTGCAATCCAGACAGATGTTAAGGGTTCAGAATCACAATTATATCTCTCTTAGGGGCTCTTTACTGTGCAGAACCGCTTCATGTCATGGCAATAGCAAAGCCTACAGTACACTGCTCCTGAACGTGGGGAAAGGCAGGCGAGCTTCAGCGTGTCTCGCCATAGTGGCTGGTGCAAGGAAGGCTGAGAGGGTCAGCAGCCTGCTGAGAGCCATGCCATGCCATGCCATGCCTTGCCTTGCCTCAGCTGGCCCAGCCACTGGCCCTGCTGCAGTGGCCACCACGGTTGGAAGCAACGCTCCGAGCTGCGTTTACTTGAAAAATTGTTCAGAGCCACCGAGTGCTTTGGGGAGAGCTTTTCTGTGCAGGTTACACCAAGGTCTGGCTTCTGGAGAGAAAGAGATCTGCCCAGCCTGCAGCACTTGGCAACACGAGCTTTGTCTGTGTGCTCCTTCATCCCCACTAACAGCAATCACCGTCGGCTTTCTCTTGTGTTCCCCTCTCGATACGGGAGAGTCACTGCAGATATAATCTAGCTTTTACAAAGTGTTTTAATTTACTGAGAGAAGACTTTTAGGCAAAATCATAAAATTTGCCACTCTGAAATAATAACAGCTGCTAACATTTAAATTAGAAGCATTCCCTGGCAACTAATTCCTTCTGTATCTGCTTAATGGCAATAAAATTGATGGGTGTGCTTGGTGCAGATAAGGTTTATTTAGGGTCTCTAGTAAGTCTACTGTTTGATCTTCACTTTGTGAGCACTTAAATGATTCAGTGCAGCCCAAAAAGAGGAGCCCCTTCTGCTAAGTACACCACCCCATATCTCTTATCAAAGTGATTCAATTCAAAGCCAGGCAGGAACCCTCTAGGTGTGACCTGCAAATGATTATACACCCTGCCCACCGTCTGCCGATCTGTCTCAGCATCCAATTAGTGCTGTGCTTAACGATGTGGACACTGAACTAAAGCTTTTCAATCATTTAGCAACATCCAAGGACGCTGCTGGAAATGTCTCTGGATTTTGGGACCACAGACAGGCAGTCTGGAGCTGGGGGCTGTGGAGAAGACAGGCTCTGACCCACAGAATCTCATCCCCTTCCAGGCAGAGGAACGCTGCTCCAGAAAAGAGCAGCCTAATAAAATAATGCCATAAAATCTGGTGGAGAAGTGCTCTCAAGAAAGGAAAGTTGGTGGAGAGCATTGAGCTTCAGGGCTGTTGCTGCCTGTGGTAATGTGCCATTACCCATCACCAGTGTTACCTCCAGCACCATCAAGGACTTGCTCAGAATCAAATATGTGGTGCAGGGTGAGTGCCTTTGTTCTCCAATCTCAGCAATCTGCAGTAAAAAATAGTGGCTTTTGGTAGGCAGCACCTCACAGCGTTTCTTCTTTGTTTCAGGTTCTTTCAGCCCCCTCTCTCAGAGTGAAAGCTGTGTTTTATTTATTGCTTTTACTAATTCTACCTTAAATATGCTGAAATAAATGTCTACATTCTGTCCTCCCACTTCCCTGTCCGTCCTCCTGAGCTAAAGGTCACTCTGCCGCCTCCACCACCACCTGGGTGGTGAGAAGTTCATGTGCAGGGACAGTCCATCAGTGCTGGCCCACGACTCAAAGTTTGGATGTCTGCAAAAGTTACTTAAGACAGTTGAGCTCTTTGGGCCTCAGCTTCTGAGGGAGACAGTAGGAGCCTTTTGTCTCTCCCAGTAACCTGCTCTTCCTACTATGGCATTCTTGAACAGGAGAAGCCAAATCCTAGCTCAGCATGTGTGCACACAAACTCCTTTCCTGAAATCCTTATGCCCATTTACTCCCTCTGGGCGGCCCAGCAGACCACTGGGCAAAACGACCCTCCAAGGTGGGGATACCCTTATCCAAGAGCTCACATCAAGTCACTGCAAATCTGCTGCAAGACTTCCTTCCCTGCTGACAGGGAGATTGATGAATTCCTCTGTGATACCTTGAAATGTGCTTTCATGAAATTGCTAATTTTGGTGGTTTTAGATGGGGAAAGAGCCCCCTATTAAGAGAAGACATTATACAGAACAAGCTGTGAGGGAAAGGCAAACCTAGTCATAGAAGATCATCGAGTCCAACCATCAGCCCCACTCTGCAAAGTTCTCCCCTACACCAGATCCCCCAGCACCACAGCTAAACAAGTCTTAAACACATTCAGAGATGGGGACACAACTCCCTCCCTGGGCAGCCCATTCCAGTGTCTGACCACTCTTTCTGGGAAGAATTCTTTCCTACCACCCAGTCTAAATCTACCCTCTTGTAGCTTGAAGCCATTCCCTCTTGTTCTATCACTAACTACCTGTGAGGAGACATGAAGAAGGCATCCAGTATTGCATTTTTTTTGCTGTATAAAGAGAGAAGTTTAGCACATTATTTTGGAGATGAAGAGGAAGAGACATCCAGGTCAACCCTGCAAAGCCTGAGGTTGATCTGACTGTACAGTGCAGGCATCCTCACCCCTCCACAAGCTGCTTTCCTTGCTGTTGCAGTCAATGGAGCTTAAACAAGATTCAGCATTGGGCTGGAAGGGTGGAGATACCCAGTTGTGGGATCTGGCTTAGACCCTAGAGATACAGGCTGTCCTCCCTGTGTGAAGCCTGCAAATCCTGTCTGTCACTTGGAGAGGTCATCACGTTCCCTTTGGTCTGAGTCGGAGAACCACAGCAGCAACTCCAGCACAGGTGGGTTTCTTAGTGCTGGGGGTGGACTGGGGGTGGGCTGGGGGCAGGTGGCCACCCCCTGTCCCTCCAGCCACACCTGCATCCCTTCTCCTAGAGCCAGGCATGGCAGGGCTTCAGGAACAGCAGGTCGGACCTGCTTCCTTCTGTGGAGAAGCAGAATCGGTAAACAAAGAGATAAATGAATCGTGTAATCAGAAGATGCTCAGGCGAGAAGGGAGAGGGTGGAACACAGACTGTGTAGTCATTCCAAAGTAAACCTCTCTAATTACTTTCAGGTCCTCCTTGAAGAGCTGAAATTTCTTTGCGGTGGAACGGAGCACCCCGAGGTAAACAGACACTCTGCAGTTCTAGTGTCTTTTTTTTCCTTTTCTTCTTTCTTTCACTGGAAAAAAAGAAAAAAATCCCTCTTTGTGGGGAAAAACATGAAAGTAAAGTGCTGGGTACGGACTGTCTATCTGCCAAGGTACTTAATTAAATCTCCCTGAAATGGCACTTGAGCTTTTATTCTCCCAGCTTTCCTGGGAGGCAGTGAAATGCAATTGCCATTCTGCAGACAGAGGAGAGGGACAGATGCTCAGAGGACCTGTGTGGGATTACTTGGGATGCTGATGCTCGAGTTAGGAGCTGAAAATGACTTCTCTGGATACATGGGATCAGCCTTCCCATAGCGAAGACTGGCACGTAAGCATCCTGTAAAAACATCCACAGTGAGTGGTGAGGAATTACATGACCTCGTGATTCAAATGTTGTATTATCATGGTCTGGAGTTTGCACACACGACTAAAAGGAGCCACGCACAGCATCCCATATGCTTATCCTGAAAACCCTAAAATAGGCAGTTCTGCAGACTGGAATCAGTGCAGATCATTCTAATATTTTGTGCTAAGAGACATTGGAGCATGCCTGCTACTTTCTTTTTGCAACAGCAGGACCCTATGTGACAGAAAAGGTTTCCCCAGTGAATTTCTTCTCAGAGGAGTTTACATTGGTTTGTACCAGGTCACTTATCCCAGGGTCTCTGGAGAAGGGGATGTGTATAAGTTATCACATTTTATTGCCAAATAAACACTGTTAGGTGAGATAATGCAGCTGAGAGAGGGAACTCAGCTCCCAGGAACCCTCTTTTCTTTTTTTAGTTCCCTTTCCTAGAGAGCAGAGTTGGTTAGATGTGTCCCTTGCCAGGAGAGGGAGAACTTTCCAGTTCAGGGGTGGAAGTCAGCTCCGGCCTGTCGCCTGTATAAAGCTTGATACAAATACGCCTGACGGGTTTTCCGTGCCTTCTCTAATGTGTCTGCAATTATTTCTAATTCAGTGTGCCAGGCACACAGCAGAGATCAGCTGGAGCACACATAGGTCCTCCACAGCAAAATGCTCCATTGGGTTACAGGCACATCATTCGAAGCAGCGAGAAAGCCACAAAATTATATTCTGAAATTTCACATTATATCCTATTTCCTGCCACTATCAAATGGCTGTGAAGCAAAACCAAGGCAAAATAACCAAGGGACACGCTGTCAGTTCAGAGCATGAAATTTGGCGTATGCTAATCCTGAAGAATTGCTGCCGACAAGGAAGACTTGATTGGTAGTGGAGACAAGGCTACAGAGGTGACCATCAACGATGCTGATCACAGACCATCAAGAGGTGGAAACCAGCACCCACTGGTAATGTGGTTTTATTCCTTTGTAAAGGATTCCATACTGGGAGGGAAAAAAAAGAAGCCAGACAGGCTGGGGCCAAGTCTCATTGGCAAAGGTAGGCAAGTCACTGTGGAAGCTTCTGTTGTTGCCTTTTCTTCCTTACTTTGAAGAAAACTCCTCTGGGAAGATGCAGAAGGCTAAAAACTGCTCTGAAGTTGCTGAAAAATAACACACACACTCAACCCCCCCCCAAAACTAATCAGATTTTACTGGCAGCTAGTGGGAACGGAGAGTTCTGTTCCATTAATGAGAAATGCAGAAGGTAACATATTATTTGAAAGTAAAAGTGAAATTAAAAAACACTTTGAGATGCTTCTGAAGACTCCCTGGAGGCAGGGCTGACCTGAGCCTTGAAACACACAGTTGCAAAACCCATCCTTGAACAACAGCTTTGTTCTTCAGAAGGTGACCAGAGAATAGGTGATGTTCTGCAGGTGATATCTGTCTTCTGAGAATGGTAGTTTTTCACTGAAAATTTGAATGAAAGCCAGGACTTCGGTGTAGTCAATGCCAACCCAAAATTTTAGCTCTGTGCAATAATATTTACCACATTCAGTTTTAAAAAGTAATTGAAAAATATGTCTCTTTTTTTTTACCTTAGGAAGCCAATATTTCTCTAGAGCACCAAAATTTTCAGCTTTCAGTCTCTCAAGCCGGACTGCAGTGACTGAGCAGAATGACATGGGTTGGAAGGGACCTCTGGACGTCATCTAGCCCTATCCCCTGCCAAAGCAGGTTCCCCCTAAAGTAGGTTGCACAGAAACATCCCCAATTGGGTTTTGAATGTTTCCAGTGACAGACACTCCACCAACTCTGGGCAGCCTGTTCCAGGGCTCTGCCACCCTCAAAGGGAAGAAGTGCCTCCTCATGTTTAGATGGAACTTCTTTTCCTCCTGTCCTGTCACTGGGCACCACTAAAAAAAGACTGGCCCCATCCTCTTGACACCTCCCTTTAAGTGTTTATAGGTGTTGATCAGATCTCCCTCAGTCTTCTCCAGACTAAAAAGACCTAAGTCCCTCAGCCTTTCATTGCAAGAAAGGTGCTCCAGGCCTCTTACCATCTTTGTAGCCCTTTGCTGTACCCTCTCCAGCAGTTCCCTGTCCTTCCTGAACTGGGGAGCCCAGAACTGGATTGGGTTCAGATTCGGTATCAGGAAAAATTTTGCCATGGAAAGGGTTATTAAGCCTTGGAACAGGCTGCCCAGGGAAGGGGTTGAGGATCCCTTTTAAGTATCCCTGGAGATATTTAAAAGATGGGTTGACATAGTGCTCAGTGACATGGTTTAGTGATGGGGTTTTTTAATTAGACTTAGGTTGATGATTGGAATAGGTGATTTTAAGGGTCCCTTCCAACCTAGACAGTTCTACAATTCTATCATGGTGTACTTGGGACAACCCAGGGAAAATCTCCAGCCGCTCTCCAGTGTGTTCACTGTGCTTGTAGGCACCAAAATGATTTCAAGAAACAGAATGAACTTATCTGACCCACTCTGTAACACGAGGGAAGACTGACCACGAAAATCACTGCCCTGTCACCATCCTGCTGCTCCCAAGCATCACACCCACACCCAGCATTGCTCTGCCTTTGGTTTCTGACCCTTGGGCCAGTGACAGCACCAGTCACTTCTGCAGTTCGTGCACCTTCACCTCCGGTGAATCAATTTCCCCTTTGAAACCTCTCTTGAAACTCTTTTTCTAATTCCAAGTAACAGATATTTTAGAGTTCTTAGCAACACCGGAAATTACCAGTGATCAGCAGCGTAGAAATTATACAGTCTTGGTTTTTTTCCTCCCAGCATGCCAAGAATTCAAGAAGAGTTACTTGGAAGCGAGTGAAAGAATAATAGGTAAGGACCTGGGCTCATCTATTTCTCTGCAATGTGATCTACGAGAGTGAGTGCAATAAAAAAAAACCCTGATCTAAAAGCCTCCCTTGTACCTTGTCCAGCTAAAATAAGCAAGGGACTAGGAGAACACTTTCCTGTTTTGTTCCTTATGAATCAGAAGACAGACACCTCAGCGAGACCCATTATCAAGCTCTGAACTGTTCACTGTCCCGGAAGTAACTAATGGAACGGTAAAGGCAAAAATGTCCTGAAAAATAGATAAAGCCATTCTGTTGCTTTATTGGACTGTTCCGAAATACTCAGGATTGAGTCACTGGAAACAGGAGTCCATTGGTGCAGGGAAGCACAGGTTAGGGAAAGAAAAAAACTGACTGAGTCAAACTGCCCTAGAGGTTTTGCCTTATCATGCAGTCTGACAAGACCCCGTGTGCCTCCAGGAAACATATTCGAAGCTACTGTCATTCATTCTTTAATACTGCTGCATTTCAAACAAGAACGATGCCACCGGGGCTGCAGTCATCTTCATAACTAATTTCCTACAAAGACTACAGTTGTTGCTAGGAATTTATGAGGCTCTCGGAAGAAATGCTTTGAAGGAGGGAACTGCAGCAGGAGAAGAAATACAGTTAGAATTGAGATTGTATTACCGGTTTCCTAACAGCCAGAATTTGAGAAGAAATACAGAATTCCATGGGAGCATTCCTACATGAGAGGTTTCCAACACAAACTATGACTTCTTACACTTTTTCACTCCTGCTGCTGGAACTTCTCTTCAGGTTGGGCAGACTCAGGCATTAAAGAAAGGCAAACAGGTTCTTTGGTGGTTTATATTGCCTTTGTTCATTAATAGATCATACAGCAATTGCAGCTGCCCTGAATCAGCCACAGGTGAGGGGGGGACGTAAATTTGTGAGCCAAATAATCTAAGTTGGAGATGTTTCTTTCCATTCGTTTTTTAATTAGTTGATTTGAATCATTACAACTTCATGCGTTTGTGGTGACTTTGGATATTGGTATGTGAGGGGAATAAGGGAGGAATGACAGCTGAACTGGCCAAAGGTAGAAGCCACTCACCTTCCAGAGAACTACAAGGCTCTTCAAGCTCATAGGCGAGGGAAGGATTTGCTTTCAAACTAACAGGAACCACACAATTTTACTCTGAAAGAGCTTGCCTGCAGCCTGAGCAGTTGAGGAGCTGCTTACATGAAGCAAGGCTTCTTTTATAAAATTGCCAGTTAATTGTTAATCTCCATAAAATGAGCTCCTGGGAGTCTGCTTAACATCTTAAACCAAGAACAGCTGTGGCTACATTAACAACAGTACAAGTGGCAGCCCTAGCAACAAAAAGGTGGGGCTTTGGAAAGCATGATGCTCTTCTCTCAGCCTTGGAGCTGGCTTATCTGACTGGCTGTGGGTCTGTCTCATTGGGTACTGTCAACTGGGTATCTGGGTGTGCTGGTTTAATGCTCCACTGTCCCTGCCAGCAAGGAGATGGTAAACAGAAGAAGGATGATCATGATGATCCCAAGGGTCTCTTCCAACCTCAATGATTCTTTGATTATCAGCTGGAAGAAAATGATTTAGGTACTTGCAGTCCTGTATCACTTTCCTCTAGCTCAGCTGAGTTGAAAACAGTGTTTGGGAGCACAAATCAAGTTTAAATGGTACCCCAGCAGCTCAAAAGATGCTGACCAAAGACTAAGCCAAAGTACCCAGAGATGTACCTAGTGTCACAAGAAGGTAAGAGCTGTTAGTCCTGACTTTAGCTCTAACCCTGCTCCATTTGAAGTGAATGGCATTCTTGTCGTCTGTGTTTTCCTAAAACTTCCCAGAATCTAGCCCCATGAACGATCAAAAATAGCAATCTATTTGGGAACAGGATGTTTCATTTCATTCGCTGAAAACAACAGTACCTCTAACCCTGGCCAAAAACGGTTTTATGTGGCTGGCCACCAGGGTGCATCCGATTTGCACATAAATCTTACCCTCCAGAAGGTATTATGAATTTTCAATTACAGACAAACTGAAGCAAAGCAGCCCTGGGTTACATCCAAACCTCTCCCAGGCTGAGTGGAGGGTTCTGCGCCCGGCAATCTTTTCAACCTCTTCAGCCAACTTAACAGGATAATGCTCAAACGGCCTTTGGAGTCCTGAATGGAAGTGGCTATTAGTGCAAAGTTGTTATCAGCAACAGCATCTTAAGTTGCTGAACCTGAGATGCTAGTACAGAATGTCTCTATAATTAAGTATCGTCTCTTTCTGAGTCATATTGGAACATTTGCTGTGAGTCAACCTGAAGCAAAACAAGAAGCCCTTGCACACAAAGAATGCCTTTTTATTCCATGATCCATGGCTGTGCCTTGACATGTGCTGGGCAGCACACTTCTGGAGCAAATGCTGAACAGCTATAGTTGCTGGAAGGTAAAGCAGTAAAAACCATAGTCACTGACAAGCTCCCTATGCCTATGAAATAAAATACCACAGAAAGCAGCTCTGTGTAAACACTTGGTTTAGGATTTTAATTTGGTTTAGTGCTTTTTTTTTTCTATAGAGAAAGCAGTGAAGATAAAACCAGCCCATAATCTCTAGTCTTCGCCTCGGTCTGTCTGTTATTAATTAGCATCTCGAACAACAATGATTTTTTATATATTTTTTCCTGTTTTCTTTGCAGCCAGCTTTTCAGAGCTGCCACACAGGACTCGGGAAGTGTGCTGATGTCTGTGCTAAATGCTTGGAAAACAATGAAAAACGTGTCTTGGAGCGTTAGTGAGGAGTTTTGATAGCATGGTGGAAAGGTCTGGACAGGGATTACCCAGGGATGGAACCTGTAGCACCAGATGGAGAAGATCTGCCCCAAATTTCAGACAGGGAGCAGGCTAAAGCTTCTAAGCTGGCAGATGTTGGCTTGGGGTGTGGATAGTCAGAAGTGAGGAGCCCTGGAAGAGGTTTTTGTGGACAGGGCTGTGCCAGAGAGCAGTGTCTCCTCCTGCCATGGCCCAGAGTCACCTGTTACAGATGCCTTTGGGTGATTTTCCCTCAGTGTTGGAGTGCTAGTGATGACTTTAAACATTATGCTCTCCAGCTGAATGTCTGGGGTGAACAGCTGTCTGCTTTTCCATTCTGGCTACTTGGCTTGAGTGAAATAACGAATGTGGCATTTATAGAATTCTGAAACAAACCTGCGTGCTCTAGAAAGTTGGGGCTTCTCTTTGACAGCGCTCCGAGAATGGAGAGCATCTCCTCCATGAAATTCCAGCTCTGAAGTTATCAGCTTTGAGGGCTTTTCTGGGGCATTTGTCGTAAAGCGCTGCACTCATCGTCTCAGGCTGCAGCTGTAAGTGCTGAGCACACCTGGGGAACAGCCCCAGCAACAGGCACTCGTAGAAAAGATGGGGCTGATAACAACCTGTGGGGAGACAGCAAGCCATGGCAGGAATGGGGCTGAGCCCAGCTCCCTGGGCAGCAGTAGGGACCTGTCTTGTCAGGAGACTGCAGCTTCAGCTGAGACCTCAGCCCTGTCACAGATCACAGAATGATATGGGGTTGGAAGAGACCTCTGGAGACCATCTGCTCCAATCCCCCTGCCAGAGCAGGTCCTCTTACAGCAGGTTACACCAGAACTTGTCCAGGCAGGTTTTGAATATCTCCAGAGATGGAGACTCCACCACCTCCAGGGCAGCCTATTCCACCACCTCTCCAGGCAGTTCTGCCATCCCCCAGCATCATTCTAGAAATGAGAAACACTTCACTGCAAAAAAAACCAAATTAATACTGTCCAGGTTCGTTTGGTGTGGGGATTTTTTCCCTCCCAAACCTGCCTTCCTGCAGCTGAGCTGCCTCCTCACCAGTTGTGCCCAATAACACAAGCAAATACCTTCCACTTGCCCATATGAGACATCTTATCTCTGCCTGCCTTGATTTTTATTTCAGTACTGGAGAAGATAGGAGATATATGTAGGAAGGAGATAAAACAGCAGCCTGTAAGACTGTGGGGTGTATCATAAGGTTTGCACCTTATCTAAGCTACATGTTTGCTTCTTGAGTCATCCCCATCCATGATGACATGGGGAATCGGTGCTTGGGTTTCACTCGGTGCCACAGGAAACGCAGATCGAGGAGTTCAGCATCTCCCTTATCCCTGCTCTGACACGGCTGCCTGGAGCCCAGAAAAGGATAAAGCCGTTTTTCCAGAGCACATTCATCAATATTTTAGTAAACATGATGCTGCATTTTATTCTGCTCTTTGATAACTAGAAGCAAAACATGTATCTGTAAATTGATGGCGTGTTCTGACTAGCTGCAAAACTGTTAGTTCTTCTCTCTCAAAACATGATCTTATTTATCAGCAATCTACTCTTAAGCATAAGGAACCACTCCCTCCCTGCCAGACCTAGAAAACTCATCAGGAGTAGGTCAAACACCAAGCCATGATGGTGGGTGAGGAACCTGGCTTTCCCAAGCCATTCACTGGTGGTTGATCACTCCTCTGGATCCTTGGCTTTCTCTGCATGTGGCTCATTAGGAGTTTTGGGTACGTGCATCTGGTAGCTCACTGCATCTTGCCAGCAGACAGTGGGGCGGGTCACATGGACCTCTCATAGAGGCACAAGATAAATGAGAATCACTCAAGAGAAGTCCACTTGGAAGACCATGGATGAACTGCAATTCATATATCTGCCCTCAGCTCCTCTGGAAGCCTCTTTCCCTTCCACTGCCCCCGCAGACTTTCCCTCAGTTAATCCTCTACATTCTGCCTCTCCATACTGTGCTCTGTGGACTCAGTTAATCATGTTCTGCCACTGACTCTTGCAGTAACACATAACTAGGGAATGCCAGGGAGGGACTTAGCCAGCAGTCATGAAACAAATGATCTCCGTATTTTCACAGTGTTTTAGCATCACAATGCCAGGTGCAACAGGTAGATGACTTACTGAGAAGGTTCTTTTTTATCGCAGAAAGCAAACAAGAGCCCCACAGAAACCCAGCTGAGCTCCGACACTGGCGGGTCATGCCCTGAGGCAGGGAGTTCTTTGTGCTTGTTTTCCATTACCTTAAGATAAAGCATCCAGGAATCTGCTGACTCCCCTCCATTCAGTTTAGTAATTTATATATCTTTAGCCTACAGAAAGCTGGGCAATCACCTTCAACTTGGGGTCCAAAGATAGACCCCTGAAAGGTGCAGGTGAACCATAAAGTTGCAGGAGGAGTTCATCAGATTTTCCATCTCCCTCAGACTGCTCATCCAGCCATATTTCAAAGCATAACCTCCTGAGCGAGCTTTCAATCATTATTTTGGGCAGAGTGTTCAGGTCCATAGCTGGTTTCCTAGGAGGTGCATACGGGCTGGTTTGTGCCGAGTAAGGTGAGTCTGGGTAGGTTTCAGCACTGGGATCACTTTTCAAAGAGAAAATTCCAACTACACAGTTAGCTTTTGTTGATAGCAAGTATTTTGCATGCTCACAGCCTTCCTGTCAAGCAGCATGAGATCTCAGCCGCTGCCAGGCCCTGGAAGCCCAAGTAGTGCTTGCTAGAACACACACTTGATAGAACATTTGCAATCACTGCCCGATGCTGCAGCAACACGGCGGCAGCGCCTGGAAATGGCATGGGCTGAGCAGGCAGGAGAGAGCCTCAGGAGCTGTCACTTGTTGGAACTTTTCAAAGGCTTCTCAACAGCAAAGAAAGCTCATAGCTTGTTGTGCAGCTCTTTGCCCCGGGGACTGTTTTTGAGGTGCTTGTTGGCAGAGTTGGTGGCCAGCTGAAATGGCTGAGAACAAGCTGCAGGTTCCCAGGCTCCTCTGAAGGTTTATAAAGTGGCACTGGTTTCTGCATGAAGTGAAAGTAATCTAAAAGCAAGTGCCAGAATAAATACGTATGGCTTCCAGGTGAGTTGATGAACTCTCACTGTGTTTGCAAAGCAGTGAGAAAAATGCCTGATTATCCCACACTGCACTGTAGGAGAGAGAGATAAAAAAAATAAATGAGTGAGTGAACCTGAGGCTTCATCAATCCAGTCTTGGTTTAAAACTTGCATTTTGAGCAACAGCTTGATAAGGTTTGAGAGCTTAGCCACCAGGAGGCAACGAACTGTCTCTTGAGACATGGGAGAGAGAATCCATACCAGCAATTCATAGAATCGTTCAGGTTAGAAGAGCCCCTTGGGATCATCGAGTTCAATCATCAGCTCCACTCTACAAAGTTCTCCCCTACACCAGATCCCTCAACACCACATCTCAACGACTCTGAAACACAGTCAGGGATGGGGACTCCACCACCTCCCTGGGCAGCCCATTCCAGAGTCTGACCGCTCTTTCTGGGAAGAATTTTTGCCTAATGTCCCTTCAGAGGGATTAGTTAGAGGAATTAGTCTTGTAGGCAGCAAGCGGTTCTTTTTTACAGAGTTTACTTGGTTCCTCAAGAGCTGGGCAATATTCAAGGTATAAATCATCAGCTCTGGTTTCTCTGAGCACGTGCTTTAATAACTTGCTGGACACCAGGAGAGCACACGCACATGCCCTGTTCCATCAAAATCATCACCCCCTTTTGCTGACTCCAGACTCTGTTATACGGGGATGTCCAGTTACAAATAGGCACCTAATCCATAATTGTGGTGAGTCTCATTTTCCCCTGACTAACGATACACACTTCCCAAATATTTACAAGATCCAGATGTGGCATTGCCATGGCAACACACTTTTAAAACCAATATGCTGGTTTTTATCCAAGAGTCACAATTTAGAGAGAAGAGGCGGTAAAGCCTTGACATTTCAAATGACCTAAAGAACCAGTTCAACAGGAGCGTGTAGAGCATCAGGAGAGCCTGGGGGAGGTGGGTGGTGAGCGAGACAAAGCCTGGTGGGGGTGCAGGCATGGAACCCATAAAGCAGCTGCTGTCATGAAGCAGTGGGGTTTTAGAAAATTGGTTAAATATTGCAGCAGAAAGGAGAAAGGAGCCTAAGCTTTAACAGGAGAGTCATAATGGACCAGGCTCACATAACTAAAGAGCTGACAGAGATCATGGACTAACTACAGTGGCTCAGGACACAGATCTTTGATTGCTGGAAGACTGCTCGTGAAGACAGACCGGTGACAGGCAAAATCTGATAAGCTGTTTGGTTTAGTCTGGTTTTATTTGGGCAAAATGGAATGAGAAGAATTTCAAACTTTGGTTCCATTTCACCTGACTATTCAAAATCCACCAAATTCTGGTATGGGTTTTGTATCAGCAATACTGATGTTGCCCTGGGTAAGAATGAAATTGCTGCCTGTAACACAGCATGAAATGCCATCATTGCCTATTCCTATTTAAATTCTTAGAAAATAAGAAAGTTGGTAGCAATTTATTCCTGAGGCCTCGTGCAAGCTCTCCAGACGCCAGCTGCTTATTTATATATTCTCTTAGGTTACAGCATATAGGCATTAACCTTTATTTTAACTAAACTAGTGCCACTAGGTATTTCCACCCACTGCACTACCATGGCTGAGCTGGATCATTCAAGAGTCTTTTCCCCACAACCCCTCCACTTCTGTTGAGAGTTTTGTAGCCAGCCTTCAGGCTTTTAACGTGATTCAACACAATGATTTACCTTGACAACAATTTGTCTGAGCTTCTCAAAGATGTGGCCTCGTCTCACATCCTGAATCGTTGCTGACAGTGATTGGATGCTATGATGGATGATCAGCCTTTTGGGAATTTGCTGGCAAAATTACAAACATGGCAATCAGTTTTATCAAACCTTTGTGCAGCTTCACCCAAGGGAAACCACATAACTCACCTGTGACACCAGCAGCAGATTTCACAGAAGTTTTGTTATAAAGCAACACAACTGGAAATTTATTACATCTAGAAATTACAATTTCACACCAAACTCTCCAGCCTGCGGGTCCCATTCATTCCAGAAAAAGAACAGCACCCAGGAGGAAGCCATTCTGGACCTATGCATCTGGAATATTAATGAAGACATAAGAGCCATGGCCACAATGCCCAGAGGTAGTTCATTACACGCTGGGCTTCTCAGGCTGGAAATTAGCAATGCCAAGGGATCCTGGCTGGTTCTTCCAGCCTAATTTGTAAAACACCTCCAAGCTGAGGATCTCTAAAGGTTGCAGAGAGAAAACCAAGAGCCACGAGCTATTCTGCCACAAGACCCATGGCCAAATCTGTAGACAGAGTGTAGATGGGCAGGGGGGTTGTTGGGAAGAACGTGGGCTCAGGAGGAAGGGGCAACCATTGTGCCCAGATGGCAGCTTTGCTTCACGAGGTTTCTCAGCACTCCCCAGAAAGCTGCCTCGGTTTTATGTCCATGGCTGCAGAAAGGGACAAACTCCAAGTGAAGTGGCTGCAGGTCCTAGTCCCAGTGTACTACCTCTTTGACCTTCAGCAAGTCACTGTTTACTGTTCCTTAAGTAACTTTCAGGTAAGAAACCAGACAATCCTATTCCTCCTGCCTTATTGTCTTGTTGGATGGTTAGCCTTTTTAAGAATAGATATCCTCGCTCTCTAAGTTTCAGATGACAGGAGGGATTGGGTAAATCTCCTAAAAGACAGGGGAAAAAATTGTGTCAAACCTTTATCGATATCTATCTTTTTTGGTTTTTTGAAGTTTCAGTCATACCTTGTAAAAATCAAATGGAACATCCCAGCAGCATCAAAATATCATTGTCAACTGAAGGGGTAATTTCCATTTTCCATTCTGAACACCTTTTGAAAGAGTGCTCAGAGTTTTGACATAAATCTCCCTCAGGTTGTTAGAAATCAGAGCTGGAGTGCCTGTTTCAGTTTTATTGAAGCAAAACCTTTCAGTCAGGAAATGTGTGTTGGCTTTTGGTTGGTTTGGGGTTGGTTGTTGTGTTTTTTTATGGTGAACCAAAAAGAGAGTATAACTCAAAAGCATGACATGCCTTGAGAAGTGGAAAACACGTTTCCATATGCATCCCTGCACAGATTTATAGACGCTATGTGGAAGATCTAGGCCAAAGCGCAGATTAAACGAGACAACAACTCTCTCCCCAAGAAAAATGATTTCTTCTGCACTGAAAAAAACCTAGCCCCAACCTTTTCTGGGGTGACATGCCAGTTGTAACCTACTGAATTGTATATTCACCAAGTATTGATGAAAGAAGGTTGAAGAATACTTCAGCTCAATGCACCACTAATGAGTTCCTCTAGACAAGCCAGAGCACTGCAGCGCTTTCAGTTAAATGTAACCCAGCAAACATGCCACCTATTTTAAAACCCGTGGTGCTGTTACACTTTGGAGTGGGTATTTTTGATGTTTAACAAATTGAGGATCTGTAAATTGGACTGGTCTTGCTCAGTCAATGTATTAAGTTTTGAAAAGCCCACCCAAACCTAACTGTAAATAGCTCAGCCCGCTGCCTCCCAACCACGGCGACGGCACCGATGGGCAAACACCAAACCTGGAGTGATGGAAGCTGCAAGAGGGGCTCACACCAGTGGCCCCTTCGAGCATGTTGTTTGATTTAGGACCTTTCTGGTTTTTGCCTTGACAAGTGGAGAAGGAACCTCCCTACGACACCCTGAACTGCTTTCCTGCAGCAACTGCTGTTTTGGAAGCAGCCTCCAGTGAAAGGAGCCTCTGGGCAGGCAGGGAGGGACCACGCTCCCTGGGCATCCCGAGCTTTGTTTTCTGTTTGTTGGTTTCTCACAAAGCAAGTCATCCTGACCAAAACACAGACGGCTGTTCCTTGCTTACCTCTAAAGTGCAAGCTTTCAGTTTGAAGAAAATAACCCCTAGGCATGAAAAATCAGGATCCGACAGAAAGGTCCCACAGGCAGGTTTTTCTGTAAGTTCCTCTCAGTGACAGACTGCAAAACTCACTACATAAACATCTTCCTGTGCACAAAGATAAGACATAATTCCATTGTTATTCTTGATGGCAGTGAATAACAGAGAGTGCTTTTATCTCCTGCACCCAGCAGCGTCGCACCTATTTAAGCAGGATTTTTGCCCAGACCTTCTCCCAACAGACTCTCCCCTTCTCTTCCTCTAGGGCTCACTGGGGATACGTGACTGTTGTGGTTTCAGCCAAATTTACCAAAACCAAACTGACAGATGGAGATGGCACTTCCTCTCCCCAAAATGAAGGGGAGGAAGATAAGGAGATTTACAAGTTTAGAATTAATTAAGCTACTTTAATTTTAGTACTAATACTTCATTAAAGTAAAAATAAAATAATAAAGTAGAGGCAATACATACAAACCATATCAAGCTCCCAGGATGACGATCACATCACCAGCAGGCATCAGGAAAAGTCCCACACTGGACTCAGTGACTGACAGGAGCTGGATTCCAGATCTGGAGTCAGGAATGCTTGGAGCAGAGTCAAAGGCAGGTGAACAGACAGGGTCCTCCTCCGACATCAACCATCAAAGAAAGAGAGTTGACCATTTGATCCCTCAGCTTTTACACTGACCATGATGCAGATGGGATGGAATACACGGTTGGTCAGTTTGGGGTCCCCTGTCCTGTCCACTCCTCCCCACAGGTGTGACCCCTCGATGCTCTTCTGCTTCCAGCCCTCCAATGGAGCAAATAAGGGAATTCCCTGCCCTTGGTTGTTCCAGCAATACTTATAAGCAAGGGCCTCCCTGCACCATCCCTTGGGGTGATAAGGTCTGATCACTGTGAGAGAGAACAGTTTTCTGACCAATCTGCTGTTCATTTCAGAGTTGAGTGAGTTAGAAGAGGCCCAGCTAAAACCTCAAACCAAACCAGAACAGTGACTATTTTACCACTCTCATCCTTCCCACAGTTGAAGAATGCAGAATGAAACCTGTCTCTCAAGAACACCAAAGGATCTGGGGTTTATCAAGGACACCTGCCGAGTAATACATTTACTTTCCCTGACATAGGAGCCGGGAAGAGCATGGTTAACTTCAGACAGGAGAGTGATCATCCAGGTAAACTTCTGACAAGTTTTATGGCTTCTAGTTGGGGCCTCGGAAGGGTAGTATTAGAAATGCAGAGAGAAAGCCCTACCTGAAGCGAACACAATAGGAAATATCAGCTGCTGCTCACATTTATCCCATAGAAAACCCAAGAGACTGAGTCCTCTGTGAAGATAAACTCATTCTGGACTCCTTCTGGCAGCATGGATAAAAGCAGGGTGGGGACTTATTGTGGTTGGGTATTTTTTTCTTGGGTAGTTTGGGGTTGTTTAAGTTTCCTATAGCATTTAACCATCTAAAAGCATGTATACATTTATTTCTATCCTGTCCCTATGACACGAGTCATGAGAATGGGTTATGGGGGCACTCTGAACCCCTTTCAGTGTGTGTTACTGTGAACCCTCTCTCTTGAAGTGCTACAGAAGGAGGTTTTACCTCGGCTGGTTTATTTACTGGCAAAAGAAGTAGGAGTACTCCCATGATCTACTGCCTCAGCTCAGCATGGGACCTGCTGCCATCCCAGCATCCCCATCCTGCCATCCCCAGTAGACAGCTGGGGTTGTTCAGCCTGGAGAAGAGAAGGCTCCAGGGAGACCCTACAGCAGCTTTCAGTATCTGAGATATTGGAGGGGGCTTGGAGCAACCTGGTGTGGTGTCCCTGCCCAGGGCAGAGGGGTTGGAACTGATTGAGCTTTAAGGTCCCTTTCAAATCTAGCTATTCTATGATTGCATGATCCCAGTGTCTCCCTACAGAGCAGCAGTGGCAAGACCCCAATTCTGCCCCCCTTACTGTCTTCGTGAGAAGGTGACACCTTGGTAACCATAACCACATCAGGGATAAGCACAAACAAGATGCTGTAGGATGCTCAAACTGAAGGCTTGGTGCCAAATCAAGCACACATTTGTTCACAGGTTCCAGCTCAGAGGCACCAGAACTGTGAAACATCTCTCCTCCTCCTCGTACACCCACCAGCTGGGAAAGCCAACTTCTGATTAGCAGCAGTTCTGAAGCTGCTGATAAACTGTTCTTTGTCATAGTTCATTGCAACAGAACGTTTTAGCAAAATTATCTGTTTTGTCCAAAGCTTTGCCTTGAGTTTTCCTCATCTGGGGTAGAACTGCTTACCAGAGGAGACAGTCCTCTCCAAACCAGCCACTCAGCCAAGGCCTCCTCCAGAGCGTGGGCTCAAGAGCATCCTAACTACCAATGCTGGAGAAGAGACATCCACCACTGACATTCCATCTGGCCCAAAAAAATTTGGTGTTGGAGGAATTTTGGCAGCCTGATGTGTAAGGAATTTGTGCAACTCTGGAGACCCAGCTGCAGTCCCTGTGCTGCCCTGCTTCAGAACCAGCGCCGAAACCCAAAAGTCCACCATCTTCCAGCTTAGTGCCCCAGCTACTGGGTGAAGAACTGAAGAAAGGGAGACTTCCCTCTTCCTGCTTTCTTGAAGAAAGTAAGTACTTTTCAATAACTCCATCTCAGAGTGGGCTGAGAACACTTTTTGATCTTTTTTTTTTCCCCAAGCCCAGAGGGGGCGGGGAACTAAATAATAAAGGTTTCCTGCTTGGTTCTTACTTCTGATGACATAGCTTCTAAAATTCACCCAGGACTGGTGGGCTTGTAAACATCTAGTTTGCAACAGAAGCTGAACCAAGGTTGACAACAAGCGAAAGTACTCACGTTCAGAGAATTCAGCAACCCTCCAGCTCCTCACCAGGCTTAATGAAGTGTAATGAAAGGAAATTAATGAGCTTTGTCCCCATTGCCAAAGGAAAGGGCAGCTGGAAATATGCAGGGACCCAATATGAATTGAGCATGATTAAGTATATTATAACTATTGTTCTCAATAAAATGGTGCTGTTATACCTAAATAGCCTACAGCAGTCCCTTGTCATTACAGCCATTTAGCTGGCTCTGCTTTAATTGCCTCTGAAAGCCACCCAGAAAGGATTTCTTTTATGTCCTTTCCAATTTCAAACCAGGGACAGAAATATGTAAGCACTAACCTGTGTCCATTTAGATAATGGGGATTCGGTGGGTGAGCCAGGAATATGGATGTTTTATAGGGAACCGCTTGGTACTTGGCCCATGGGGTGATGCAGAGGTGATGTGTGTGGGCACAGCTGCTGCTGGAGGGTGGCTGCCAAGCTCTGGGGTTAGTCACAGGCTACCTGTCCACCCACAGGCTCCGGGCAGGCAGCTGGAGAAGAGGAAGCAGGTACTGGGAGGTGCCCAACCCAAAGGCACCAGGTCCCTGTCCCTTCCTGGCTCCAAGCAGGCTCCCCCAAGCGCCCAGCTGCTCTCCCAGCAGGGATTGTCATTAGGCACAGACGGTTCAGTAGACAGCAGTGTTCCACAAGCATTTATGGATCAGGACATGACTCTCCACCTCTAACACCTGCCATTCTGTGCTATTTAAAAGGAAGTGTCCCCTTAGCACAAGCCCTCGTTAGAGCAAGCACTCCCTTAGCTCTGCCCACACTTCCTCACACTCCGCAGACCACAGCTTTTCTCCAAGCTGCCAAACTCCACCAGCACTTTAGCTTTCTCCTTTTTTGCTCTACATTTGCCTGGACACAACTGCCCTTGCACCACCACAGAGGAAGCGCTCCCTGACCTTTTCTGCCCCAGGCAGCTCACACAGGCCTGAGCCTTTGGCTGGGCTCGCAGCAGTGACACAGCAACAGCTCAACTCCGGAGAGAACTTCATTAAAATGTATTTGAACGAAAGGGAGCGAACCGTATCACAGAACATCGCAGCATCCTTGACCCTGCTGCACGAGGGGCTGCCGAGGGACAGCCCTTCCCACGTGCAGACCTGCAGAATCACGAGGCAGGGAAGTCTCCAGGATGCTCTGCAGCTCTTGGAAAAGCTTCTCCTCCCAGCATGAGGCACGGGATGCCCGATATCAAAGCACACTGCCCCGAGCGCCGAGAGCAGAAGGATGTGTCACAGCAAGGCAGATGGTAAGGCACAGCTGCTGTCATGGTCCTTGTGGAGCTCTCTCGAGTGCTGTGACATGTACTGCTCTGAATTTGCATCTGTCCAATTACTCATCACAAAAAAAAAACCAAAACAAACAACAAAAAAGACCAACAATCCAAATCTAAATTAATATTTTCTCTTCTGTATTCTTATTTGATTCACAAAAAGTGGAAAGATTCTCTCCCCTCCTTCAGATGAATTAGTTTAAAGACTCACAGTTTCTTGGGAGACAATTCCCAGCTCAGCTCTGGCAATGGAGCAAGGCTGGAACCTGGCCTGAGCTAGTCTGCTGAGAGAGACCAAGTGGAGTTGTTCCACTGAGAAGAAAACAGGGGGTAGAGAAATATTTTAGAAGGACCTTATTGCTCAGTTCAAAGGGTCCTTGGATGTCTCCAATGGATTTTTTTTCTTTATAGAGAGCTGAGAAGGATGCATGAAGAGGTCAGGGTTCCAGCTTTCCCTCCTTAGCATCTGAAGTACAGTGTTCATTTGAAATGATGCCCCGAAATCTTTGCTGTGGACAACAATCCTGCCGCTGCTCCAAGCACACAGCCTGAAGTTCGTGCACGGCTTTTATAATCCCGAGTTCTTCTTGGAAACGAGTTTGAATCCGTCATCCAGGATAGACCTCCGATTGCGTCTTAACCTCCTCTGTCTCTCAAGATAGATGACCACTCCCAGGAGGACAATGACGACCAGGAACAATACCATTCCTGCAACGGCGAGACCGATGACTGTGGCCTCTGCCTGTGCCTGCGCCAACTTCCCTCCAAAAAGCCTGATCTTATCAGACTCATCTTTATCCTCAGGTGGCAACTCTGAAAGGCAAACAAAAAGAAAGAGTTCCAATGAGAGCCA
The DNA here is from genome assembly GCA_013400555.1 of Jacana jacana. Classification (NCBI taxonomy): domain Eukaryota; kingdom Metazoa; phylum Chordata; class Aves; order Charadriiformes; family Jacanidae; genus Jacana; species Jacana jacana. The sequence goes on from VZTM01007507.1 coordinate 114,809, forward strand.
GAAAGACCACAACTGAAAGGTTCTAAGAAACACGTCTCCTACTCCTCTCTCCCTTAGACCCATTGTGAGGAAAACATTGCTGGGAAGGAAAGGGCTGAAATATCAGAAAGACTGAAGAGTTGTAGGTGGATGGCTGAATTTGCAGCTGGTTTGAGCTGGCTTTGAGAGTGGATTACTCACAGCAGCTGAAAAATGGAAAAAGGTGAAAAAACAGGGAAATAAATCACCACCATAAACTATTCGGACTTTTATCCCAGAAAATTTTAAAGGGATCTTAACTACCCCCCCTCCTCCCTGGTGCTGTTCAACCAAATATCTCCCCTCATCTGTTCTTTAAAAGGCCTGAAAGACCCAGGACATGTGCTTAGGCTCTTCTCTTGGGGGAAGAAGAGAAGAAAAGGCAGAGGTGCTTGTTTGCTTGCTGACTCAGTCCCTTCAGCTAGTAATGGTGACTGAAAATTCCTTAAACCACACAGTCATTAACAGTCCAAGAAGGGAAGACAACTAATCTAAGGTGCCCCTTGGGTTTTGATTGAAAGGGATAAGGAAAATTATCTCCTTTGCAACACCCTCCTTTAAAACCTTTTGGATCTCTGCCAGTTTCTAAGCTTGCACTCTCCTCTGGAGATGAATCCATACACAGCAAGTACATCAGGACGTGAAGCACTAAACTTTTTCACTTAAATGTGGTCAACAAGCCTAACAAGCCCAACTTCCTTATTTTTATCATCACAGCACAGACATTTGGAGGACAGATAACTCGGAACCCTCCCTGTTATCCAGCAGCAGCCAGGCCTCGGTTTAACACACTGCCCACCCTGCCAGAGGAAAGACTGCAAGTGGTATTCATGTTCCTCCTCCCTTCTCATCCTACAGATCCAAATCCCTGTGCTGATCAGAGATCTCCCTTCCTCCTGTCTCACACACACAGATGGAACTTAGTTGTGTAACACCATAGAATCAATCATAGAATGGTTGGCGTTGGAAGGACCTTAAAGGAGATTGGAAGGTTCCAACCTGCCAGTTCCAAACCCCCTGCCCTGGGCAGGGACACCTCCCACCAGACCAGGTTGCTCAAAGCCCCATCCAGCCTGTTCTTGAACCCCTCCAGGGATGGGGCATCCACAGCTTCTCTGGGCAACCTGTTCCAGTGTCTCACCACCCTCATTGTAAAGAATTTCTTTCTAGTATCTAATTAAATCTTCCCTCCTTCAATTTAAAACCATTACCCCTTGTCCTGTCACTAGACCATAGCGAAAAGTGAACATATACCATACCTGCAATGTAGTCATCTACATGAAGTGCTGGCTCTGAAATGAAACAAAAAAGAGGGTGAGAAAGTGTTGGGCTGAACTGATAGAGTCCCCAGCATGGCACATTTGGCAAGGAACAGATCCAGAGGCAGCATAGTTTTCCAGGGCTTGCAAGTGTTCTTTCCTCCTGTCAATGCTTTCCTGCTCCATACGGTGCCAAGTGTTTTTTTATTACCTGCTGCAAAAACAGCCTTTGAAAGAAAAGCAAAAATCAAAGTCTCTGAGGGCGAGGTGGGCTCATGCTGGCTGGCTGGGTTGCTCACTCACCCCACAGCAGGATGGGGGAGGGAATGGGAAGGACAAAAGCAAGAAAAAAGACAAAAAACCCTTTTGGGTTGAGATAAAGATAATTTAATAGGTGAAGGTGAAGAAAAACCCAACCAAAAACCCCAAGTGATACAAACACAACCACTTGCCACCAGCTGGGCATAATAGAATCATAGAATTGTCTAGGTTGGAAGGAACCTTTGAGATCATTTAGTCCAACCATCAACTTAACTGATTAAAAAAAAAAAAAACCAACAACAAAAACAAACAAACAAACAAACAAAAAACCAAAAAACTCACCCCAAACTCCAAAACCAACAACCCATCCCTAAACTTAGCACTATGTCAACCTGTCATTGTCTTTTAAATGCCTCCAGGGATGGCACCTCAACCCTTTCCCTGGGCAGCCCATTCCAAGGCTTAAGAACCCTTTCAGTGGAAAAATTGTTCCTGATATCCAATCTGAACCTTCCCTGGCACAACCTGTGGCTGTTTCCTCTTGTCCCATCACCTGGGACTTGGGAGAAGAGACCAATCCCTGCCTCTCTACATCCTCCTTTCAGGCAGTTGTAGAGAGCCAGAAGGTCTCCCCTCAGCCTCCTCTTCTCCAGGATGAACACCCCCAGCTCCCTCAGCCTCTCCTCATAAGACTTGTTCTCCAGACCCCTCAACAGCTTCCTTGCCCTTCTCTGGGCCCGCTCCAGCACCTCAATGTCTTATTTGTATTAAGGGGCCCAAAACCAGACACAGGACTTAAGGTGGGGCCTCACCAGTGCCGAATAAAGGGAAAATGATGTGTTACAGGGCACAGAGTATCCCTTGTTCAGTCCAGGTCATCTGTCCTGGCTGTGTCCCTTCCCTGCCTCTCACACCCCCCACCCTACTGAGATACAGAGAAGACCCTGACACTCTGCAAGCACCGACAGCTAAAACATTGGTGTGTTACCAACTCTGTTTTGGTACCAGATCTAAAACACTTTCCACTGTTTCCTGGTGAAATGAGAAGCCTTAGGATGTGCACTTAGATTGCAGGTAATACTCGTAGTAAGAACAATTACCAGCTGATGGCTGAACATTGCTTCTCAGACACAAGCTGAAATAAGGCTCTTAACAACAACACAGGCAATGTAAACCCCAGAAACCTATTTGTTATTAACTCCAGCTGCAGGTATTATCCCATTCAAAGGCAACATCTTAAATTAACAGCACTTAAGTAATTATCTGCTCAATTAAGAGGCTGTTTATGTTATTTAAAATAGTTATGTGTGATGCAAACACTCAGAATGTAGCAGCAGTAGTAGAAAGCGCTGTCAGATGTAACAGTCAGTGATAATTCCTTACCTGGGCTGGGCAAGACTGTGAAGAGTATCTCCATACCAGCATGGATATGATCAGACACGTGACAGTGAAGCAGCCACGTCCCAGGGTTCCCAACCAACATCTCCACCATTTCAAAGGTCCCAGGGAACAGATCCACAACATCTGCCCTGTAGCTTTTGCCGTTCTGTCAAAGGGAAGGGAGGCTGTTAGCACGCAGCGCCCCGGGGCGTCTTTTCGGAATGGGAACTCTGTGAGAGTGTCACTGGATAATGCTTCAGTGCTAATACAGGTTTTAAAAGCTCCAGAACAAAATTTTCAAAGACCAGGTCCATGGCTGTAGGTGGGAAAGCAAACATGATGTGGTAATGCCTAATCCTAAGAAGGGTTGTTAGGCACACCCACACAATATGGAGCCTCAGTGAGTCGACTGGGCATGTGTAAAAATAACATCCCTTCTCTTTTCAGGTGAGGTCGCTGTGAAGTCAGTCAAGAAGTACAAGTCCACCAGAGTCAAGCAAAAGCAATGATACTGGTCTTGCTTTATCATCCGCAGGATATTCTTACCTTGTATATGAAAGTCTCAGCATGAAAATGGACTGTGTGGATATCAATCTCCTGACCCATTCCCAGCAGGTACCAGTTCACCCGCTCACCCTGGAACATGGTGAGCCCAGGCAAGTTGGCATAGAGCCTCCCATTGATGGCTGTGCAGTAAATAACATACAGAGAGAGCAGAAAAGGCTGTTATTGAAACGTTAGAGATGCTGAACCATCTCAGAGGAAGAACATGCAGGGCAAGTTAGATGTTACAAAGCTCATACAGCAACCAGTGCATCAGCAGTTAGTGTCTTTCATATGACAGCACCCCAGAAGGCTGGCAGTCTCTCTCCAGCTCAACTACTTTTCCTATCTGTTAACAGATAGGAAAAGTGAAGTGACTTGCATCCAAGGCCATGCTGTAGCTCAGCCCAAATAAACCTCAAAAACTACCTCTTGCTGAGAACCTGCAGTCAGCCAGCAGGGGTGGGTGTTTCTAGAAGTCAAGAGGTGTAAAAACGGCCACCTTAGTCCAATGATAGGGAAATATTGTACATACATCCATCCACACATCCATCTGAACAATTTAGTTGCTGAACAATGAAAACAGGTAAACCTTGCCAAGCAGGCAACCCTGCCGTTCTGTGCCCTCATGCTTGGCCACACACCTTGCTCACTGATCACTTGTAAAATCACCACATGGCAGGACTTTATGAGCAGAAGGAACATTTCATATTTAGCCAGGGAGAATACTACTTTGCAGGAAAGGGACTGAAACAATGAGCAAGCTGACAGATGCTCAGATGACAACAGAGGGAATAAGATGGAAAGAGACGTGATCTGAGGGCAGGAACACCAATGTTTTACTCCCAGGTCTGCCACGGGTCCTTTCTGTAGCCCAAAACACGCATCCAGCTTCAGTCAGTTGCCTTTGCTAGCTACAATATTGAGTTAACAATTATAACAGACATGTGTATTTGGAGATGCTTTATATCACCTGAACAAAACCAGTAGTAAGGACAGTACCATCAATGCAACTCTTCACTGTTATCATCTCCAAGAGACTTGTTTTGCTAAGAATACTTTAGATGGATCCATGCATGATATGGAGAAAAACTATCCTAAATAACAGGCTAATTTAGAAAAACATTTTCATCCTACCATGGTATAAATAGCTGTTCTGGTAATCAGCTAAAACAACTGAGCCATGTATTGCAGCGACAGAGCTGAATCAATCAGTCTGAAATCTAACCTATTCTAATGGTGCCAAGATGAACAGAATGAAATTAGTCTGACAAGTTAATTTCACATTTGATTTTTGCATCCTGTCCCAAGTCACTCGGCACATCAGAGATTGACCCTTTCTGGCCTCCTGACAGGGACAGCCACAATGATTAGCCTTCACTGTAGAACAAAGATTTGTGCCGTGTATGTGCTGCAATATTGAGAACAACAGACAGCCGAATGCTGTCCGTGCCACGGACAATGGAAAAGGATGAGGGCATTCACCAGGAGTCAGGCTCTTGGGTTTTGGGTGGCTAACAACTTATAGGGGTTGCAGAGTCAACACCAGCTTTGCAGAGACAGTAATGGGGGCTCGGGTGCCTAACAGACATTACCATGCATTTTGTTGCTTTCCACAAATCTGTCATCCAGCAGGTTGATCTCCTTGTGATTTCCCTTACTGTAACGTTCCACATTCTCCTCCAAGTACCAGGACTGATTTTCATCAAAAACCAGGAACAGTAGAGCAAACTCTCTCTCTACATCCTTCCTGATCCCATCAGAGTGCAGTGCTCCTCTCCTGCAGATCTTCAGGGGTCCAATCAGGCCGCTGTACATATCCTAATCAGAATGAAGGAGAAAATCCTCTGAGGCAAGGATCTTCTCAGCCTCTCTTTTGTACACAGTTCTTTGCCTTTCAGCAACCACATTTTCTGTTCCCTGCATAACCCCACTTAAAACAAACGGTGCTACCATCTAAGTGCTCTTGTTGGTACAAATCAGCTCCAAAAGCCCAAGAGCAGAGACTATATGTGCTCTTGTGAATGCAAATCCAGAAGTCATAAATATGAATAGCATCAAAATATTCTCCACTCCGTGGCTGCAAAACCACCTGCAACTTGAGATAAAAAGGCAGCAATCTCTAGGGTGAATGTGCTGGTTTATTGTAGGATCCTTCTGATTGTTTCCCTGTGAAATCAGTGCTATGACATGAGATCCCAGCCATGCTCAAATCTTCCTGCTTCATCCATGGGGCCTAGTTCTAGCCAATCTTTGCCTTTCTAGATTAGCCCTATGACCCTCACGAATAGAAACCATGACTTAGTGGGGGATGTTCTACATTCTCATACCCTGCAAATAACTGAAAAAAGGTTAGCATCCAGAAGACAGTGGAATTGCTTTATGAAGGTTTGCTTTAGGAAAAACATAAGACAAATCTGGAGGATTTACTCTCCCAGGAGAACGCTGGACATGTCACCAGCTGGTACTTCTGCCTCTCATCTGGGCCAATCTCCAAATCGTATCCAGCTCATCTGGTTTTCTAGAGGGGGTGAAAAATTGCTCTAACTGGGCTTTTCTGGTTCAAACTATTTTACCTTTACTGGGTCCACCATGGAGTAGTAGATCCAAGGAACACAGGCTGAATCATTTGGCCCTGGACCAGATCTCTCGGGAACTTCCCATCGGTAGGTCACAATGTCACCTGAGTGACAGAGAAACACCATTAACATCAAGGTGATAAGCTCACCCGCCAGCTTGCTGAGCAGCATGTGAAGCATCTTCAAGAAAACATAAGATCTTAGCTCCAAAGTGGAAAATCAATTCTGATTTTGTTGGACACTGCATCTTCCACCCCCAAATGCTGAAAACCAGGGTGGAAACTGCCCCCTCACAAGCCAAGCAGAGGGGTCTCAGGATGCACACTCTATCTGGTATCAACACAACTCTGACTTAGCTGCTGCCTTTGAGACCGGGCCTGACCACCTCTCTTCAGGACAGATGGAGGTTGAGATGATCTTTCCTCTTTTTGAAGGATGCTTATCCAAGTTTCTTCTTTAAAATGACTATTTTGCATATTAGCAATACATTTGAGAAAGACAGGTCCCAGCTGAAAGCCTATGTGTGGCTTAGACAGCCTTTGCAAGCTGAAGGGGACCAGAAATCATGCAAAATGGCATCTGGACCACGAAACAAATGGGTGATTTCAGGCAGTGTCCTTGGAAGCAATTATGCACAAGAAGTACGTCTAATCCTCCTTAAGTAAAACCAGTCAAGCTACAGGCTAAAATTACCTCTGTAAACCTGTGCAGGAATGAGTCTGGAGACCACAATGACTTACCAGGGTTTGCTACTTGTGGCTGTCCTGTCTCCCTTTCCAGCACCCCGTGTGCGTGAATGGAGTAAGGCCGCGTGGCGTTGTTCTTAAACACGATGTTGAGGATATCGCCCACCTCCGCCCACAGAAAAGGACCTTGAGGGAGGAAGAACGTGCTCTGAGACTTGCAAACACCATCAGTGTATCTCCTGAGGACATTCCCACTTTTCTCTCATCATCATCTCCCCATATATATTCCCTTATAATATTTGTGATGTTCCCCTCGCTCCTTTCTACCTTCTCTCTACCTCCCACTAAGAGAATGGCAGGTCAGTCCCAATTCAAGTGTTAGGAAACCAGACTGTGAATTTCACAATGTAGGAAATTAAGATTGTGATGTCTTTTAACTGTGCCCAGTACAACTATGGCTTGATTTCTGAATGATGCTAAACTAAATCTCACCATGCCTCAATCATGCCTTGCTGCTGGTTTCAAAAGATGTGGTAATACAAAGTTTGACCTGCCAGTATCAGAAATTAGAGCTGTAGCTGATTGAGTGGCATATACCATCTCAGCCTTGCACCGTTTATAGTCCTGGGTTCAAACCAGAGCTGTGTCTCCACAGACTTCATCCAGCCATTGCAACGTAACCCTCCACTTCCCAAGGTCTGCCTGGTTTTGCCCCAGAAGCATTTCCCTCACAGCTACAGATTTTTCACCTACATCTCTCAGACTGCTCTCTAGAAGTCAGTCTAGAGTATCTGTTCTACAGTCAGAGAAATGCAAGTGGGAAAAATGCTTTGCCTGAGACATGAAAGTAAGTTGACACAGAGTCAGGCATGAGAACCCAATCTTCTCTACTGCAACTGGCGTTCAGGACCCTCTTTATTGCTGTCTCCAAAGCTGACAGACCTGGATAGCAAACAGCCTGAAATTCTCCCCACTTGCCTAACACAACAGATGCCTAAATATCTAGGATGCCTTCAGATTACAGCCCTTAGCTGCTGAAGCTCTGGAGTCCAAGTCCCATCACTGTCTGATATCCTTACCTAGTATCCCTAGGTGTTCATCCCTGTTTGTCCTGGCCTTGGGGGTCTGGAAAGTCCCATCGGTGTACTCCCTGTAAACTGCCTTCTTGTACTTGGAACCGAGCAGTCCGTTCTCGTTGCTCAAAAATACATCGGCGTAGCTGAGAAATGCAGAATGAGGGCTGAGATACTCAACAGCTCACCAGGAATAAACAGCTAACTTGTGGGCAGGGGGTTCCCTAGTTGAATGGGTTTCCCAGAGAACCTGCTTTGGCTGCAAAGGTGGGCGCAGTGATGCAGGAGGCTGGAGCTCCCACCAGCAGCACCACCACCAGTGGCATAAACACCATGTCACAAGGTGGCCAAGATGCCCAACAGGCTTCACCAAGTGGACCTGAGACACTTTGCCCAAGGCTTCCCCAGAAGAAGAGCTCTACCTCTCTGCAGAATGGTTGTGCCGTTCCCTCTCCCAACTTCGGTCGGGCGCGTAGTCCCACACCACCTCCTCTGCCACCACGTAGTACGTCCTCACCCCTCTGTACTGAGCAGCAGGGGCAGGATCCCTCTTCCCACACTTGGAAACGGAGTAGTGCTCCCTCATCCCAGCCTGGTAGTGGTTGCTCGTCTGGCAGTATATCTCAAAAATCCCTGAGGGAGGCAGCACAAACAAGGAAGTCAACTACTTTTTGAAGATTCCCAGGAAACAGCTGCTTCCCACGCAGAGCTTGTGACGTGGCTGACGTTGGTATGTGTGTATTTGTTTAGGGAGCTTGGTTGCCACAGGCCGCGATTAAAAGAGGTTGTTAGAGAAACCCAGCAGGAATGGCACAACAAAGCCCTGCACAAAAACCATCTCGGGAGGCTTTCTCACACAATAACCAGCTTATTAGATGTGAAGAAACCAATAAAGCAACATAGCAGTGCTACAAGTGCTGAGAGGCTGGTTAAGTAAAAGATTTAGTCTGGGAACGCCAAAGGAGAAGAGACAACTGACAGCTGAGGCCATCACATTGTATGAACGAGACACAGTATTATGTGCCTGTCCTGCAAACTGGGAAGGACTGGGGTGTGTCATAAACATGAATTTCTGCAAGCCATGGAACAGGAGAATTAAGTTCTGACAACTCTCTGCTACTTTATTCTGACCAACATCATGTTTGCTTGTTTCTGTGGGTCACAGGCAGCAATGTCCATAAGGGCTGCGCTGAAAACCAATAACAGGAAGCAGCAGACTAGAGAATCAGTCTGGGACAACATGGGACAAGGTCCTGTATCTCTCATTCTTCTCTGGAATCAGATACAAAGACAGGAGCTGTGGCCTTGAAAACACAAACAAACAGGATCTAAAGCGCAGCTCACCCTGTAAGAGTTCACACTGTGCTAAAGAATCAGCCACAGGAACAAATACTACAACAGGGGACTTCTCCTGCTGCTAAATTAGATGTGCAGGCACTTACCCTTGTTATCAGGTTGCATGAAAGCAGTAGCAAACGTGTGAGGGAACAGACTGGTTGAATCTCTCCGCATCCCATTTATCTGCACGGTGTTTCCTTGAAACACAGCTCCGTGTACATCTGCTTCACTGCCCAAGCCCAGAAGGTGCCAGGACACGTTGTCTCCTTCACACACGTTCAGCCCAGGCAAGTTACCAAACATAAGTCCATTGATGGCTGCAAAGGAAAAAACAATTAACTCTGCAGGTAGACATAAGCCAATAGACTAATTTTGTGTGCACACTTTGACAGGACAGATCTGCCAGCAAAAGCGTAGCTTGCTTGTAATTCACCACTGAATATGCTCAGGACACACTTCCCAAGACAGTCATGCTTCTTGTCCCATGTCCCACCCGCTGCCTCTGGCCTCACTTGATTTTAGGCCAATATAAGAATGCCAGGCACCAATACAGGGTGGACCTGCTGAAAAGCACTTCTGAGATGGATCTGGGGTCCTGGTAAACTATCCATGAGGCAGCAGTGTGCCCCTGTGGCCAAGAGGGTCAATGGAATCCTGGGCTGCATAGGGCAGAGTGTGGCCAGTAGGTGGATGGAGGTCATTCTCCCCCTCTGCCCTGCACTGGTGAGGCTACAACTGGAATACTGCGTCCAGTTCTGGGCTCCCCAGTTCAAGAGAGACAGGAAACTGCTGGAGAAAATCCAGTGTAGGGCAACAAAGATGGAGGGATCGGAGGATCATCCCTGCTGATGAGGAAATGCTGAAAGAGCTGGGACTCTTTAGCCTGGAGAAGAGAAGGCTGAGGGGANAAATCCAGTGTAGGGCAACAAAGATGATGGACGGATTGGAGGATCATCCCTGCTGATGAGGAAATGCTGAAAGAGCTGGGACTCTTTAGCCTGGAGAAGAGAAGGCTGAGGGGAGACCTTATCTGTGCTCACAAGTATTTGAAGGGTGGGTTGAAGGAGGATGGAGACAGACTCTTTTCAGTGGTTTCCAGTGACAGGATGAGGGGCAATGGGCACAAGCTGGAACACAGGAAGTTTCTTCCAAATATGAGGAAGAACTTCTTTAGGGTGAGGGTGTCAGAGCCCTGGCAGAGGCTGCCCAGGGAGGGTGTGGAGTCCCCTTCTCTGGAGACCTTCAAGCCCCACCTGGATACAGTCCTGGGTGATGTGCTCTGGGCAATCCTGCTTTAGCAGGGGAGTTGGACTGGATGAGCTCTAGAGGTCCCTTCCAACTCACAATTCTGTGATTCCATGATACCACAGCTACACCAGCCTCCCAGCTCAGTCTTTCAGTGAACACCACCCTGTGATTTCCAGGTTTGTTCCCACTGCATGCAGAACAGCATCAGGCCGTACCGTGCATCCTGTTCGATTCCTCAAAGCCATCGTCCTTCTTCACAGAAGTCTCTTCCATTCTCAAATAGTACTTTATGTTTGCATTTAAATACCAGCTCAGGTTCTCATCAAACACGCTGAAGAGAAGGTAAAACTCTTTGTCGATCCCTTTCTAAGATACAACCATAAGGATGGCTGTTAATTTTCAAAATGCACCAATTAACTGTCCTTAAAGTTAAAGCTGCTTTGTCTGACTCTCATTTTTAACATAAAACGGGGCCCAAAGGACAGGGGTCCGTCCCTTCACTCCTGTTGAATGTTCCTCTTGTTCCACAAGAGGCACCACTTGTGGTTTTTTCCATAGTATTTCACATGAGTAAACTGATCAAAATTCAGCCAAGGATATGAAGTCATTGCTTCCCTCCCCCACCACCCAGACCTTCAGGTGTAGTTTTCACTGCCGGTCCAAATCGAGATCAGAGCCCAGCCCTCAAGGCAGGCTGATGACTATGTTCCACCCTTCCTCTCTCCTGCCACAGGCCTGGGTTGGGAATGGTTTTATTACCTTAAACCCTTGAAAATGTTACTTCTAATAAGAAATGCATTCCCAAGTACAGCATGCTTCCCCACTAAAAGGGCATCCCTAGCATTGCCCAGATTTTCATTCTGCTGTTGTCTTCCTCAGCAGTACCCAGGAAGATGCCCTGCACCTTTCCCAGTGAAGCATTTGTTAAAGGGTTAAGATTGAGGAGCCAGAATTGCTGCCCCGGGGTGATTTTTATATCTCGCCTTTCCAAACAAGCCTGTCTCTTGCTTTGTTTACCCTCTTTCAATACCTGAAAATGTTTCATCATTATCACAGCTCCTTCACACAGTGGGCTGTGTCTCTTTGAAATCTTCTCTGCTCAGAAGATGCACAGTTCCATCCTGGGTAAACACACCAATCTCTTCCACCCTCCTAATTTGGCCACATCGTGCCACCACCAAAAGCAGAGAGAAAGCAAACCCCTCGAGGAAGGCTCTCCTGGCATCTGTGAGCCCTTTCCTGATCTGCATCCACAGGCAGGATGGCAGGAGGTTGTTTTTCTGCTGCCTACTGTTTTTTTCACAATAAGGCTCTGCTAATCTATCTTGCACTTCCCCAGTATACTAATTCACTGTTTTTTCCCGGCTTACTGCAATGAGTAGACTATTCCCCAGTGAAATGCCAAGAGGAAGGTGTGGTCGCCCTTCAGATTTCACCTCTCTTTCATCAAAAAGCATAAAGACTAATGTGGATTTTCACATGCTTTTTTTTATGGGCAGCACTGCTTGAAAATGAACTGATCTTGCAGGAGAAATGAGGCTCACCCAAACCTCAAAGCATTATATCACTCCAGCAAGCCATCTATAAATAAGTGAAAGTGTCTCTTCAATGTTCCTGAGACTGCAATGAATATTCCACATGCCTCAAAGCAGCCTGTTACGCAAGCCTCGGGACAAAAGTTACCTATAAAGTCACATCCAAGGTGCAGTTATTCAGCCAAGTCTGTCTGAATTTTAAAACAGAGCCCAAAAGCCATTTCAAGGTGCAGCCCTTGGAAGCCCAGAACATTAGCAATTCCTACATGGGACCCAGGTACCAGCTGTCCCAATGTCACCCTGCCTCCTGGCTTTGATTTGACTCTCCTGGACTCACAGTACACGTATTTCCATTAGGTCCTTAGTGTTTTGCTGACGCTTCTTTTCCTTACAAGGAAATAACCTCATAGGAGCGTGGCAGGAAAACCCCTTTTACCTGTTTGTTGTTCTCATCCAAAGTGCCCGGCTTGCAGATGAGCAGAGGCCCTACTAAGCCTGAACTGGGGTCTTTGACGGGGTCCACGTCCGAGCTGTACATCCAGGTGAGGCAGGGAGGATCACTGGATGTGGGTCCCACATGCTTTGGCACGGTCCAGTGGTACGTGAAGTTGTGCAGTGGTTCAACAGAAACCCCACTCTGGGTCAGCCCTTTAAAGGAGAGATTGGCACGGTTATTCATTCCCAAGGGCCCCAGGACAAAGCTGGTAACACCTTCTCGCCAGCTACACTCATGCTGGGCTTCACTGCCATTCATTTCTCTCATACTGGGCACCTCTGAGGTGTGATCTGGGTGTATTTTCTAAGGCAAATGAGGAACTGCTTTCAGTTCCATGTAAATTCCCACTGGTGCCACAGCAGAGATGGGCACGGCAACGGGAAATAACCATGCAAATCCCACTGCATTGAGGGAGGTGAACGTAGGGAGCACATGGTTATCTAAGCTGGAGTGCACAGGACGTGTTCCTCTGCTCAGTGCCTCAAACAGCCAGAAACGGTCTGAGCTTTGGTTTACAATTTTCATCTGAGAAATAGCACCTCTGGAACTGTACACCCTCTGGTACCCTCCCTGGGCAGCAGTTCAGCAGAAAGGCTCCTTGAGGGAGACCTCAGGCAGGCTCAGAGGACCAGGCTTCCACCCAGTAGGATATCCAGTCTTTCCTGACTGCAGAAACTCCTCAGCAGAGAGGAGGTATGAGCTGTGGAGTTCCACCACCAGCATTAGCACCAAATTACTCAAGAAAAGAGAGCCACAAACCATCATGGTACCGCATCCTTTCCCATCCCTTCTCATAGAACACTCCGTGAGGTTGAATGCTGAAAGGCCAGGAGGCTTTGTTAACAAATGTCACCAGGATAGTGTCTCCAACTTCAGCTTTGATCACTGGACCTACACAAATAGCAAAGAGAATGACCTTCTATGCATAACTGCACCATTTAACTTTTATTCAGTTAAATAAATGCGCTTTTTTTGCCTCTCTTCACTGTTCTCTCTACTCCTAGTTCTGTATTTTACCCCATGAGCTTCTTTCCTTCTGTGGCCTCTGCTGGGATTGCATTTGCTAATTTCTGGTGTCAATAAATTATTAGTCACTGTTGATGCAGGAAATTGGACCACACCTATGTACTTGTACCATGTGCTCTCAGCCTTCATGCACGACCCATTTACCCCTGCAGACTCCCTGTTTTCTTCTCTCCAGTTTGTTCCCCACCCTCACTGTTACCTGGCCATAACAGAGAGCGCCCTCACTTGGGAGAAGCAGCTTTCCAGGAGAAAGCAGGGTTTGTAGCATGCCTTGAAGATGCTCAGTCAAAACCATGTAACCTGGGTCCATTGCTGTGACCTGTTGAGCTCTAGTTATAAATACTGTGTCCCTTGGTGTTTACTACTAACCTCTGAAGACTGCCCTGGCAGAAAAGTAGTTCTGTCTATTCCACCCCTCCACCTCCTCGGTCTGTCCCCTTCACTTTTAGGTGCAACTGGTATGAAACACCTCCTCTCTGCCACTCTCTGCACTGTAAAGTGAGAGGACAGTCACAACCCACCGCTACTCCCGACGCCAGCATCGCTCTCACTGGCGCTGCAAGAGGATTTGTGTTGTTGGGTGATTCCTACCGAGTATCCCGAGGTGTTGTTCTTCTTCCGATGGCTGCTTTTCCTCACGGAAGCTCTCATCAGTGTATTCCACATACTTGGCTTTCCAATAGATTCCCCCAATCCGGTAGGGGCTACGCTTGAAAAACTGCTCAGCGGGGCTAAATGCAAAAAGCAAATGTCAGGCCATTGCTATGAAAATCAGTCTTATTCTTCTCCTGCTCCCTCCCACGTCCTTGTGGCAATGCCAGCCACATCTCCAAAGCAAGCAGCTTTTCAGAGAAGGACAGCATCTCCGGTTTGGAACAAGCACAGCTCGTCTCAGTGAAGCTTTTTTGTCCTACAGACTCCTCTAGGTTCAGGGAGCACCTCTTGGAACACAGCCCTCTCCCAGCTGAAACAGCCAGGTATGATGGCACAGGTCTGAACAGCATCTCCTATACGAGATGTGCAAGAGGGCAAGGAACAAAACTGCAGTGCAGTAAATGGAAAGACGGTGATAAAACACCGAGCTCTTCAGAGGCCAGGGGACAACTGTAATCATAACACAAAAAACCCCAAACCAAAATGCCACAGCTGTAAAGAGAGATTTGTTTCTGCTGCCACCACCCTCTCCAAACACACAGACACACGTAACATGCCCTGCAGGAGCGGCAGCTTAGCTACAAGGCCAGCTCACAGGACTCAAGAGGTTCCAGTTCTAAGGTCTGCAAGAGAGTGGCTGCGCGGCTTTGGGTAAATCATTAACGGCTCCGTGTTTCTACCTGTCCATCTGAAAGAGGCAAACCCTCTCCAACAGCTTCCCAGGGAAGGGGACACAGGGGGAGGAATGCCTTTGTTTCAGTTAGCCAAAGTCAGAATGGGGCACCACTCACCAACTGCTGTCACAACTGCCCGACATGCGGGACAGAAGGCTGTTATCTGAGGTCACTGCATTTGATTTCCTAGAAATCGCTGGCTGCAGCACGGCTACACTGAGCATAGCTGCAGGCCAGCTCTGCCACCCTGTGTCTGCTGAAAGATGTGCTTTCTTAATCCTTCATCAGATATAGGGATCTGCTCCTGGGTCAGGCACAGCAAGCAGAAAGGATGCCCAGAGACAAATGTGGCAGCTCATGTTCTTGCATAAACTGAGACTCCTGGAGTCTGTGGATAAGCCTATGAACCACTTCCAGTACAGCCTACGCTTTCAGATGGGGTGATCTGCCTTCCCATGAATTGCAGAGGCATATGTTTTGGTAAGAAAGAAATTCCACATTTTCCCCAGCAGCCTCCCCAACACAGCCCGGAGACCTGCCCCCCCACCCCAAAATGCTACCCTTCCCCATCAGCCCCTTGCTTACCCGCCTGCCTCAGTCAGCTGTTTCCTACTGATTTTGTCAAGCCCTGAAGGTCCATAATCCCACTGAATTTCCTTTGCAGCTATGTAGTATTTACGAACTCTCCCCTCCAGGGTGGATGCTGGGGCTTGATGAGAACAGGGCCGGACTTCATAGAGTGCCACCATCCCAGCTGTCCAAGACATGGTGGAGGACACACATGCTTAACCACTCTTGGCCAGTTTGGCCAGGCAATGAACACAGTCCCACCTCCCTGCTATGAACTGACTGATCCTCCTCTGTGGTCCCAAAAGGCACATGGCTAGGGTGATTAGGTGGTTCCCAGAGCAAGGAGTCTTTTGAGTCAGTGAGCAGAGCTTCTTACCTTAGATATTGGATATATTTCTATATCCATATTGGATATATGGAAATAGGGACAAAGAGCAAATAGAGCCTTCTGCCATCCTCAACCATACCATGTAAGTGCCTCTTATAGGGACTACAACTCTTAAGGTATTGCTTCATCTTAGCTTTCAGCTGTAACCAAACTTATTGTCTTCACCATTGACCAACATGAACATCAAACAGTGGTAAAAGTCATCCCCAGTAAGTCTGGCCTGCACATTAATAATCAATACACCCCAATTTATAAAGAATAAGGAATCTCTCTGTTCAATTTCAGAGGGAATTCTGCCCCAAGGCACTGTCCCTTATCATACCATGCATGACAGGACCACACTGGGAATAAAAAAGGGAGGCCACAAAGTGTAGGACATATTCCAAACTCTGCCTTACCTTGTATGTGATCATTGATCTGGCAGCTCAGTAGCCATCTCCCAGGGTTACTGGGGATCATGTCTCCTGTGACAAAAGTGGCTGGGAAGAGGCTGGCCACATCTGTCCTGTGGCCTCGAATATTGAGCGTTTCTCCATGGAAGTAGGCTGTATGAACATCAACTTCATTGCCCATCCCAAAGAGGTGCCATGAAACGTAATCCCCAGCACACATTGTTAGCTCAGGGAGGTTTCCAAACACGTAGCCATTAATAGCTGCAAAACCAAGGAAGATTAGAACAAGGGCCTTCAGAGCCTCTGCCAGCAGGTCACAGTACAGACAACTTTGGAGTACAGACCGACCCAGAACTCATACTCCTCTTCTTCTTCTGGAAAGCCCATCTCCACAAGCAATTCCTAACATGAAGTATATTTGAAATCTCCAAACAACTAACAAAGGGCTCACTCAAATCAAAGATTAAGTCAACATAACACTTGAAGATACCAGAGCACAGACAACCCTGGAGCGTCTGGACAAAGTCCATGGCTTCACAAGGGTGACACTGACCATGCATTTTGTTGCTCTCCTGGAATTCCTCATCTTCTTTGTCTACAGAGCCTGGGTCTGTGCAGAACGATGCTATGTTCTCATCCAGGTACCAGCTTAGGTTCTCATCCACCACACTGAACATCAGAAAGAAATCAACATCCACATCCTGCCGCCTTTGAGAATTGCCAGTCAGTATTCCTAGGATGAAAGAAAAGAGGAGTGAATACCCACCCAGGCAGAAAAGCAGACATTAGCCAAGAGATCAAATCACCAATAGAAGAGTAACCCTTCCCACACAGATGAGGGAGAGATGCTTTCCCCACCATTCTGGCACAGCTCATTGCAGAGTTCTAACAAGCTCACTCTTTTCTCATATATCCTTGCTACCACGTTTCTCACTCCCAAGCAGCTCTGCCACTGCATGGCTGAACTGCAACACCTTCAAGGTTCTTACTCCTCTGAAACCAAACAATCCCCATCTTTCTAGATACACAAACTACGTCTTGGACAAGCTTCCTACTTTTAGCGCTGATTCAAACAGCTTGCTCAGATCAAGAGATCTACAAGCTCACCTGCCCAGCCACTAAGGGACAAAACACTGCCCAGAACCCAGCTAGGACACAGGTGCTGTCTTCTCCAATCGTGCTGCATTTCCCCCATGAAGCTTCAAGTCACCACATAATCTTCACAGTATGGTACTGCAGCCCTCAGCTGCTTTCTCTTGGAGTTTTTACCTTTTCTGCACGTAAGTAACGGCCCAATTAAGCCAGACGCAATGTCCTTTGGTGCATCAATATGAGAATGGTAGATCCAGGTCAAGCAATTAGGGTCATCAGCCGTTGGGCTGTGATCTTCAGGGACAGTCCAAGTATAGGTGTAATTCCCTCCTGGGGAAACAGCATCATCCTTCTTCTGATCCTGGGGGGACATATCGGGATACAGGGATCCTGGAACAATTGAGTAATCACAACATCTATTCAAGAAGAGCAGAGATGTCCACACATGTAGCTTTATACTTAGCTGCTTGCATTCAAAGCTGCACGTATACACTTGGGTAGCAGATTTCAAAGCAAGACTCGCCACCCCAAGGCTGAAATAGGGTTTAATCATTATTGTCTCAAAGGGAAACTGAGGCACAGTCACTGTAAGGCAACATGCCCAGTAAACAGGTTGGCATACAGTCAGAAAGATGATCCCTGCCTATTGCTACTTTGCCTTCAACTCTGCAACGTGCCACAGTCAGCCTCTCTACAATCTCCAGGGTTGCTTCAAATTGCAGTTTTTTGGTCTTGAACTTGGTCATTCTTGTGAACTCCCTGAAGCTCATGTCTCTTGTACAACAGCACTTCAAATAACGAAGACAGCTCTTTTCCTTCTGCACCACACTCCCACTAGCAAGCTTTGGAGCTTCTTCTAAAAATCAAGAAGTACTGGGCTGGGTACTGTAACGGTCAGGTCAGGAAACCACCTCCAGACCCACGAATCTGCTAACCCAACATCAGGTGACTTCACCAATCACCTAAGTGCAGTTGCTTTCCAGCAACATAGCTTTGGCCTAATCAAGTCTGTGGCTTTACAGACATCTCTCCTCCGTGCACACTCTTAAGTTCCCGGTGAGAAAAACGTGCCACCTTCATGGCAGTGGCTCATTTACCTTCAGAGTCCTTTTCATAGAAAACACCGTGAGGATGGATTGTGTACGGCCGAGTAGCAAAGTTTTTTAGGTGTACTTTAATGGTATCCCCCACTTCTGCTCGGATGATGGGCCCAAGGAACCCCAGCCAGCCAGGTTTGGGAATCTCAGTGGCATACGTGGAGTCCATGTATTGCTTATAGACAGCTTTCTTGTACGTGCTTCCCACCCTGTCTTTGCCAGGCTGGAGGAACGCTGAGGCCTTGCTGTTGAGGTCAGAAAAGGGAAAGGCACCATGAGTCATGTGTGACATAAAACAGCTGGTCAATAACACAGCAGAGCTATGAAAATACACAACTCCCCCAATAGCCCAAAAGCTTTGGCATTAGAGGATCACCTGTGCTCTACCTTTGCATGTCCTAATCCATTTGTGAACATCCTGCTCCCACAGCTGTGACAGGGGTAGCACAGCCTGCTTGAGAAACAGGCAGCACCAGCCATTAGACTTGTCCCCTGTTGTGTTTCACATGCTCAGAAAGCAGACGTCAGCACAGGAACAGCTGGAGAGCCTGGGACCACAGCCACCAGTACCGTCAAATGCCTGCTGTCATGCATAGAATCATATAGGTTGGAAGAGACCCTTGGGATCATCAAGTCCAACCATCAGCCCTACTCTACAAG
>VZTM01007507.1:139473-228845 GCA_013400555.1 Jacana jacana
TGGTCGTTTTTAAATCCCGTAGGGTTTTCCCCGGGCTGGTTGGTTGGTTTGATTTTATAAGCAGAGGTTTGGCCTTTAGGACCAGAGAGATGGAAAGAAACGGTATTTCGGTTCTCTTGGTGAACACCATGAAAATCGTAAGAATGGGTTGGGTTGGGAGGGACCTTTCTAAGATGCCCCCGACCATCCCTGGAGGGGTTCAAGGCCAGGCTGGATGGGGCTTGGAGCAACCTGCTCTGGTGGGAGGTGTCCCCTGCTCATGGGGGGGGGGGGGTTGGAACTCGATGATCGATTCCTCTAGTGGGATCGACCTCCCACCAGAGCAGGTTGCTCAAAGCCCCGTCCCAAAACCATCCAAAGACCCGCCGGGTTTGGGGAAATTTGAACTCCCGAGAACAGGATCAATCTGAAAAGCGCCTCTTGGCACAGTTACCCTCTGCCGCCCTGGGCTTGCGTTGTCTGAACTTTCAGTTACTCTGCGATGTTCCTTGGTTATTTTTAGTGGTGACATAGTACATACAATGGAAGAATCTCGTCAGGAGCTGGGCAAACTCTGATCGAGGCGATAAAAGCCCTCTAGTGGCCTGATTTCCATTGTGCTTGGGCAGTGTTTATGTTTCCGGTGGGTGAAGGGAGCTGTAGCTTGGTGGGGTTTGGGGATGATTTTTCTTTGCATGAAGATCAAAACTTCAGGGCTTGGAAAAGAAAAAAAATCCCCCATTCGATGTTCCTTGTAATTAAAACTTTTTAGTGTGGTCCCAAGTACACAGAAGTGCTCACACAGACGCTTCCCTTGGCTCAGTGTTTTGCCCTTCCCTACTGTAGGAGTGGGCTCTGGTCTTGATTTGTGAGCCCCACCTGAGAAGAGTTATGCTTGTTTTCTAACTGTTACTTCTGCTTATTTCCTAGAATGGTGAGAACTTCTGCATTCTGGATGAGCAGAGGTTTGCCAAGGAGCTTCTCCCCAAGTACTTCAAGCACAACAACATCTCCAGCTTCATACGACAGCTTAACATGTGTAAGCGTCAGCTGTTATTATGGATTGTTTCTGCCAAGTTCATGGCTACTTCACATGGATTTGATTTTCTTTAGGCAAACCAATTGACTTGGCAGCTCCTGCTGCCCTGAAAACCTGAATTTCAGTCTTGAGGTTGCTTTGCAAAAGAAACGAATAACAGTAGAGCTTGGCTTAGTCTTCGTTTTCTGTGTTTCAACCCTGAGTCCTTTTGAGCAATGATTGCAAAAATAGTGTTCCAGGTCCTGGTGGCTAAAGCTTGGGTAGAGATCACTGGGCTCCAGTGGTAGTGTTAATGGTAATGGTAGTAGCAAACATGCCTAGGTGGAGGAATGATTGTGGTATCTACATCTAGTTTATGAAAAGCAAACAAAAAAAATCCCTGGGTCATGCTCTTGCTTGCATTGCTGTGGTGAAACAAGATTAGTCACGCTGATGGATCGAGCTGGACTAAGTTTCTCACCGTGTTTGCTGGCCTCGACTTGTGGGCATCGTGTAAACTCTTACCTAGCACGTGTACGGGTTGTGCAGGCAGAGAAGCTGGAGAGGGGTGGTTGTTCAGAGGCAGAGTACAACACACGGGCCTGCAACAGGCAGCAGGAACGGTTGTGTAGCAGCAGGTAGCTTATGGGCTGGGTGAAGGTACAAACTGCATAGAAGATGGCTGTAGAAATTGCATTGGGAATAAGGGGGAGGGAACTCTCTGCCCTTACCTAGTAGGTTTCCCTGGCCTTTCTAGCTGATGCCTGCTTAGATTTTGTCAGATGTGGGCGAGGAAGCACACATTTGGCCTCTTGACACAGTGTAGATGTGCCTGTGTTTGTGTCGAGTGTTGAGACCCCGTCACTTGAGTGTCAAAGGATAATGCAAGCAAACAATTGACAGTTGCCTTGTAGCAAGGGCAGCTGCTAAAATGCAAATATTCCTGTGCAGACGTGCAGTGTGATGGCCTTTTCCTGCTGGATCTATCCTAGCTTTGAGTAGTGTTTGCTAATGATCGTGCTGTTGGGGCACAGTGAAACTAGAATGCATTAACCTTGTTAAAAACTTGAATGAGGAGAGAGAGAGATTGGTCTGTCAACTGTGTTTTCTGTCTGCCCTGTGGTACTTGAAGGAGAGATGGAAATAGAGCTGGGAATGTCTTAAATCCTGCAGGCAGCCTGGTACAGAGAAGGTACTCTGCCTGCACACTTTTGCATGGGCTGAGAACTAATTTTCCTTCCTTGCCTTATTCTGTAGACCCTGGTGGTTTTGCTTTGTAGTAGTCTGGGATTACAGGAATTAAAGGGAAGGTGCACTTCTGCTGCTTCCACCGGGGCAAGATTTTAGTCAAGGTGTCCTAACAAGTCTCATTTCTAACGTAACTTCTGTGATTATTTGGACATCGCTGTCTTGCTTGCAGACACTGACTGGCCTCTGCCCACGGGTGCTGTTTGCACAGCCTGCAAGGCCATTTGGCGGGACTGGGGATGTGTTCCCATGCTGTGAGGGGGGCAGGCAAATCATTGAACACCAAACAAAAGCTTGTTTTGCCTGTTTTTTCACACTTTCTGCTCCCATTACTGCAGTAGGTATTTCAGGAGCCTCGGGGTTTCCTTTAGCTGTGTGTAATAACAGTCAACTTTGCGCTGAAGAAGTGACTCTGTTAATACCCCTCCACAGATGGTTTCAGGAAGGTGATTGCTCTGGAGAATGGCATGATTACAGTGGAGAAAAGCTCAGTCATAGAGTTCCAGCACCCTTTCTTCAAGCAAGGGAAGGCACATTTACTGGAGAACATCAAGCGCAAGGTACAGTCTAAGCACGTACTTACTTCACTCTGTTAGGAGAAGTAGCTTGTTGGGAGCATGCTGGGGCTTTCAAACACTTTACAACCCAACAAATTCCATGGGAACCAAGGTTGTGTATCACGATGCAAGCCTTTGTTAACTCCCTCCTGAATGCCAGGTTAATGCTTGGCTTGGCTCCCCGTGCCAGCTCTTAGACAAAACACACCCTGCTGCTGTTTAGCAACGCACTGGAGCAGGACCATGTCCTTCAGAGCTGTCAGGCTAGAGCCCTTTTCCCACAGAGTATATATGCCATTTCAGCCTAGCACAGTCTTAAATTCTGCCAGCATTGCAGGGTTGGAAAGAGCCATAAAGCAAAAGGGAAAGAAAATGCATTCCCATTTTGTTGCTCCTTGAAAATTAGGAAGGGCATCGGTAATCAGTCACTTCATTCCTCTGAAAGCGTGTTGCCACTAAGCTACATCTTTACTAGCTCTTTCCAGTCGCCTTTTGTACGTTCAGGCCTTGTCTGACCTGTTTCTGCACAGATATTTATCCTCTGTTGGCCCATTACAGCCCATAACGTCCTGGCTGCCAGCGACGGAGAGTATCGTGATGCACTAGGTTGACGCTCGAACTGCAGATGCTCTCCTTTGGAATGCCGTCAGGCAGTAGCGACATGGCCCGAGTTAATAACAGCACAGGGTCGCCTTGAGAGCCACAACCCTGTTTTGATCGATTCTTCGCTGAGCTGTCTCTGCTCTGGCTCCCCATATCCACGAAATGCCCTCACAGGGTTGCTTCTCTGACTCGGGGCTCTGCTCTTCCCAGGCGCCGTCATCGCTGGCTTGCCCTGGCTCGCACACCTCCCAGGCCGGTCTGTCGGGGCAGTCGGCTCTTGGGTGTTATGTGTGGGCATCCCAGGGGTGTTGCTCTGGGTGGAGCAGACCAGGCAGAAAGACAAAAGCTCTAGTTAATGCCAAGGATGTTTGTATGAAACTCTTGAATAGTTTGGGGAAGGATTCTTTGTGGCACAGGAAAATGTTAAGTGATTTTTCTTTTGCCAAGCGTCCCATTAGGGTTTTTTTTGCTCTTTTACTGTCTGGAACGGAGTCATAGCTCAGTACTTGCTATAAACTGGATTTCAAGCCTCCAAGAGGAGTGCAAGTTTGAAGGCAGGACTCCCTTTATTTCCTCCCTAGTGTTAGCTCTGCTGGTGCACATCAATCTGGACACTCCTACGGTCTAGTTAGAGGCTCTGAAGAGAGCAATTCCTCGCTCTTGGGCAGAACATTTCAGTCTGGCCCTTTTTTTAGAGCCGGGCTGACCACGTTTGCAATCTCCACCTGCTGTCTGCATCTTCTGAGCAGCTTCCCCACAGAGAGGTGCTATGCCAAAGAGAAATCAGACAGCCACAAGTTCCATTTGGGATACAGTTCATGTTCTTTAGCGTAAGGCGTTATCCAACAAATAGCGAAGCAGCTAAAAATATGGACAGAGAGAAAAACTGTCAGGCCGTCCAGTCCGTCCTTTGTAGCATTGGATTATGTTAAGAAAGGGGTTAGTTATTTCAGTGGACCCATTGCCTAACAATTACGTGCTGTTTCTTTCATCATGAAGTGATGGGCTGTTACTTTATAACACCCTAAGTCCGTTTATGACCGTCCCCATCTCCTTTGGAAGAAAAGGGATCTGTGAGCCAGCCTGCCTGGAAGTTACCTACCACTTCAGCCGGCCGATCCCAGGGGCTTTCACCTTCCCTCCCCTTGGAATTTAGTAGAGCACTAACTAAAACCGGTAGGGTGCTGTAAGTGGGAAGGGACACCTGGTGGTTATCTCCTGCAACTCCACTTGGTTCCATGCTGGCCGGTATTTGGCTAAATGATTTTTAAAATTATGCCCACAAAACCCAGACATGTCATTCAGGCACGTGATGCCCCAAACCCATCTGAATTGGATGTCAGTCGTGAGTGCCACCACCGGCAGAGAGAATTGCTGAAGGAATGTCTCAGCCAGACGATTCTTGACCACCACTAGGGGCAGTGACTCCCCCACCTCCCTGGGCAGGCCACCCCAGTGCCTGATCACTCTGTGGGAGAAAAAGGTTTTCATGTCATCTAATTAAAATCTCCCCTGGTGCAACTTGTGGCCATTTCCCCGAGTCCTATTATTAGTGATCTGGGAGAAGAGGCTGACCCCCTCCTCTCCACCACCTCCCTTCAGGAAGTTGTAGAATGCCATGAGGTCTGCCCTCAACCTCCTGTTCTCCAGGCTAAACAATCCCAGCTCCCTCAGCTGTTCCTCACACGACTTGTGCTCCAGACCCCCCACCAGTTTTGTTGCCCTTCTCTGGACACGTTTCAGGGCCTCGATGTCTTTCTTGGAGTGAGGGGCCCAAAACTGAACACAGTACTCTAGGTGTGGCCTCACCAGAGCTGAGTACAGGGAGATGATCACCTCCCTGCTCATGTTTTCATTGACATCTTGGGTTTTTTTCATACATAGGACAGTGTAGACTGTCCTAAGGACTGGCATCTATAGCAATTGCAGTGTTGTGTGATACATAAGAACTGCAGTTACTGAATCTTTTAATGGGGTTTGTACCTCTTCTACAGACCAACTACACTGTTCCTCTAGAAAGGAGCATGCAAGGCACTGTTCATAACAAAGTGTATGTAACCTGTTCCTATTTCAGGTATCTGCAGTAAGAACTGAGGATCTCAAGGTCTGTACAGAGGATTTGCACAAGGTACTTTCTGAAGTCCAGGAGATGAGAGAGCAGCAGAACAACATGGATGTCAGGCTGGCAAACATGAGGAGGTAGACTCCATCTGTTTCGGAGGCACTTACTCACTGAATGTAGCTTATATGTAACTGAGCTGGACTCTACACATGGGTTTCATTTGAACTGGAAACAGGTGAAGCTATATTTTTTGTTTCCTAAGAGTCCTCATCCACTCCACACACCATCCTGAATCTTGGTTGTTTTTATAATTCAGTCACGGACCACAGACTGGTGGAGGGATTTCATTTTGGTTGCCATCACCTGTAGCAGGTTTTTTTTTAGGGCAATCAAAACATTTCCTTTTCTAAACACAAAGCAGGGTTAGATGCAGTGAGTGAGAATTAGTCTTTGGTTTCCTTGCTAATTAGAAGTGGACTTTGCATATCCTCATCTCTGTTCTTTCAGATGCCTTTTGTACAGGCATTGGTAATTCATTCAGATTATTGATATACAAGTAGCTATCAAGCAAAGTTCAGGAGATACCTTCACTCCACTCCCACTGTTCCCTTAAGAAAAAAAAAGAAAAAGGAAAAAACAAATTAAAAACCCTCAAAGACAAACTTTGAAACTGTTCTGAGGTGGTCTGTGTTGCACTCAACCTGTTTCCAAACACCAAGTCTTGATTCAAAGGCTTTGAGGCTCTGAAGGAATGCCTCAAATCAAGATTATTGGTGGAGCAGCTGAGGATGTGAATGTCCTTATTAGTGAGTATTCAGTCCTACCTGATAGAAAATGGAGTTGATTTAACCCAGAGTTTATACTAGTGGATTGAATTAACTGAATGTTAATTATCCACGCCAGGAATGTTGCCACTGGTCCTGCGAGGTACTGTGAAAGTTTGAAAGCTGTAAAACCAAAGCCTATAAAGTAAAACTCTGTTCATCCTCTGTCTTCTGATTTATTCTGCATTGCAGAGAAAATAAGGCCCTGTGGAAAGAAGTGGCAGTTCTAAGGCAGAAGCACAGTCAACAACAGAAGCTGCTGTCTAAGGTATCATTGCAGCATCTTCAGTGCTACCATCCTTATTCCTGCCTCTGTGAGACTTGATGGCATTCTTTGCTTATGTAGAATGACAAATGACACAGAGCTGAACAGCTTATATTAATACAGCCTAAAGAAAATGTTCACAGTTCCTGAGTGTCCCAGAAGTAGCACAGCAAAGAACCACGAGCGAAATACTAAGGAAAGGTCATAGTGGGAAAGGATTTCAGTGTGTTTGAAACCTCAGCGAGCCTTGTTTGGAGAGAAAGCAGTAAATCGAGCTGCCCTGGGGTAAACGTGGGGCTGGAGGCAGTGCATGGTAACAGGAGCCTAAACCAAGAGATTGCAGGCACGTGGAATGGAGTCTGTGAAAGATCTTGCACCAAGATGTACTTAGACTGCTTAAGAAGTCAATTTTGGAACCCAGAAACTATAGGAGCTTCTGCACTGGAATCGATTTCCTCTTGTTTGTCACTCAGCTGTTTCTGGTCTGGAATTCTCTAGTGACTTGTGCTGTTAGATTCCATTTAAAAACCAAACCCACACCTGTCCCAGTGGGATAACTTTTTAATGCCATTTGTAACTCTCATTTTGTTCCTAAGACATGAGCACAAATGGATTTCTAAAATACCTGTCTGAATGAGTAATTGATGTCAGGGTTGCTCTACTGACCACTTGGTTTTGGTTTTTTGTTTTTCCTTTTTAGATCCTTCAATTTATACTAAGTTTGATGCGAGGAAATTATATTGTTGGGGTCAAAAGGAAAAGGTAATTACTGGACAGTTCACAAATCAGTGTCAGATGTGAATTATAGGGATAAATCAGCTTCTAGAAGCACAATACTTCAAGTGTATGGGGAGTGTTTTTATCACTCTTATAATCAAAGTTGCGTAAAGCATGAAATAAAGATTTCCTCTCCTTTATCACTAAAAAGAATGGGTGGGAAGAGAATACTACTATACCTTCTACATTTCAAAGGGCATAGTTATCAGAAATGTTAACTCTTTCAAAATGTGCCTGACTCTTTCAAAACAAAGAGCACGTTGAGAAGGCAGCCTGTCTGTCTGCACCGCGCTTACGGAAAGCCTTTCCCAAAGCCAGTTTTCTTCCAAGCAGAAGAATGATTGTTGTTGCTGTTATTGCATGTACTTGGCATTGCTACAGCTTGTTTGCTGCAGAGCTATGTACTATACTATCTGCTCTATCTTGTCTCAGGTCTCTGACGGATGCTGCAGGGGCTTCACCTTCCAAATACAGTCGGCAGTATGTCCGCATCCCTGTGGAGAGCGGCCAAGCAGTAAGTCTTCCCAGGGAAAAGAGGCAGTGGGTTGGACAAGGTGGCACAGGGGCATCTCAAGATCTTCCTTACACCTATTAATACCTTAATCTTTTGAAATGGGGCAGTTTTAAAGCCTTGCTCTGTCTGTAAAATCATGCAAACCAGTACAACTAGTCGTAAGTGAAATCCGAGCAGGGAAGAGAAGCTGCAAGAAGACTGGAACTTCAGCATCAACAGAAGACCTTTTGGCTCACTCATTCTGTTTGCTGTATCCCACAGATGGCTTTTGCTGAACATAGTGCAGATGATGGGGATGGAAATGGCACAGGCCTCATCATTCGAGATATCACCGATACCCTGGAAAATGCCACCGATGGTCTCCTTGCTGTGGCACACACAAGCGAAAGAGCCAGGTGGGTTTAAGAGATGTAGAAATATTTATGCTTAGGTTGTTAACTGGGTGGTTATGTTAGCAGAAGCGATCCATATGGATTCTGGGAAACAGCCCTTTATGTGTGAATGTCAGGCCTCTTGGTAGACTGGGTTTTCTTACAGCCTGTAGCTTCGGTCATGGTCAGCAAAGCTCTTCAAGAGCTCCTGTCCCTTCAGGAGTGGCTGAAGGCCTTTCAAGCTGATTGGCACTTGAAATCTAATTTGCTGAGGCTTTTCTTTCTGTTCAACAAAGGAGCACATACTCAACTTCTCGACTGAACGGGAACCTGAATGGATGCATCGGTTACCAATAAACAAACCTGGGTTTGTCTCCAGTTTCAGTTCAACTAAGCACAGTGCAGTTCTCAGCGTAACCGAAGGGAAGGCATTCTTCTGTGTGACACCAGATTCTTGTGAAAACCTTTTTACTTGTTTACATCCAGAGTGAAATATGGACCAATTTGGAATCTTTTCTTTCCAGAGACACAATGTTAGGAGTTTTCCCTCCTCCCAGATTTCCATAGACTATTTTGCCACTTTGGGCCTGGCAAAATGGGGTGTTTTGCTCTGATACATGCTATCTGTGTGAGCTGTAATAAGAGATTCTTCATCTGCCTTTAGGAAGGAACTTTACTTCTTTTTCTAAAGACCAGTTGGTTGGTTGAACCCTTGATTGGCTTGACCTTATTGGGTATGGAGATCTGAGATACTAAACTTGAAATGAGCAACGATAGACTTGATGAATTCTGTGTGTGTTGTTTCCCTTTGGGTCATGTTTTAGAGAGACGCAGGCGGCTCTGGATCCCGACTTACCTCTCTGTGAAGTATCACAGCCAAATGAGTTAAGTTGTGCAGAACCTATCCCACCCCTGCATATAAATGATGTCAATAAATCCAGTGAAATGGAAAATGCTGCTGTGGAACTCCATTCTGTGCAACCTAACGCTCCAGAAGACCCCGTGTCAGTGATTGACTCCATCCTGAACGAGAACAACTCTGGAAACCAAAACGATCCTTTACTGGACAGGTATTAATTCATTGCTGGAAACTGTTATGCTGTCATTGTCCTGTGGCATCTTGTCAAAGTTTTAGAGGATGTCTTTGGCAGAACATGGTGAATTGGCTTTTTGACTCTCACTGATGAATGGAATTTTCTGCCTCTGTGTTAGAAAGTCTTGACGAAGACAAGTGTTACACTAGGAGCAGGGCAAGTTTATCTGTCACATCTCTGGTAGTAAATGTGCCTGACTTCTGCTGGGGCAGCCTGAGGACTGCTGAGGTCAATCTGTCACATCAGCCCTGGTGTCACCAACCACTGACGTTGCCAAGTGCTGCCAAGCAGCAGATCAGGGGTAGTGGATTCAGGATACGGGTTTGTGTCGGTGGCAGCTTGATGCTTCGCTGGTCCTGCCTTTCTTTATCCCTCGCTTTTACAAAGGTTTATTCCCCTGTGAATTGTCAGATCAGCCTCACCCCTGGGACCAGAACCAGGAGGGCTGTGGTTTCACATCCTGCTTAAGCACTTCCCGGCTCTGCACTGTCCCCTCAGCTTTATCAGCACCATCATTTGTGGGGCTGCAGCACAAGCTGGACCAAGGAGCAAACTAGGTCTTTCTGCTGTGGATAACTTCAGGTAGAAGGTACCGAGATGATGTGTCTCAACAGCTCCATGTAATCCCAAGGCCCTGGAATATCTTGCCTCATTGGCAGTGCAAAAATGCGAGGCAGTGCCTTGGAACTCTGTGGCTCAGAGCTGAGTAGCAGAGGGAGGTAGCTTGCAGAGCAGTGAGAAGTTCAGAACTGGCACCATGCATGGAGCTCTCCTCTTCATTCACCGTCCCTTCTCTCCTGCCCACGGTCCTTAGAAACGTGTACAAATGGGCACCGGTCTGATGTTTCAAAATGGGCTGTGTTCCTGGAGATCCAGATTATTTCCAACCCTTTGCTTGTCATGTATTGTCCCCGAGGGAATGCCATCACACCTTAGCTTTAAATATTGCTATATGAGCTGGGATCTGAGAACATTCAAAAGATACTACAATGAAAGAGGAAATAGATGTGGAAGGAGGAAGCTTTTTGATACAATAGCTGTCATTATGCATGCTCTTCAAATAGTCTTCCCTGTACCTGTCCTTCAAAGAGCTGGGCCGTGAAAAGTGACACAGGGATGTGGGTTTGTTCATTTGGCAAAAAGCTATTCTGGGTTGTGGGTGACCTACTCTGGCTCCCATCTTGCCCCACAGCTAAGAGGTTGGTTGATCATTTCTAAGCCTTTTTCCTGCTTTGTCCTGCAAACTGAGTCCCTGACTGCCAGCTGTTCCTTACAGCACTATCATTTTGTCTTTTTAGAGAAGAAATTCAGGATTTTCTTAACTGCATTGATGCCAGCCTTGAAGAGCTTCAAGCAATGTTATCTGGAAAGCAGTATAACTTTGGCTCTGAAGCTTTCAGTGAGGTGAGTGTCTTTTCAACTTTTCTCCTTTCTGAAAGACAGTGGTTAGGTTGCATTATGAAATGTTACTGTTCTGTTCCATGTTGTAACGGGCAAGAGGAGGGGAAATGCCAAAAAGCAAATAGTTATGGACAGAATGATGACACGGGCATTCTGGGAGTCAAGAAAGTACGAGGTCACACTGAGAGCCTTTTCCAGTTCATAAGGTATATCTGTTACACATAACTCAAGGGGAAGGGAAAAAATTGTATCCTTCTCCTTCTCAAGCCTCTGTCTTGCTACATCCCACCCTGATTATCCTGGAATCACTGGGAAATAGTGTTCTTGTCTTCTCCAGTGACCTCAGTTTACTGCCATGGGTTGAAAGTTTATTGCTGTTGGCCTGTGGAGGAGCCACCTTCCCTGTGCTTCAGTGGATGGAGTGGTGTGCTGGACCTTGCTCTCCTTTCAGGAGCTCTCTGAAGCTTGAAGGACCTTATTATCTGACATATGGTCTGTTTTTTATTTCCAGACACTTAATCCCGAGCTGCCAGCTCTGGATATGAGCTTGATGGAAACTTCCCCTGGCATGGAAAATGTAAGAGTAAGATTTGCTTCTGTAATGGGAAGGGTTAGTACAGTGTTGAGAGTTAAATTTTGACTGATGCAGTTTGAGAGGAGGGACTGGACTGAGAGCACAGGATGAAGCTGCCATTTTATCTAGTCCCCCTGACTTCATGTTTTCAGTTATCTCTGTTGGCATATGTGAATTTAAGAGGATTCTCGGGATAATTTCAGGTCTCGTGTTCCCAGCTGCAGGAATACACCCAAGTGGGCTGATTTAAACCATTGCTTTGCTTTGAATAACATCCCTTTTCCTTTCTGAGAACACCTGAGAACATAAGGAAGAGGGAAACAGACTGGAGTTTGTCGAATCAGCTGTCTGTATGGAGGAATTCATTTTTTTTCTTTCCCTGTCTTATTACTTCTGTGCCTTCTGTTTAGAACGAGGAAGGGTAGAAAACCTTGCCTTTTTTGGTCTAAGTGTGTGAGAACAGTTTCTTGGCTTGTTTTTTTCTAGCCTCGGGGATTCCCATGATGTCTTTGGCCGAGTAATAACTAGTTCTGGGCTTATAGTTCAGATGAGATCAGGTGTCTTCAGTCTGTCTGAAGAGTGAAGGAAAAGCACTAGAAGAAAACCATAACGTGTTATTCTGTCTTTATTCTGTATGGAGTTTCCTCAGAGGGACATATAGAAGTCCAGTGCAAGCTTACTTCTCTTGGTCCAGTTCCTAAAATTGACTCATGTTTGAAAAAAAAAACCCAACCCAAACCAAACAACCTTGTAAGTGTCACTTGCCCTGAAATAACAGCTCAACTAGGGCTTCCTGGTCAGAAGAGCTTAGACCACAACTGAGGTGAAATGCAGCTGTTTTCAAGCAGTGCTTGCAAAATGTAATTGTATTCATGAGATGATGTTTAACGGCGTTATTCCAACAAGAGAAAGGATACTAAAGATTCTGGTTTGGTAAAAGAAATACTTGGTAGTTTTGGTAGTCAGAAGCTTAGTCAGTTATGTTTGTATTTCACCCCAGCTTCT
Source organism: Jacana jacana (assembly GCA_013400555.1). NCBI lineage: Eukaryota > Metazoa > Chordata > Aves > Charadriiformes > Jacanidae > Jacana > Jacana jacana. The sequence continues at coordinate 151,766 of VZTM01007507.1, forward strand.
TCTGGGAGCTCCTCTTTGCTGGCCCTCCTGTGCAACTGTAGGCTCGTTGGTCACCTGTTTCCTTGCTCTTCCCTTTAATTTTGTTAACCAGACCGTGAAGAGGTGGATTTTGGTGGTGTTCTGAAGCATTCTGTCTTACTCTCTGTCCTTCTTGCTTCAGATTGCAAACTTGGCAGAGCCCCCTGAAGATCTGGGAGCGAGTGAGAGAGAAACAGCAGGAAGCAAAGGTGGGCAGGAAGGAACACTGAGAGCTGTGACAGTTCCAGACTCTTCCAAAACTGTGTTGAAGTGGAATTTTTGTAGCCTGTAATATGCTTTATCTCTTCCTTTGGTCTGGGCTTAAAATGTGTGTGAAGACTGGGATGTTTCCGTGATCTCGATGAAGCTGTGCCTCAGTCTTAAAGAGGCCCCAACCATCCTATGCCCCATGTTTGGTGTTAACCGTTTCCTTTTCCTATGCTTGACAATAGGGAGCAGAACTGCCAATGTCCTTGTGGAAGTGTCTCCTCTGTGGGCTACAACCACCCCCAAAATGCAGTGCTACTCGTTTTTCCTACTCCAGTGTTGCCATTGTGTGCCATATGTGTTGGGGGCTTGAAAAGTGGGCTTCAGACACTGATCTTAACAGCCACAGGAGCCTTAGCTCCCCCCTTGCAGCTGTGGATGTAGTCTGTCAGAGCTCAGCTGTATTGGTTTTCTTTAGTGAACTGAGTTTTGAAGCAGCCTCTCCAGTTGTCCTTGTCTTGAATAAGAGCCTTCGCTTCTGTGCCGCGGGAGCCTGGAGTTTAAACTGTTTGTTTTCCCTCAGATATGCAGCTGATACAGTACAGGGCCAATCCTCTGCTTTCATTATTTGAAGAACTACCTTCCAGTGAAGCCACAGGGAAGACAGAGGATCCGAAAGACCTTCTGCTGCCCGCCCTGGAGGAGAAACCTGCTCTTCATCCTCCTTCGGGTAGTGAAACTGTCTTGCCACCAGCAGCTCCAGCAAGCCAGGCTGAACCTCTGGATGCACTGGGAATGGGTGATCCACCTCTCCTCTCGGAAGATGGGAACGGAGAGTATAAACTGTTTCCACTCTTGCTTCTCAGCCCTGTTGCTAACTTCATAGAAGAGGCCTCTGAGATAGAAACGTCTTGAGCTGACGTGACACCGGGCACTGGCTTAAGTGATGGGAAATAGATAACAGAAGAAATGGCTGGGTGAGAAGTTTGTCTTCTCTCCTCACCTGCTTCCCGGGTGTCGTATTCTCCACAGAGAAAAGCAAGTGCTGCTCTTTCTGCAAGCCAAGGAGCACGTGTGGAAAAGCTGAAAACGAGCTCAAAAGGAGAGCTGGTGGGAGTGAAGGCACTGAGCGGAGGGGAAGAGCAACCTCCCCGTAAAAACATACCGCAACGTATTCCCTAACTTTTTATCCAATCTCCTTATTGCAAAAGGAAATCTGTTTGTATCCTGTTTGTAAAGTTTGGCTGGGGTGGGGGTGTGTGTGTGGGGGGGGTGGTGGTGTTTTTTGGGTTTTGGATTTTTTTTATTAGCTGGGTAGGAATGTAGAGTGTCATATTTTAAACACAGGGTTCTACTCTTTCTGAGAGCCTGTTTCAACAAGTGGCTTGTCAGTTGTTTGGAAGTAAGATTTTCTTTTTTTTTTATTACTATTTGTATTTTAAATTCTGTTTTTCATTTGAGATTTCTTTCAGGCTATGGCTACATTTGTTTGCATCTGCTTAGGTCACTTTCATACTCCTAGATTTGCTCCTAGGTACAGGGAACATTTTTCCTATGGAAAATTTACATTTGAAGTGTGGAATAATATTACTTTTTAACATGCTAACACGCACCCATTGCCAGGGATTGTAGCTGTTGTGGTAGGAAGTGCTTGCCACCCTGCATAATGCTGATTTCTCATGCACATTGCATGGCGGTTCTTCTTGGGTAACTTGCACCTCGCTCACAAGTTAGGCATCCTCAGAAATTTTGAGTAGAACAGATTCACATCCAGCAAAGTCCAGCAGCTGCCTTTAAAATGAGAGGGAAGGGGGAAAAAAAGAGAAAGAAAACCAAAAAGGAGTCACAGGGTAACTTGCATTGACGGGGGACATTATGTTAAGATTTCTCTTCTGCTCGTAGCAGCTACCGATCCGAGACGTGCACTGGACTTCTTCCTGCGTTTTCTGTTTGTGGGGTCTTAAAGCTCAGTTAACAAGCTGCATTTCAATGCTTTGAGAGCAAAATACAACAAAAAAAAAAAAGAAGAACAACATGGTGTCTGCTTAACCAAAACATCTTTCCCTGATGCTCCCTTCTCTTGCTGTGTTCTGAACTTCTCTGAGCAGCTGTAATGTAGGCCGCGGCCCCCGGTGGCAGCGCAATCGCGAGTCCTCCTCTGCTGGTACCACTTCTGTAGCAGTCTCCCTGTGGCCCACGCAGGCCTGAATATTCACTGTAGGGGTACAAAGCCCTTGGGGCTGGGAGAGGCCTGGAGGCAGGTAGAAAAAACCCCTCTGTGTGTCATCACGTGCTATTTCCTACCAGCAAAACGCCTTGTAAATTTTGTTTCAGTTTTAGGAATTCCGGCTACCTACAGGCTTTGTTCACTCCAAAGCTGCTGAGCTGATAAGTTTTGACATCTCTCTGTTTTTTTTACTATATTCCCAAGAATCCAAGTTAATCTGAGATTCTGAAGCCTGCTAGATAATGCACATAGTTGATTGGGTTTGTGCTTCCTCGTGCGATCTCTGGCCTTGCAGAGGAGGATCCTGCTGCCGCGTGTGTGTCTGTGTGTAACGCCTTCACAGCGTCCTTTTGGTCCCAGGCTTCTGTGGCTGTTCTTAACCGCCTGGCCCTTCACCTTTGGACCTTTTGGAATTGACTTTCTGACGAGTGTGTCTTATTCTAGCCTTCTCTAGCCTTTCTTTTGCTTGCTTCTTGAGACAAAGAGTGGAATAGCCTCAAGTTTTCGTAAGCTGAAGGGAGAGGGGGGGGAAATGAGTGAATTGTGTCTTGGGTTCTGCTTTTGTTTTTGGTTTTTTTTCCTGGCCTCAATTTTGCCAAGAGTGAAAACAGTAAAAACCAAGGCTTTTCTTCTGTGCTGTTTTGACAGCGCAGCCAGCGGAGGTTCTTGGAGCGGCTGATCTTCTGAAACTCTGACTTCCCGAGCAGGTTAGACCGAAGCATAGTTCCTGTTACGGATTGCTGTCGTGTTCTTCCATCATGGAGCCCTCTGATCTCGGTGCATCTCACCATCAGATAGTTGATCTGATTGCGTAAGAGGCTTTTTAAATACCCTTTCTCCCTTTTGAGAAGTTAAGAAACCAAAGCTTGGGAAAACTGCGACTAAAAATCTTGTGCATCTGTGTCTGGTTTATGTACTGCTCTAGGAAAAGTGTGTGTTTATGCAAGTTTCCTAAGGTTGCAAGGGATAAGGGGAAGGCTGAGTAGCAAGAAAAAACCCACATACTGAAGTAATTAAACTCAAGAATTGCAAAACCATTGCTGTGTTTCTTGTACGTTCCTTTTGTGTGTGTTCCTGTGTGTGCCAATCCTTCCCAAAACCTGTTTACTGAATTTTCTAGAAAAAAAAATAAAAGGTTAAATGCTCTCCAGGGGACTCTCGTTATGGAGCTGCTGCTGGTTCAAAAATAGCCGAAACGGTCAGGTTAGCCTGGCACCCGTTCTCGGAGCTGTCAGCCTGGGAATGAAGGAAGTTTATGTTTATGATTAACCCCTGTTCGACAGGCCATGGGATCAAAGCTTGTGGGAATGGGACTGACTGCCCTGATGGCACAGGGCCAGGCTGAGTTTGGGCATTTGCTCATTCCCCGTATGCGGGTTGCTTGCTGGGAGCCGGCCTTCGCATCCAAGCAGCGAGGGAACAGATAGCAAGTTGGGGTGGTTTTTTTATAGGTGGTGATGTAAAAGCTCAAAATAGGGTGTTGGGTGCTGGGAGTCCTGGTGGACAGCAAACTCACCATGAGGCAGCAATGTGCCCTTATTGCCTAGAGGGCAATGGAAACCTGGCCTACGTAGGGAAGAGTGGGGCCAGTAGGTTGAGGGAGAGCATTAACTCCCCCTCTGCTCTGCACTGGTGAGGCCACAACTGGAACACTGTATCCAGTTCTGGGCTCCCCAGTTCAAGAGAGACAGGGAACTGCTGGAGAGAGTCCAGCGTAGGGCAACAAAGATGATGGAGGGATTGGAGCATCTCCCTGATGAGGAAAGACTCAAAGAGCTGGGGCTCATTAGCCTGGAGAAGAGAAGGCTGACGGGACACTTTATCTGTAGAATCATAGAATCCTTCGGGTTGGAAAAGACCCTTGGGATCATCCAGTCCAACCATCAGCCCCATTCTACAAAGTTCTCTACACCATATCCCCCAAACCACATCTAAATGACTCTGAAACATATTCAGAGATGGAAACTCGACCACCTGCCTGGACAGCCTATTCCAGTGTCTGACCATCTGAAGGGTGGGTTGAAGGAGGATGGAGTTGGACTCTTTTCAGTGGTTTCCAGTGATAGGATGAGGGGCAACGGGCACAAGCTGGAACACAGGAAGTTTCTTCCGAATACGAGGAAGAACTTCTTTAGGGTGAGGGTGGCAGAACCCTGGCAGAGGCTGCCCAGGGAGGGTGAGGAGTCCTCTTCTCTGGAGGTTTTCACACCCTGCCTGGATACAGTACTGAGTGATGTGCTCTGGGCAACCCTGCTTTAGCAGGGGAGTGGGACTAGATAGTCTCTAGAGGTCCCTTCCAACTCTGACAACTCCATGATTCTGTGAAGGAGACTTCTGAGCAAGGAAGGCCCTCAACTCCATAAGGTATGGATTAAAATGTTTACTGGAGGTAACACAAGAAGAAAACTGGGAACAGCACAGATAACCTTAGCACCAGGCAGAGTTCTAGTCCTGGCATGGCACACCAAGCAGAGCCCCTGCCGAGGTTAACTGGCACTGTGGGCCTTACAGTTTTTGTAGGATGTTCCTAGAAGTAAAGAACTCTATTCATCATTTCCACTGCCACGAAATAGGATGTTAGTATGAAAAAGTGCTGCTCCGCTTCTAGATAAGAACAAGGACAAGGACACAGCAGTGGTGTCATCGCTGGGGGCCACGGCCAGACTCCTCTGGTAGGATCAGCTGGGCAAGTCTGCCTGTGGCCAAGTGATATATCTACAGCACAGCAGGAGAGATGGCAGCCCATCACTAACCCCTTGTCGTACAATGTCCTGTTGGTTGGGACTACTGCAGCTCTGCCAATGGACACAGAACAAGTTTGTGTTTCCTGTGCCCAGAGTTGCTTCACTGTAATGCAAGTTTCCTTCCTCCTCCAGCATCAACACACGTGGGCACCACTTCTACTGCTTGGATCGAGTGCCCTGTGTCTGGGAAACGGAAGGTCACTTTTACTTGACTGCCATGTGCTGAGAATTTGCAGAACACACCCCGGCATGGCAAGCACAGTGTGAGAAAGGGCAAAGTCCACCTCAGGTGCTCCTTTCATACTCCTTCAGACCAGCCCTCCCCACACAGACCACGTCAGCCCAGCCACCAATTTTTTGTCTCATACCGCTTCGCGCTTGCTGACACAGAGCTTTCCAGGACATGAGAAAAACTTAGTTTGATCTGTGTCTCTCCTGGACTGTAAGATGCCACCTCATCCAGGGGGGTTGGACTAGATGATCTTTCAAGGTCCCTTCTAATCCCTGACATTCTGTGATTCTGTGAAAGGTAGTGCCTGCGTTATCGTGTCCCCAAAGCAGAAGCAAGAGATTGCTACCAAGGGTCATCGTAGCCTACAGGCGTCTGTGCTTGGGTCATATAAAGGACAAGAGATTTCTCCTGCCACTGTCCCTGCAACCAGAAAGGTAAATGTAAATATACATATATAAATAAACATATACACACCTCTTTATTTGTAAAACAGTTTGAACTTTAGCTTCCAGGTTGGTACATACCCTTCTAGCGTTAGGTTCCCTTATGACTTAGCCTGAGTCAGTTTAGGCTTCTTCCTTCTTCTCCAGCAAGCCATGTTCCCCAGGAAGCAGTTTGGACAATTTGAACTTAACGTGTTCTTTTCTGTTCCTTTTTTGAACCAAGAGGTATGTGAACACCGCAACCCCCACAAGCTTTTCCTGCTTCTCCCCATCCCAGTGCCTGCAGACTGGGGTGGAAAACTGATGGAGGAGCACAGGGTTACATGGAAAGAGCACATGAAATTATGTCCCAAAATCTCTTGAATCTCTGGCCTTTTTCTCAGCTTTATCAAGTCGGGTCTTTTCAGAAGCATTTGGACCTTAAGCTGGTTGGTTGTCCTCTTTAATTACAGGTATAACTAAATATGGGAGATGGTAAGAAATTAATTGAGCAGGTGATTCTCTAGGGCCAGTCTGCCAAACAGCCATGAGGATCTGGGGATTCTCTAACCAAGTAAAGGCATGAAAATTGTGTGTAGTAAAATCACCATCTTCATGGAAACAGAGATCAGAATGTTATAACCTGGAAAGAACTACATTCAAACTCATGCCAATAACATGGGCATAATTAGACCAATGTTAATAACAAGTAATAAAAAAAAAAATCATACTTATAAATGCATATAGGCTTTTAAGCACCATTGTTTTGCAGAATGAACGATGAATGACTCTAAAACAAGAATATATGTTAAAGCAAGCAATCACAATGAAAGCAAAGACCTCGAAGGAGCAGCAACAAGATAACACTGCAGCTCCCGGGGTTGTGTACACAAACCTCCTGGTTTTAATGTTAATGACAACGCTGTAAGGAGCCCACCTACAAATGACAACGTAGGTGGAGCTGGCTTTAGGCTGTATATAAGACTATAGGAGATATCTCTATCTCCACGTTGCCACTGCTTCAGGGTCAGGTACATGGCATTGATCGCTCCGGTGTCCGGTGCTGTGCTTCTATAGATGCAAACGTTGTCCCTTGCAGGAGGGTTGTACTTTAGAACCTGGACTGGGGTTTTCCTGACTGTGTTCAATTATTCTGGTTACTTGCATTTGAGGACTGGATGTGGCATTTGGGTGTCACAACAGCAAAGGGCTGGTGTCGATTTAGCCGTCTACAACGAAGCAGAAGAGATTTCTGTCATCAGGGCGAGAGAAAAACAAAGAGCTACAGAAAACAGGAAAAGACACGTAAAATCTCTCTAAAATAATGTTTCGGTAGAGAATTGATGCTTCTCCTACGTTAATCTAGTGCTTAATTACTTAATAATACAGATTAACTAATAGTGCCTTTAATTAACAATAACAAATCTCATTACAGCGAAGAGGTCACGATTTTAGAGTCTGAAAGATTTTCTACTTTGATTTCCCTTTTTCTTTTTTCCCCCTCTCTCGGCATATACTTGTTTGCCTGTTTCCAAAGTAGTCTGCAGGGAAAGGCAGGTGCATATGGTTCTAATCTATGCTTTTAATTTAATTGAATGCAATTAATCAGTTCAACCAAGCAGCTAAAGTGCTGTGTGAGAAAGAAGACTCAGTCTGTGACATGGAGTGGGATGGTCAAATCAGGTGCCTGTAGCTCTTGGAAAGCCTTTGGTTTTGGATGGGTATACCTAAACTCTCGACCTCTTGATTGGGATATAATGAAATAGAATAGAATGTGTCAGTTAAAGAGACCTACAATGATTGTTTCATGCTGGTAATGTGAAGATTTAAGGTGTTTCCTCAATCTTAGTTTAAAACACAGCAATGAGCTTCCCTTGAAAAGCTGGTGAGAAAATGAATAGTGAGTATCTTGGTTGTTTACCTCCCAAGTGTATTCTATTAGATCCTCTTGTAGGTAGCTTGTAAGTTAAAAGTTATTATTTAGAAAGTAAACACCGGGAGGGAAAGAGAAAGGAATGGGTGGTTAGGAATAAAACAAAACAAAGGAATCGTATTTTGGTTTTTTAAAGTTGAATTAAAAAACAGAAGGGGGAAAAAAAAAAGCATACCTAGCAGGAAACCTGAAATAGAGTAAAACTATTTCTTAAACTTTCCTATTTTCTCTCTCCCGAGGACTTCTGTTCTGCCCACACCTCTGACCGTCATCACTGAGACACTTTTTTTTTCTTTCTGAAAAAGAGGAAGGAAAAACCATCCAGCTGCTTGGGTTCTTGATGACAAAGTGAGCGAAGAAAGGGAAGTGTTTACCCCCTGACTTGGAGAGAGCAGGTCTGCTCTACTCGAGAGGGAGAAGCTGCAGCCCTGGCAAGGATGGGGATGCTGGTGAGGGCAGTTTTGCTTATGAGTCCTCTTCTCTTCTGCCATGGTGAGTGTACAGAAAGGTCTCCTGCTCAGGGCAGGTCCTTCCCCAGCACTGGTGTGTCTGTGTGTGTGTGTTCATACTGGGGTGGTTCTCTTTCAGGAATAGGAGTGTAGCAAAAAAGGCCAGCATCTTTGCATGCTGCTGGCTTGGTGTTCAGTTGTTTCAAATCCAGTGGTTGGGGAGCGCAACGGTGCATGAAGGCTATGGAAACGCTGCCCACGTACTCAGAGTACAAAGATGCCATGTGTTTTGTGATGTTTTTTTTCACAGAGCAGAGAGAACAGCCCAGCAGGAAGGGTCTGGTCGGCTTGTGTGTTGCCGGGAAAGGGGAGGTTTGGAATCCAGGAGAAAAAGGTAGAGAGAGGTGTCTTTGGAAGTGTAGGTTCAGACCTAAAAGTGACAAGGTCAACAGACCTCATTTTTATAGGAAAATTTAAAGAGTTTTAGACTTCTTTGACACATTGCTTAAGTTGGCAGATGTCAGTGCCCCAGGCAATCGTCTCTCTCCCATCTGATTCCTCCTTCCCCATTGCTTTTTTTATGTTAGCCCAGCCCTGAACAGACCATGCCTCATCATCTATACTGACTGCACAGGCTTTTTTGACATGGTGACTTCCATTTGCTCATGCTCTCACCACTGTTTCATCACCCGGGAGCTGCCTTCACTGTTTCATCACCCGGGAGCTGCCTTCACTGTGATTGCCACCCAGGAGCTGCTTTCACTGTGATTGCCACCCAGGGGCTGCCTTCACTGTGATTACTTTATTTTTTCCTTTTCTTTCTCTGTTTTTCCTGCAGCTTTTCTGGACTTGACTGGCCCCAATGAGATCGAAGGCGTATGGAGGGGATCTACCAGCTTGCCATGTTCCTATGTGCCCTTGGAGGACTTTGCACAGCACACACTCGTGTGGTCTGCGGTACATGACCAGAGTTCTGGCACCATCTTTCGGAGGGATAGCTCCGGTGACCACATTCTCCTGTCCCAGTACAGAGGCAGGGTCAGCGTCCCAAAGGATGCCCCAGGGAATGTGTCTCTCCACATCCAGAAACTGGAAATCTCTGACAGGGGTACCTACACTTGCCAGGTCACCTGGAGAGCCAGAAACAACAGCCTGATAGTAAAGGAGATCACTACTAAGGTGGAGGTTGTTAAAGGTAAAAACCCAACAAGGAAATGCGGGAGGGGAAGACTTGGCTTGGGAAAACTTTTAGGAATTGAATAGACCAGACAGGCAATGACCACCTGCTTCTGATGCAGGAGCATTTTGCTGAGCAGTGTCAGACTCCATCAAAAAAGCAGTGAATGGGTCAGAGAGCAGAATTCTGGCCACCATTCTGTGCCCTGTGCTTCCGGGGCTGGAGGAGGGTTTATGGACTCTCGTTTTTCAATTTCTGCCTGGCTTTACCCGTATCTGATGGCTCAGTGTTTCCAAGGGACATCTACCAGAGAGGAAGTTCCTGGGAGGTTGCACTGCTTTTCTTTGACCAAACTCAATCAGCATGTGCCCAATCATCCTTTGCTGGGGCAGTGGTGATTTATGGAGGAATGGAGATGGTATCAGCCCAGCAGAGCAAGCCTCCAAGTAGGAGATGTAATAGGTAGCATAGCTGGTACAGGCATGTAACCTGTGCAGAGCAGTCATGTGTCCCTCTTCCTTCTGGGGAAGCACTGAAAGCCAGAGCAAGAACTGATGTGGAGGTGGGGAAGAACCTTCCTCACCAAGACCATGACCTGGGCCCCATCTGCTTTGTCTTTCAGTTGCAGCAACAAAGCCCATCATCAGGGCTGGTGAGCTGGGGCTGACAGTCCCAGTCAGAGCCAGGGCCAGCCTGACCTGTGTGGCCAGGGGATCTCCCCCCATCAGCTACCGCTGGTTCAGGGGCACTCCAGGAGGGAAAGCTCAACTCCTGAGCAGCCAGGCTGAGCTGGTGTGGGACAGCCTGCAGCTCTCTGACACCGGGATCTACTACTGTGAGGCAGAAAACAAGGTTGGGGCTGGAGCTGTGCAGAGGAGCGATGCCGTCGAGCTGAAGGTGACAGGTGAGTTCCCAAAGCCACAGCTGGATGGAAAACACCTGGAATCCTTCACTACTGGAACAGAACAATGTTCCTACTTCCCTTCCTTGAAAGAAGAAAACACAAAAAGCCTTGGCCTTCTGCACTCTGAAGCACTTCTCCTCGCTGGCTTCGGCTTTTTATCCTTTTTTCATTTCCTATATTCAATTTCCCTCCTCTTTAGAGGAACTGCTCTTTTCTGATGCAAAAGAGGTTTTCTATTTAAAATGTATATTTATTCCTCTTTGGCTTATTTTAGGTTCTTGCTGGCTGTGTAGTGCTGTCCATTGTGATTTAGCAAGCTTAGATGAGGAATCAGGACTTCATTTTAAATACGAGGAACATGACAGCGGTAATTCTGTAGGTGGAAAAAAAAATATAACCAAACTGGCCTTTGTTCCTTACTGTTGGCCACACGTTCCAGGAGAACACACTGCACACTGGGCTCTGATGTATCCAGGCTCTGCAAGTCATGATGGATGCAAGTCTTTTGACTTGCTGCTTCCCTTAGCTGGTAGTTCTGTCATCAGAACTGTGGAACCAAGCACAGGTATCGCACTGTGACCTTTGGAAGAGGCAAAGCCTGAGGAGCTTCCCGTGGAACAAAGGCTATGGCTGAAATGATGTCTTGTCTTTCATAGCAATTGCCCAAAAGAACTTACAACAAGGAAACAGGAGTTAACGATGGCCATGCTTGTTAACTGTGTCCTTACCTCTCCTCTGGATGGTGGCTGCTTCCTTGTGGTCTTACCCCCACCAGTGGAGAAGTTTTCCTGTGTTGCAGCAGCTTCACAAACATGGTCAAGCTCCGGTGTGAGCGTCTCTCTCTTTCACCTTGCAGATCTGTCTATCACAACAGTATCCTCTAGGAGGGATGGTGGAACCTCAGGGAGACACCACCCAACCACAGGTCTGGGTAAGAGAAGTTATAGCTGACAGCAGGGACAAGGAATCAGAGGAGGGCTGTTTGACACCACGTTTAGCAGTGGATTTTGTGGCTGGGGACTGCGGCCTTGACAATATTATGCTTTAGTCCACACACCCCAGTTTTCAATCCAGATGTTTCCAAATGTAGAACATCCTACTCTGTGGGCTTGTGATTCCCAGTTTGTTTCTGTAGGATGTGGGAACTCAGACCTGGGCTGGAGCAGGTTGGCTTGTGGAAATGTTGTATTTTGGGGCTATGTTTCAATGGGATTTATAACGCCCCACCAGTCACAGGGTGGGTTGTGGGAGACGACACCGGTGACCAGAAGCTGAGGGAAGGTATTAACAGTTGTTGACCATTATTACAGAAAAAACCCAAACGGAGATGGTGTTTGGAGGTACCTCAGAAATCTCTTTGAATCCATGGGACTTTACCACTATCTCAGGTGTGTGTGTGTGTATAGACGTACATAGATACCTAGTGCATATATACGTAGTTGGTGTATACATAACTGCTATATATAGCATATATACACTAGATAGCATATACCTATAGAATTGTAGAATGCTTCAGGCCGGAAGGGACCTCTAGGGTCATCTAGTCTGACCTCCCTGCAGTCAGCAGGGATACTTCCAACTAGACCAGCTTGCCCAGGGCCCCGTCAAGCCTCCCCTTGAGTATCTCCAGGGAAGGGGCCTCAACCACCTCCCTGGGCAACATGTTCCAGTGGTCCACTACCTTCTCTCTATATATACTCTAGTGTATATATAGTACTCATTTCTAGAGTTTGTTTATTTTCACAACTTTGTAAAGGCAATAGAGATATTATCTTTTGATCCTACAGCTATCATCCTGCTAAAATGAGGCTTGGAAACGCACTGGGGACCTTTCACTCCTGTTTGTTTTGCAGATCTGTCCATAGCAGTGACCCCTGAGAGCAGCGTGGCATATCCAGAGAAGAATGACACAACTCAGGGTAAGCGGAGAGCAAACCAAGAACAAGATTAGGGACCCAAACTGGCCACTAAGTAGTCGGTACCTTCAACCTCAAGATTAGTGTTCTGCCTTTTGGCTGCAAATTGTATCAACAGCTGTTCTCAAGGGACGTAGATGATTCATGGTCGCTCTTTGGATGTTTTTATGGGGGGAAATTTGGAGCATGCAGACTTGTTACTGTGCTCCTGAGCAATAGTCCCTTTTGATCTTTTCTTGGGGTGTCAAAGCCAGAAGAGCAGAAAAGCCTCGGTGTGCAACTCGAGCAGATCTTCCACACCTCCTCTAGCTTTGCAGTGCTGTGGTAGCTTTAAACGTGTTCCAGACACGACCAAAGAGTATCCTTGCATTAAAAGCTGAGACTTCTTATACCCCGAGGTGTAGTGCAACTATTGTGCCCAGCACACGGCCTCCGTTTGCCTCAGCACTAGGAGACAGTGCCAGTTGTCTTCATGGCCGCAGTCTCTTGGTGAGATGTGTCCAATGTAGGTCTGTCCGGCTCCCATAAATGTCCCTGTTCAGGGCAAAGTGCTGCCAGGATGGGGATGAGCAGGGACAACCCTGCTTGGCGACGACAGGGCTGGCTGCTGTTGCCCTCAGGGAAGTGGTCAGCACCACGTAACTGCTGCTGCTGTGCCCCCTGAGGGCTTCTGTGTTTGAAAGTCTTCTGCTGTGCTGCTCTAGATTTCCAGAGGACTCGCCTGTCTCTCTACCTGGTCATCCTCATCGCTGTGGTTTGCGGTGCTGTGGTTTTCGCTGTCGTCTTTCTTATCATTTGCATTAGAAAGCCTAAAGAAGGTGAGTGAAAAGTTCTGGAAACCTTGAACGTGCTGTGAATGCCTACCTTGGCTTTACTTGTGAGGGTTTTTGGGGCTGGTACGATGTGTGCAAATAACCTGTAGCAGCTCTGGCACCTGTGTCACACAGGCACTCGATCGAAACATGCACAGGTCAAAATAGGTGGCAGAGTCAAAAGAGGCAGAGGAACTTCTTTCTCCTCAGTAAAAATGAGTCACAGCGGTTGGGGGAGGCTCTTGCCACGATACTTGGCTAGAACATTGAAATTCTAATGAAAAGAGAAATTGTGGGAACTGGAAACTAGTTTCTAAACTCAACATTACCTTTGACCTTGGGCCAGTTATTTTGACCCCGTTGTGCTACAGCTGGGATATGGGTTGTTTTCATTTTCTTGGACTGAATCCCAGGAACAGGAGTCACCCCCCACCTAATGTGACCTCTAAGGTTCCTATTTTTATTCTGTCTTCAGAGGTGTCTTTCTTATATCAATAAGAGACACGGTAGAAATTCTTTTTTAAGAATATAAATGCAAGTCATTGACACAAATTTCTGATTGTTTGTTTGTTTGTTTTCTAGCTCATGTCTATGAAGTAAAATTGTGAGTATAACCCGTTATCTAACACATCGATGAGCCTTTGGGGGCTGTATCAAAGGGGGTGGGGTGGGGTGAAATGGTGCTACATAGCTGTCAAGATGAAAAGCCTCTTAAGCAGTGTGGTTGAAGAGGTCTTGAGTGATCTCAGTAGTACTCTGTACTGATGATCTGTGGGCTTTCCACATCAACACATAATGTAGGAGGAAATACCTCTCCCTTTGCAATAATAGACTCATAAAAATGAGCAAGAGCTGTTCTTTAACTCCTCAGCCCAATGAAGGCTGCTGAAGACCATTGCCAAGGACAACTTCCCAGTGCTTTTTTTTCAAATGAAAAGTACAGGAATTCTCCTTCTAGAGAGCTGATGCTCCCAATGCACAGATTAGACTCTGATTTATCCCTGAAATATCTATGGCTGAATTTGGCTCTCTTAATCATAGCTGTGTTGGGAAGTTACAACTACTTCTAAACTCAGGTTTCAGCATCCTGGTCTACGTGTAACCTATGCAAGCCATACTGAAAAGTCTAATAATCCAGTCGACACACGCAAGGAGAACAATTTCTCTAGATATTAATTAAAGCGCTGATGACTTGAGTACAGTGGTAGAACATGCCAACAGCTTCTGCCCAAATGTCGTGCTTCCCAAGCAGTTTATCAAGCAGCATGCTTGAGTAGGGGTTGAACCCTTAGCAACTGAGTAAGCCACGTGGTGGTATTTCTCCTCAGAGCGTTTGCCTTCATTTTTAAAGATATTAGATATCATAAGCCTTGTGGTGGATGTGGGCTGCATTCAGTTCACCATTTACCATCCTTCCACCCCCTTTTTTTTTTAAAAAATATATATATTTATCTTGCAAAGAGCAATTGTCTGGTTGTGCCATTCCTTGTGTTCCTTACGTACTTTTTGCTGCCTTTGTAACTCTTCCTGGATTTGAGGCAATGCTGCTATAATGCCCAAAGTTCTCCCGTCACCTGGAAGCGAAAGATAAGATTCTCCCCTTCAGAATACTGTCATAATGCAATGGTCCAGGGTTAAATGGGTTTGAATTGGACTACAATCTTGCTCAAAATTTTGATGGTTGAGAGATGCTTTGTCTCCTCTGGTTGCAACTCTTCTTTTATATTGTGTTTTGATTTCAGACGTAACTCAAAAGCAGCAGCTTCTTTGAGAAGGGAAAGTGTGGGTCATTATGAGGAGCCCATCTCTGCCACTGAAAACAACTATGTGATGGAGTTCATGAAAAACAAAGAATCTGAAGAAATAAATACAAAAAAGAATGAATATGAGTCTATTGGACAGACCAAGGAATCTGAATATGAAGTAGGGGACACTGTATGAGACTCAACAATGCTCTACAGGTAGTAGTCCTGAAGACTGCTTTCATCCAGGCAAAATTTATCTTCCTTCTCACCTTTGCCTCTGAAAAACAGGTTGGACAGGCAGCTTTTCCTCCTCTGTGTTTAACAGAGCCTTAACAAACCTCTTTAGGAGCTTCAGTTGCAGGCTGCAGTATAGATCTTTTTATTTTGCTTTTCTTGCCTGCCTTTTGCCACCTCTGTAGAAGAAAGCCTTTTGAAAGCTAGGGTATGCAGATCCCAGGCCAAGAGGACTGTACTCCATGTTACTCAACATCCCTATCGCCTTTGGGCAAGGAGTGCAGAATGAGGCTGGCCTGGGAAGCAGCACTTCTCCTCCCATCCACCTGAAGCACTGCACAGGGTGCTAGAATAGCCTTTTAAATGTGAAAGAGCCCTTAAAGAAAGACTGACTAAAGCCAGGAGTAGATCAAGAACCTTAGCACAATAGGAGCAGCAGTACAGAGAGAAGAAATGTGCCATGCACCCACTGTGCTGCAGTCCATATTCTTTCCTGCAGCGTTCCCAGTAAGATCCAGACACACTTTCTAGATGCTTTTTTTGATGCTGGACAGCTTGGGGCCATTCTGATATGGCAACAAAGCACACCCTTCTGAGTTCACCTTCTCTGTTCTCTCATTTTAAATGCATGTTTACTACTTGAAAGAAATAAGATACTTTTTCATAAGCTTGAGGTTAGGCTTGTTCACACGTACCTCAATTATTTTGTTCATGAATATTTCCCCACAACCAGTTCATCATTAAAATGACAGCTCCTCAGTAGATACTCGTGAAGTACTTTCCTCATAGCTTAGAAGGCCTGAAGAGTAAGTAGGGAGCTGAGAAGCTTTGTTATTCATAATTTGTACTACCATGAGTACATCCAAACCATGGATGCTGCAGAATTATGGAAGAACCTTTTTATAACGACCGATAGAGAACTACCATGTCGAATTAAAAGCCATATGGAGGGATGCATGACAAAACAAGTGATCTGAGGGGCGAGGGGTTTATTAGTGACACAGATATGGGATTAGTGGGCCCCCAGATTTGCTGTTCAGACTCAGAAAAGATCTGCATCTGCAGTTCTCTACCAGGATCTGCTCAAAATTCACCAGGGTTGAAAAACAGTGTTAGGTGTTACCAGGAAAGGCATTACGATACAATAGAAAACCCAACTGTGATACTGTAAGAACACATGGGATGCTTCCACTTCATGCATGTGTGTAGGTCTCTCACCTTGAACAGCTTTAACAGAGCTAGAAATTACTGAGAATGATAATAAAGGATGATTTGTGGCCTGAAACCAGTTCTGTGCAAACGTATTTTATTTTCTCAGCTTGGGGGAAAGAAAAAACCAAGAGCACAAGGCAAAATGACCAAAGTGTGCTCTTCCTGACCAGTGTGGAGAAGACAAATCAGGGACTATTTGTTCATAGCTTTTTCAAAGAGAAAAGGAAACAGACATTCACTGAAATGATGTGGCAGCACTTTTAAAGGGAGAGGAAATGTATTTCTTTTACGTAACACAGAAATAAGCGTGGAACGCGGTGCTGCTCGTCCCGTGCTACGAAAACCCAAAGTACATAGAGGTCCAATGAGAAATTAGAGAAGTGAATGATGTACAGGTGACCTTATACTTTCTCCTTCGATTTCCTGTACCTCAAGTTTTATTTATCTTTGTTAAGAGTGTACGTAAAAAGCAAGGGCTGGGTTACCTTGATTTCGAAATGGAGAGGGAATAAACGGCTTCTGTCGATTGAAGATGTCTTGGAAAGAGTTGTCAACATGCACGTGGCAGCTTCTTACAAATGTGGGGAAGCAAATGCAAATCATTAAACTTCAGGACTGCAAAGTTGGTAGATTTTGTTATACTCCTCTTTGTTTTGTCTATAAAGATGAGTGTGTGCGAATGCCTGTGTGTGTCCGGGAATTACATTCCCAGGAGCGTGTTGGGTCCCTCTACTTGAACTAACTACAAAGTACCAGGGACGGGTGAAGACTCAAGTCTCTACATTCTTGTAAAAAAACATACTAGTATACCACAAAGACATGGAGGCAGAAGAAACAAGAAGACTGTGAGTGTTCAGAAGGGCCCATAATGATCTTGTCAGTTTTCCTATTTATTTATCCTCTGGAAAGTTGACAGTGGAGGATTTAGTCCACCCAAATATATATAGAGGTATATATAAAATTGTCTCTCTGTGAGTACATACACATACATGGCAGGGTGAGTGGTATCTTGTGAGTGGAAAATATCTGTACTGATATGGAATTGCTGTGACTCTGCTGGAGTTTGGGATGTGGTGCCAGGGGACGTTTGTAGACTGTAGTCAGCGGCAGTTTAGGGAACAGAAGGTGCAAGAGCTGTTGCTAGTCCAATCTGAGGTTCAGAGATAGTGAAACAAAACATTTAGGATGTGAAATGAAATGAAGAGTATAAAAAGCCAGCAAAGTCTTCCTGCTTTCTTCCTAAGCAGGAAGGAGAGCAGGGGAGGAAAACTGTCGCAATAGTATTGCAAGGCACACAGTTATCACTCAAAGGGTTTGCCAGAGGACAGCAGGAAAATCATGACTGGATAGTGTGTTAACGTGATGACAAATCGACAGTCTTGAAATTTTCTGGGAAACTGTCATGTTTTCTTAATCTTTCAATTGTAGATGGCGTTGCAGTTTTTGGAGCCCTGCAGTGATATTCTTGCTCTTTAAAAAGAGGACTTTTTAAAAAGTGTGTGTTTGAATGTGTTTTGTAGGGAGGGAATGAGAAGGGGATGTTACTGAAGAGCAGCCTACCCATGTGAGCTCCATACCAGTATTAAGCACATAGAATCATAGAATCATAGAGGTTGGAAGAGACCCTTGGGATCATCAAGTCCAACCATCAGCCCTACTCTACAAGTTCTCCCCTACACCAGATCCCTCAACACCACATCCAATCTACTCTGAAACACAGTCAGGGTTGGTGACTCCACCACCTCCCTGGGCAGCCCATTCCACTGACTGACCACTCTTTCTGTGAAAAACTTTTTCCTAATGTCCAGCCTAACCCTACCCTGCTGCAGCTTGCAGCCATTCCCTCTTGTTCTGTCACTAATTGCCCGTGAGAAGAGGCCAGCACCAACCTCTCTACAACGCCCTTTCAAGCAGTTGTAGAGAGGGATGAGGTCTCCCCTCAGCCTCCTCTTCCTCAAACTAAACAATCCCAACTCCCTCAATTGCAATGGGAATATGGGATCTCAGTGCAGTGTGGAGCAACTGTGAAGCAGAGACACTCCAAAATCACTCCAATCCCCAAAGTGACAGGGAACATCTGAATAAAGAGGTGGACATGAGATGTGCTGCTCAGAGAATGAGGAGAAAAGAGCTTGTCCTTTCTCTAGGTGGTGTGATGGGTACAGCCATCCGGACCAGTAGACTTGGCTCTTCGGGAAAGAGCTGAGCTCTCTGAACAAAAGAAGGGCCATACAACCAGACCACAAGATCCTTCCTCCCTGCCCATATTTCCACCACTGCTGGTCTTAACCTAGATGGGAAAGACCCTCCGTGCTGTGCTAGGTTGAGGCAGTTACTTCAAGCAATGTCACCCCTGCTGGCTAGTGTGCTTTTCCGCCTCCTTTCATCCTTCTTTTCAAAGAGAAACGGTGGATTTTGCACTAGATGATGAAACACCCCTAGAAGTTCTGGGGAAGTCAAAGTGTCATCAGTCAGAGAGAGAGACACTCAACGTGACAGTAACCACACTGGGTTTGTGAGGCGCGTTTCCTCAGGCGGGAGTGTGGTAATGCTCAATACGTGCAGAGTACCACAAGGTGACCACCATGGCTACCCAAACAGGGGCTTGGCTCAATCCGAGGTGACTTGTGCTGCTGTTCATCTGAGAGGGTGAGATGTGATGGGATGTGTGACCAACCCAAGAAGAAGACCACGCTAAGGCAGGCAGGGACAGAGGTGTGGAGACAAAGGGCTTTCCAAGGAAGGGCGGGCCACAATAGCAACGGATTCAATACCAAGCAGAGACACTGAAATACTTCATTATAATAAACCAGATAAGTAGCCATAAAGCCTGAGACATTTATAGCTTTTTCTTCATGTGTTTAGATGCAAAACTGTGAGAAGTCCCTCTGGTAAGAAAGAAGTGGACTGACTGTGACTCAGGGAGGAGGAAACAAGCATCTACATCTCTGTCTCAGGGAGACAAAGATGTTGTGTACATCATGTTTGGGGAACTATAGTTCTTCATGTTTGTTTCAGCTAAACATTTTTTTTATTCTGTATGATTACAGATTCAGGAAGTTTTGTATGTCAGGTTCAGAAAATAGCCATATCAGCAGTTTTAGCTTTTGTTTTCAGCTTATTTCAGGGCATGTTCCCCAAAATCCAGCTTCTTTTAAAGACATTTGCATAGGAGACAGTTTGTTGGCACAAGTTTCTACCACCAGTCATGGGCCTGGATATGCAAAAGGTTGGTTTTAAATTATCTCTCTGAAAACAGACTCATATTCATTCTTTCAGGGACACTGCTTGTACTTTAACAATTGCTTTTTTCTTTGTTTGCTTGCTTGCTTTTGAACAGGACTCACACATAAGCAAGTGGCATCTTGGTGACAGAGTGGGCAGGTGGGGTACAGGCAGCGTGAACTAGTACCGCACTGGTACCTTTAGCCAGGGAGTCAAGAAGAAAAGGCAGGAAAAAAATCAAGTTTCCACCACTCTAGCAAGGGCGTTCTCTTCAGGAACAGGGTGGTGCTGCTGCCTCCATTGTCTTTGGCAGGATGACAGCTTGTGGTAACTCTTAGCCCGAAACTTCATAATAATTTCTCGCACCAAGTCTTGCCACACCACAGTCAGCCTTTTTTTGCTCCAGGCTGCCCATTCTTGCCACAGGCAAGCAATGAGCAGAGTTCAGCTGCGATCACATTCAGGAAGTCATCCAAATGTGGACGTGCCTCCAACCCAAGACTGAAATGAGACCTACACAGCTCTCATCAATTTATTGACTTTGGGAAAAGGAAGGTAGCCTGCAGTTTTCATTGCCCTCTGCATAGCGAGACCATTGACTAAGGCAGCACTTCCAGCACGGCCTGAGCTGATCTGCAGTGTGAACACTTCAGCTAAAGCAAGCAGGTATCTGTCGTGATGGGATCTAATTGTGGCAACACCAATTACCTTTCCCTCCCAGCTCCAGCAGAAAAGGGCTCCCTGTACTTCAGACATGTCTGCCTCTTGTTCTTTTCTCCTGGTGCAGTTGTTAAAACTATATGCTAAGACACGACGCTTGAATAAATGCCTAAAAATTGCTTTAGTCAATGATTAAAAGCCTACAACAGGATTCACTAGGTTAGTAGATTTGCTTTTATACATTTGCCTTCTCTCCTGTAATTCCTCCTCCTGTTGGTAATAATTAGCAGGCACATATTCATGATGTGCATGACAGCTATTGATAACTTTTGGATGTGCTTCTAAAGGTATCCCTAGAGCATACCCACAATATCTCCTGGATTAAAGTCCCTCTGCCGCCAGTCATAAGTCACCTCTTAAGAAAGCACAGCATGTGCCTGCAGGGCCTGAAACATGATGACTTTTGCCCATGAAGTGGACTATTGCAGCAGAAATATGTCCCAAGATAGTGATGCTGTGAAAATGAGAGCACCAGGCAGTGACCATCTGATCATCAGTAGATGATTAAAGCTTGTGTAACATTAAATGTGGATGACTATGGCCCGTTACCCTTTCATTTCCCCGTGCACCTTCTCCATGGCCATGGTAGGTACAACTGTGTCTGTAGCTGCATTGCAATAGGACATAGATTCTGGGCAGGTGGTAGAAAATTGAGCTTTTGCAGGGAAATTCCTATTGTAGCAAAGTGCAGGATGTTGGGTTTTTAATACTTCTTCTCTGTACATTTTTTGTTAAAACAGGAAAAAAAAAACCCCAACAGTAAAAGTGGCATCCAAAGTTTTCTGGTCTAAAAGGCTCAAATTGTTTGGTAAAGAAACTAGGGCTGCTTGTCTTCCTCATTCAGGTCCCAGACTGACCTGTTCGGAGGGTGAAGAGGGCTGACCTCGGAGGGTGTGTTGCTGCAGAAGCTGCTACACGCACGTGGTGAAAGAGTTGAGTACCATCAGCAGGAGAAGACATTAAGGATGTGGAATTGAGCATCAACAGGTTGATCTCTGCCTCATGCTCCTGTATGGTGTTAGGTGAGACGGTGCACTCTGACCTGTGGTTTTTTTTCATTTCTGGATGCCCAGTTTTGATGGAGAGAGACGCTGGGCACTCTGCTGAGCAACATCATCACCCAGGCATCAGAAGGAACAGAATTCATGCTTCAAAAGGACCTCAAGTTTGCTTTCCCTTGCTACTGAGTGCTTGACTCTGTAGTCATCATAAAACTCTTTCACTGTGAAGTGAATGCAAATGTGGAAGAAAAGATAGGATTCTTTTTTAAAAAGGCAAGAAAAAAGAAACACTGAATTATGAATAACAATAATAAAGAGCACTGGTCAGAAAAGTCAAGAGAATGGTAAGAGAAGTGGGGAGAGGGGAATATGAAATGGCACTGGAAAGATCCTTGTAGTCTTTGTCCATCCTTTACCCTTCACCTAAGTCAGCAGTGAAATGGACTCGTGATATTTCAGAAAGAGGATCCTATGCGGCAAAGGACAGAAGAAAGGGAAGTGTCCTTCACTCGCATTCCACTCCCAGGAGCGTGGGGGTCTCTCAAGAAGTGCAGGAAAAGGAAGACGGATCTGGAGTTCTGGGAGAATGGGAGAAGTCGTGCGGATCACGGTGTTTGTGATGACTTTCATCAGCTGCAGCGGTGAGTAAATGCTTTAATGTATATGAGCAAAAGCCAGAGGACTAAGGGGGTAGGGAAGATATTTTGAACTGTAGTGCCTTAATAATTCAAAATTGTTGAGTGTGGAAAGTCTTCAGTTTCTTCTATGAAAAATACAGCCTGAGAATTCAGATACAACAAGGTGTTTTTAAGTGGTGGGCAAAAAGGTCAGCACCCATGCCCCAAAGCAAGGGCAAAAAAGGATTGTTGAGGACCCTCAGAAAGGACTCTCTCTGGGGTATTAGCTCCCAAAACAGTCATTGTGAAGCTGGAATATACATTCTTCTAGAATTTAATAATGCATCACTGTTGCTCTTCTAGCATGGTCCTGGGAGAAGAAAAGCTGTAGTTGTGAGACTAGATACAAGCACATAGACGATTCCCCTTGGTCTCTCCTGATCTGCTGAATCTTTCGGTGCATTAGGAGAGGTGATAACTGAAATCTGCTTCGATTCATATGCCCATGAGGCATTTGTGCCACTCCCAGGGCACACATGACAATGCCACCAGCAGAGGACAGTTTTTGGGAAACAGGAGAAAGGTGCTTTCACAAGTTGTATACAGAAGCACAGAATTGCTACTGACATTTAGAAAAACTGGGATGAAGTATGTTTCCCATTTCTCCATAAAAAAACAGCTTTGCAGATTTCTGGGATCTGCCTCTCAAGAGACTTATTGTGAGTTAATCCAACTGAACATCACCAGTGCCTCTCTGGGAAGGAGGGAAAAGGGGGAGCGGGATGAATGGGCATGAGTAGAGGTGAGCCAAGTCCAGCTAAATTCAGGTAATTTGCTACTTACCAGAGGCACTGCCCAGAGGAAGATTGGGTTTGGTCCACTCTTCCCATTCCAGGTCCAGTACTTCAGAGCAGATCCCTAAAGGCTCCTGCCTTCATGGCGCTTCCACACCACCAGGAGAGCTGGTGCTGGCAGGCTAGGAAGGGAGATATTCAATCCTTTTGGAAAATGGGCCAGGATATGAAAGTCTTGGCGTTGGTTTGCTTTGGTTTGGTTTGTTTTTTTTTTCTGTTATCATGCATAGATAATAGAAAGATAATAGAAATCCCTCTGATCAGTCTTCTGGTCTCTAACATAGCCCTTCAGGTTTTGCCTGGTCCAGCTCTATTTCCCTCCAGTGGAACAATTCACACTCTTTTTCTGGAAGATTACATCCCAATTTAAAAATTGTCACTGTGAGGAAATACTTTTTTTAAAAAATGCTGTCTCGGGGATTTTTATTTTGCTGAGTTCCTTCCAATCAGCTCGCCTTTGGAGTCATCCCTGCTAGTGTTGAAATTGGTCGTATACATACAGATATAGAGAGACACACACATAGAGGTAGCTGCTCCACAGCGAGTCAATGCCTGTCGGCAGGTATTTCATGGCACACAGTGATGCAAAGCAGCTGTTGAGAGAGATGTTTAAACAAAATTGTGTCCAAATGAATCCTCTGGATAGCAAACATGCTTGACTTTGAGTGCAACAAATGCCTTCAGGGTATTTCTGAGCAGTTTTCTAAATGCCTTCTACCCTTCTCGGTTTTTCTTGGTGAGGAGCCTGTGAAAAGTGGAAGAGAAATGGAAAACCTTTAAAAACTGATATATCAAGGCATTGAGTTGGACTGGGATGTGAGATTTGAAGAATGGAGCTGTGCCTGCCCTCTTAAAGGCACCTGGGAAAGGAAAACTAAAGCTCCGTGTCAGAAAGAAGCTTCCACTGTGCTCAGCTCCAGCAGTCCCCCCAGCTGTCCCCATGGACACCGATCCACAGATGCTCTCAGACAGGCTGTTCCACAGAGAAGTGCTTACTGCTGGGCCCTGTGACCATCAAGAGGGGTTGCATTAAAATATAGAGAGGTTAATGAATGTGAACCTGTTGCATTCATTGTTAGTTGCATTGAAGCCATAAACTTGGCTTTTTTCATCCCTCCCACGTAGAAGGTAGAAGTCAACACTGCAAGTGGTGGTGTCAGAGCATCCAGTGTCAGCAAGGGGGTGGGATGGGACACACAGGCCACTGCTGTTTGGCTCATCATGTGCAAGTGGAAGCAGAAAGCTGAGCAGCAGAAGCAGGGTGTAAAGGCTGGGACTAGAGAGTAGGAATAAGAGATGCTCCTTAAGGTTTTGTGAAGAAGGGAGCTGTGATCCTGCCAGGAGGAGGATGATTTGTGCCTCTCTGTGTGGAGAAGGAATTGAGAACTGGCAAGTGTCCAGGGAGAAGCAATAAAAATAGCCATGAGGTAAGAGCAACTGTCCACTTCCTTGTGCTTGGTGAAGCAGAGACAGACGCTGGTTTAGTTGGCTGTGGTCTACAGCATGTCTAAGACATGGCTACATGCTGGCTTCCACTGCCCAGTGATTCCTATCCATCCTAAGGATGTTATCATCTTCTGCTGCATTCTTATTTCTTCCCTTCAACTGTCGTTCCCTGCAGCCCTCCTGGATCTGTCTGGTGTCCATCAGGTCAAGGGCACATGGATGGGATCCACCACTTTACCATGTACCTACACACCCTCAGAAGGTTTCACACAGCAAACGCTCAGCTGGAGTGTGGAGAAAGACCATAGCACCTCTACCATCTTTCGGAGGGATGATTCTGGTGACCACGTCTTGTTGTCCCGGTTCCGAAACCGGGTCAGCGTCCCAAAGGGCAGCGAAGGGGATGTCTCACTCCTAATTGAAAACCTTGAAATCCCTGACAGTGGACACTACACCTGCCAAGTCATCTGGAGATCTGAAAATAACAGCTTGATAACAAGGGAGCTAAGCACTATGGTTAAAGTTGTCAAAGGTAAATCCAGCAACACAGCCCTGCTCTTGTGTAGCCAGTCTAATCCAGACAGCATGTAGGAGAAGAAGCAGCTGGTGGGAATAGTCTTTCACACCATACTGCCCACCCATATTCAGCCTGGGTGCTGAGGCATCTTCCTCCCTTACTGCACTACCCCTTCTTCTCCACTCATGGAGGTGTAGGAGTGGACTGGGGAAGGGGGATCAGTCAGGATACAACCCAGTCTGGGTCTACTGATGGGCCACTTGGACTCATGGTGCTTGAGATAACATGGAGATGTGGTTTTGATTTTGTGCAGGCAGTCAGCATCTCTGTAGTTCTAGTAGGAAGTGGGACACCTAATGGGTGTAGAGTACCCAAATCCACCTCCTCCCCTTCCCAGCATCCTCTGGGTGTACTAGAAAGAACTGGCTTTTTGCAAGGGAAACACCCACACACCAGGGCAGGAGTTGTGTCATATTTGCAGTAATAATGGTGGCATAGATGGTGTAAACCTGGCTTTAGGTGCCAGAGACCCAAACCTAACCTGTGCAGAGTGGTAGTGTGAGAGCCGTGCCTCTCTTCCTCCTGGGAAAACACTGAAGGCCAGAGCAAGAACTGCCATGAAGAGGGATAAGTACCTCCTCCACCACAACCATGTCCACCATGACCTGGCCCCCACCTGCTTTGTCTTTCAGTTGCAGCAACAAAGCCCATCATCAGGGCTGGTGAGCTGGGGCTGACAGTCCCAGTCAGAGCCAGGGCCAGCCTGACCTGTGTGGCCAGGGGATCTCCCCCCATCAGCTACCGCTGGTTCAGGAGCACCCCAGGAGGGAAAGCCCAGCTCCTGAGCAGCCAGGCCGAGATGGTGTGGGACAGCCTGCAGCCCTCCAATGCCGGGATGTACTACTGTGAGGCAGAAAACAAGGTTGGGGCTGGAGCTGTGCAGAGGAGCGATGCCGTCGAGCTGAAGGTGACAGGTGAGTTCCCAGCCTAGAGCTCCTCATCTCCACCACAGAGGATGGAGGAGTTTCCTCTTTCACAGCAAGATCAGACACATAACACTGAATATGGATTGTGTCTTGATTGTCACCCAGAGAGGAAACCACAGGGGCTGGCATTCCTGCTTCAGAGTATGCCTGATCCCAGCAAGGATCAGGAAAATGTTCCCTGTGTCCCTCTGGGACCAGGACTGTGCAGGATGAGAGCCTGGCTTCTGCTCTTGGTGTGTCTTGCTTTTACCTGGCTTGTACTGCAAGACAGGGTGTGGGGAAAACGGCCTGACAACCAGTGTCTCCCACAGAGTTCCCAGTCAGTCAGCAGCCCAGCACTGGGACCAGCAGGCACAGCACACCCCGAGGTGATGCACCCCAACCATTGCCCGCAGGTAAGTGACCTGGGCTGCAGGGGAAGGGCTGCTTTCACCCTGGTGCTCTGTGAGCGGCAGAGGTGGCGAGTGAGACAAATCTACTTGACATGGCTTTGGGGCTGCAGGTCCTCCTCGCAGGTGGGGTAGAAATGGTCCATGCTGTCCCCCAGGTGCAGGTGCTCAGCTGTGGGTAGCAGGTTTGGAACCCCTGGGACAGCAGCAGAACCAGTGCTAGAGAGCGACCACATGTAGGGAAACCAGAGGGTCACACAGCTTCGGTGGGAGGTCACCTGGGGCAAGAAACCTGTCAGCCAGGGAATCATCTCCTGGGAAAACCTGGATGGGTCACAGCGAGACAAAGACGAAGCATTCCCTGGCCATGCTGTAGGCAGTCCTGGTGGCTGGAGATGTACCATATCAGCCAGGGCTACCAGAGGCCTGGGGCAGAGACACAAATGCCATGTGCTGCCTGCATTCAGCTGATGGACTGCACATAGGATGACACCACAGGGATAAAAATCTGGCTTGTCACTCCAAGAGTGGGTCCAACGGGTGTTTTCTTTCCGCCCACCTCAGACCTGTTAGCCTGAGAGCATCAAAGTGGAGTGCTCCTCAACACGGGGGCAGGCAGCTTCAGGGCAGCAGTTACATCCAGCCCAGGAGGACTGTGCTTGTGAGACCTCAGCACCAGGCACCTGGAGGGGTTCACCAACGAGCAGAGATCACTGGTGGCCCCACTGCTGCTTTGCAGAGCAAACCCAGCTCTCCCAACGCCGCAGGGCAGCTGCAGGAAGGGTTACAGTGCATTCACTCTTGTGCTTTGGTAGATCTGCCCACAGCACCCACGGTGGCCTCCAGGAGGGATGCTGTGTCGGAGGGGCTTCCCATTGCCACAAGTGAGTGGTGTTTCGTGGTGGAAAAAAACCTGATTCGCACCAGCAAGGGCAAGCTGAGGAATGCTGTCTCTAAACCAGACAGCAAACTGGGATGCTGCGGGGCAGAAATCGAACATGGGGCTTTCTCTAGGCAGAAGTTGCCCTCCACAGGCCTGTCGGAGTGCTTATTGCCTGTAGTTTGCATTTCTGGCTGAAAGGGGCTGAAAACACTAACCTCAGCTCCGGCCTTTATGGTCTGGGGAATGGGCACAAACTTGTACGTAAGAAGTTTCACCTAAACATGAGGAGGAACATCTTTGCTTTGAGGGTGGCAGAGCCCTGGAAGAGGCTGCCCAGAGAGGTGGTGGAGTCTTCATCTCTGGAGACATTAGAAACCCGCCTGGACACATATTCCTGTAGGACCTGCTCTGGGTGGACCTGCTTTGGCGGGGGGGGGGTTGGACTAGATGATCTCCAGAGGTTCCTTCCAACTCCATAGCATCCTGTGATGCTGTGATTCTGTTTGGCCGGGCTCTGGCTACAGCTGCGGGCTTTGCTCGCCTTAAAAGCCGTTGCAAAGCACGTTTCGGGGCACTTCCCTTCCCAGCAAAGCCCCGTGGCTCTGCTGAAGGCGGAAGGATGGGGGGAGTGTGTGTGTGTGTGTGTGTGTGTGTGTGTGTGTACCTCTCCCCCCGCCCGCCGCTGTCACAGCGCTGTCGTCCTCGCCCGCAGGTTGTTCTCCGCCGGCCGCGTATTTCCCGCACCTCTACGTGCTGGCGGCCGCGCTGGGCGGTGCCTTGCTGGGAGCGCTGCCGGTCGTGCTGCTGTGCCGGCGGCTGCGGAAGAAGGAAGGTGAGCGGTGTAGGGGGCNCGTGAGCGTCGAGAAACGCGACCCTCTGGCGGGACGGACGGTAGAGGGCAGCCCTAGTCCGAGGGGACGGGTTGGGAGGACGGTCCCGACACCCCTCACTTCCGACCCCCATCACCTTCATCATCCCCATCATCATTATCCTTATCACTCCCATCCCCATCGTCATCACCCGCATCACTCCCCTTTCCCTCCATCACCCCATCACCACCATCCCCCAGCCCCATCTGGTCCCTTCTAGGGAGGAGCAGGGTGGGAGGGTTATTCCTGAAAGTGGGAACCCCTTGAAGCAGCTGGGGTTTTTTGGTTTGTTTTTTTCCTATGGCACATCAGTTATAAAATAAGTTGATGCACATCTTTGATTCTTCTGGTGTTTTTTTTCAGAATCTCTCTATGAAGTTGCTTTGTGAGTACGATTTTCCACCTGGGCCATTAAGAAGACTTTAAGGGCATCATACTGATGTCTGTTTCCAGAAAGCCTCTTTGCTCAGTGAAAAGCCAAAGACTTCAGTGACTTGCAGGGGGAGGACCTGACTACCTTTCACTGCCAGTTTCATTAGCACCACGAGGGTATTAACATTTTACTGCAGGACGTAGCAAGAGGCTGCTCTTTAATATGTTAAAACGAGACAAAGATATTCCAGGTCCTTCAGACAGGAAAACTGTTTGCTGTAGTAAATTCCTACTATGATTTCACAAAGTAAAGAACAGGAATTCCCAGCTCTTCCCTCGAGATAAGTTCCTTCTATTCATGCCTTTCTCTTTAGGAAACCTGTCCCAGTGTTTATCCAAGTATTATTTTGTGCAATCCCTATTTGCTTATGATTATCATAGAATCATAGAATCATAGAATCATTTAGGTTGGAAGAGACCCTTGGGATCATCAAGTCCAACCATCAGCCCTACTCTACAAGTTCTCCCCTACACCAGATCCCTCAACACCACATCTAATCTACTCTTAAACACAGTCAGGGAGGGTGACACCACCACCTCCCTGGGCAGCCCATTCCACTGACTGACCACTCTCTCCATGAAAAACTTTTTCCTAATGTCCAGCCTAACCCTACCCTGCTGCAGCTTGCAGCCATTCCCTCTTGTCCTGTCGCTCATTGCCCGTGAGAAGAGACCAGCACCAATCTCTCTACAATGCCCTTTCAAGCAGTTGTAGAGAGTGATGAGGTCTCCCCTCAGCCTCCTCTTCCTCAAACTAAACAACCCCAACTCCCTCAATTATACAAGCTTGGGTTCTGCCCTGTCCAAACCTCAGCCGTTACTCCCTTCATATTACTGTCCTACCCAGAGACATACCTTAGCCATCTTTAGCCTCACACATTGCCATTTTCCCCAGTTATTACTGGTAGTTACTGTCCAAAGGCTAAATTGTTCTGTTACCTGCTTTGAGAATAATATGAACATGCCGTGAGAGTTTATGGTACTGGTGTTAACTGTTTATTGCTCTCTTTTTTTATGTGTATAATTCTTCAAATGTTACTTTCTAGTGTCTTTCAGAGGACCTCACTAGTCCAGGACTAGTCTTTCCAGGACCTCACTAAATTAATATAAATGCTGCTCTTCCATAGATTCCATGGTAGATCATCTTTGACTAAGGTGTAAATCAATTTTGGGGGATTGGACTAGATGATCTTTCAAGGTCCCTTCCAATCCCTGATATTCTGTGAATTTACTTCTGATCTAGTCGCTCTTCTCAGTGATGTCTCTCTGTTGTTTCAGCCATAGCACTGCAGATGTCACGAGGTTGGAGACTGATGTGGAAGCCCCTGAGAAGTGTCTACAGAAGGAGGCACGTTCTAAGACTGAAACATTCAATGACACTTTCAGCGTGAAAGACAATGGCCATAGCAACGCAAGCATCAGGAAAAGTCCTGAGTATGAGAACCTTATGAATGCAATGGAATTGGAATATGAAACAGAAAAAAATTACTAGAGGTTCAGCTTTTCCACAAGAGCAGCCGTGCAGGGCTGCAGATAGTGAGTGGTAAACTCTACCAAAGGAAATCTCTCCTTCCTCTCTGCCTTCTGCTCTGATAAATATACCAGCCTTCCTGCTTTCTTTATCCCGGGGGAACTGCTTAACCTTCTTGGGGCTTTGGCAAATGAGGGCCTGCCCATTGGGGCAGAGACCCTCAGCCAAGTAGCCAAACCTACTTTTATAGAGCAAATCATTTCTCAGCAGTCTGAAGGACCAAGGCAAGGAAGAGAAGACCTGAAGGAGTGGAAACACAGACATTTTTAGCCTGAAAAATTAGTGTAGCTGGGTGCACTGCTGCTACCCAGTAACACCAGCAAGGTGTGCTCTTAGTGCATGTTCCCCTGTTAGGACATCCCAGACTGCGAGGAGGCAGGGATTGTGCTGGAAAGGGATGTTCTCTGGCTTTTACAGCTCAATGACTTCTAGTTGTACATCCTCCCTGTCCTTGAGTCTTTTTGGTTAGAGCATGGTAAAGGGACCACAGCGGGAACTGATGGCCCAGTAATGTCATTTTTGCTATCAGACTGGATCTCACTGACAGAGGAAGAGGGAATATCCCTGTAGGTGATGAGCCTCCTGTCACCCTCTGTTTTTCTCCTGGAAAAGCAGAATTTGTGTTGAAGCATTTTATTTTTACAGTGTGGGGGGCCAGAGGCATAATAAAATTGAGATAAGTCAGAGGCATTTGGAATAATGATTGAGCAAGGGCATGTCCCTGGGCACAACAGACTGACACTGACTTGCTCCGTGGGACACCAGGCGATCTGTCTGATTACAACAGAGGTGTTCATGCTGACTTGTGCTACGGGGATGCTCTGAGTGCTTATGTTTGTGAAAATGCCTTGAGAAATGCTTGCAAAGTATTTTTTTTTTCCCCAGGGCAAATACAAAAGGCTTCAAAGGGTTTTGTTCCATGTGAGTTCTGACTTCCTTGGTATTTTGCCACCCAGCGCTGTCGTTTTTCTGTTCCCCACCAATTTATGCTTTTTCAGCCTTCTGATATAATTCTGCAGGACAGGCAGGGGTGCAGTCACAGCCACGGTTTGCCTTGGAATTTTTGACTTGGGTTTGCCTTTTAAAGAGGAGGGGGCACCAAATGAGCTCCCAACAGAGCCTTGGCATGGCTACACCTCAGCACAGCCCCCAGTGCTTGTTGCCAGGGCCCTGGTGGTGCCTCCACATGCGAAGTCACAAACCTGCAGCCACCTTCTCCTAGGGTGAGAGCACAGTAAGACACACCTCTCCACACACTGAGAATGTCAGGCTGAAGCCTGGAAATGACAGAAGGACTCTAATTTCAGTGAGCTGGTTAGAAGCATCAGTGCTTGAGCTGGGTACGTTTAGGGCTGAAGGTTTGCCAGAAGCAATGGAGTGGGTGTGTGTGTGCTTTGCAGATATGGGGGGGTTGAGAAACAGGGTCTATCTCCACTAGTGACATGGGAGATCCTGTGGCAAGGAAATACTCTTGCCCAGCTGGAGTGTGTCAGGGCTCAGAGAGAGACACTGACTCCCAAGGAGGATGCCTGAAGCTGAAGGAGCCCTCTGTGAGGCAGAAGTGAGGAAGCATTGCAGATGTGTGCTCAAGAGACTGGGGAGGTGACAGGGTGGGCATTATTTTCCTTCCCTTCTGGTTAGGAGCTATTTGGTCAGTGACTCTTCTAGATCAGCCATACTTCTGTTGCTGACTGCTCTAAAATCATAAGATCATCTATAAATAAGAAGCCCACACGCCCTACATTAGGTTCAAGACTCTTCTCGGAACATGCATTTTGGGTTCTCCTTTTTGCCACGTGGTTCCTGAGCTGCAAGGCTATATGCTTGCATTTCCAAAGTCTTCCTCTCAAGCAGGAGGGCTGAAGTGAATGGTCCATGATGCAAACCCCACTATTTTCATTAATCCTGGCTTCTGTGCAGCCCTAAAGAGAAGTCCCCAGACTGTGAGCCCTCTGCTAATGGGGCACAGGCTTTGCTGTGGGGTGTGCAGTCTGTGACTGCTGCTTAAACCCACTCCAGGGCAGCCCTGGATCTCTGGCAAAATCAGAAGAAAAGGTCTTTTTCACAAAACCAGCAAGGCTGTGTCTGGATTAGCTGTTCCTGCCTCCAGCTGAAGTGCGTTTCCTGTAAGGTGTTCAGTTACTCAACAGCCTGCTTTGATTCCTCATTGTTAAAGGTTTGCCTCTTATGTGTACTGGTGGTGCTGGGGTGCTGCTGCTGTGCTGTGCTCTGCCCTCCCTGTCTGTCAGACATCTCCAGGCAGGGTCCCTTTGTCCTACAGGCTTGGCAAGCAGACCAGGGGCAGGAGAGAGGATGCCACCGGTCTTTAGCCAAGTACATTTGTAGGGAGAGTTATTGGCTTTTATTAACTCAGTCAGTGGAGCTGGGAGAGCATAGGGAAGGAGATGACCTCTGAGTCACACAATCCCTCCTTCTTGGCGCTGACTTGGACCCATGTGGTTTTTGTCACTGCCACCATGGATCTTCCCTTCCCAGGTCAGCAGCCTAATAGCAGGTTCACCAAGCTTTTTATGGGCTGAGCGCCTGGAAGAAGAGCCTCACTTTTACTTTTAGTGCCCTGAATTACAATGGCACTTCTTCTTCAGGACATGGGGTGGTTATCAGGCAAGAGCAGAGAGGAAAAATGTCTCCTGCCTGTATCATGGAGGTTTCATAAACCACAGCAAAAGGCTGGCAGGGATGGCTGTGGTGCAGTGTCAGGCTCCTTCGTGTCCTGGGGGGAGGGAGGAACCTGTCCTTCCTGGACCTATGGCTGTGCCAGGACCCACTCCAAGCACTGGTCTGTTAGCCCTCAGACCCCGTTTCCCCCCATCCCAGCTGTAGAGGAGAGGAGCTGTGCCCTGACCAAGAGCAAAAAGTGTGGGGACCATTAGAAATATCTGTGAGAGACCCTCGTGCTTTGCACCTGGGGTGAGGTTCACCCCCACCCAGCAGTGTGTTTGCTGTAGGTAGGACCTACACTTCCAGAAGCTGGGCTTGGAGACACCAGGCTGGAGCTGGAGGCAGCTGCTGGTGTCAGTATTTTCGGAAGTGGTGCAGAACAAAAGGAATTAAGGGAATGAGGAGCCGCAGATGTACATATGCAGGGCAGAAATCTGTGGTGTGAGGCTGATGGTGTGTGGGAACGGAACTGAAAACTTCCCAGCTTCCCCATCCTCACTTCAGCAGATCCAGGCCCAAAACACGGGACATGGAGTTTTCTTTTATTCCTCAAATGTCACCCTCATTCATTTTCAATTAGCCTAGTGTTTTATGCAACATTTGCTGCCATTGGATCTCCCAGCTCCAACTTCCCTCGTCGACTATGTAATACCATGACTTTTTCGACTTTTTATTCCTCCCAGCGCTGATGGGCTCTGGGGAGGTCTGAGCAACTTCCTCAGAAGACCTGAAGCCTGGGAGGAGCTGCAGAGGAAGAAGGCAACAGGAGTCAAGACAGGGTGTAGCAGATACTCCATTTGGAGCAGACACTACATACCTCGTGTCGGTGTTGCCTCCAGTTTGGGCAGCAAAATGACTTTGGTCATTAGCAGTAGAACACTGGAAAGACAAAAGGTCTCTCTCCAGTGCTGAGGTTGCTCTTTCTCCCCGTGCAGCAAGTGTGTAATCACTTTTTTATTTATATTTTTGGCGTGTTTGGTAGTAAACCCTGGTGGGAAACAGATCATTTTTCTTCTGAGCAGCCATGGAGGGCTTTGCTGTGTTGTGTCACTTGTCAAACCAAAGAACTTCTCCTTTCCTTGCGCTGGTCACTCACCCAGTGACGTGACTCATCCCCTCCCTGAGCACCAGCTCTTCTCCAGCACAGAAGGGAAACCTCAGCTTCCGCTCTGAAACTACACAGCCTCCAAAAAACGCGCTATTTCTAGTGGCCAGCAGCATCATGAGACTTGCAGCTCCCCTGGCTTCAGAGCAACCAAAGTGTGTGTACAACAGAGAGGGGCCTTTGCTTGGCTTTTACACTTGCCCTGGCCTTCAGAGCTCTCCTGAACCCATAGTTCTCAGATGGGAGAAGGGAGAGGAAGTCTCAGAGAAATTCATCCCACCACAAATTGGTATTTGTTCTTGTAGGAGAGGAAGGGGTTAACATTCTTCCCCTTCCCCCCAGCCCCAGCCATCTAGAGGGAACTGGGGGACTTATCTAAAAAAACAGAGGGGCAAACTACAGAAAGCAAAAACTGTCAAGGCATGAGAAAACAATGGCAAAGAACATAAAGGAACACTTGACTAGCTGTGGTGCAGAAGAGTTCAGGTCTGTTGAAACCTTGAGGGCTGCGATGGCAGAAAGGATTGGGGTCGACACAGCTGCCTGCTACAAAGATCTGTTGGGGACAAAACCAACCCTGAAATAATAGACTTTGCTCTCTTTTGAAGCTGACCTCAGTGATAAAGATCAGGGTGATGTCTGTGAGTCATGAGTAGGTGCTTGAGAGAGACCACGGGAGTGCGAGTCACGAGGAGTAGGACCATGTTTGTCCAGCAGTGCACAATAAGCCCTACTGATAGGACTGATTCAAAAAGCAGAACAGGATTTGTTTAGGCAATGAGACACATCAATTTGTCCCAGTTTTGTACAAACTCCAACTTCTTCAAAATATGTAACAAGAAAATGCTGCAACAGAAAAAAACCCCAAAGCTTAGTATTGAAGTTTATCAATAGTGTCAAATACCACAACACTCGCTGGAGGTACCATCCTGAAACAAGTCAGTAGGGTCTTGGGATGATTTTTTTTTCTTAGTTTCTGAGTTTTTGACCTTAAATGCTTTCAGAGAGTTTGATTTGTCAAACAGGGCTGTGCACTCCCCTGTCGCCCCCCTCTCCCCGAGACATCTCACGCTGCAGATCTGCTACGCGACGAGTCAGTTATTAAAAATGCTTACCCAGCATCTGATCTCCAAGTGGCATGATTCTGAGGGAAGCTTTAAGCAGACAGCAGAAACGCAAGGCAAGCAACAGGCAGCCTTGCTGCAAGTGCTGACTAAGAATAACCATCTGAAAACGAGGAGCTTCAAGGAGACGCGATGGGCACCGTGGCCTAATTTAAAAATTATTTGAGCAAAACGTTTTTTCACTGGCTGTGTTTTTAATGATGTTAGAGGGATGGTAATCAGCAGCCTCATTTGTTTGTAGTCCAATTAAAAAAAATGGATAACAGAACACTGGAAGAGGCTGCTCAGAGAGGCTGTGGAGTCTCCTTCTCTGGAGACATTCAAAACCCACCTGGAGACATTCCTGTGTGACCTGCTCTAGGTGTCCCTGCTCCGGCAGGAGGATTGGACTAGATGATCTTTCAAGGTCCCTTCCAATCCCTGATATTCTGTGTGAAAAAAAGATTCTTACATGTTCAGAGAAAAGATTCTGTATTACAGATAATGCTGCCATGCATCCATGATGTTGTCATTGCGGTTGCCAGCATCCTCGTTAACTGAGCAGGATTATTAATTAACCCCTGGGTAGTTAATGCTGTGGGAGAGAACAGCGTTGTCTTTGGCTGCACAGAATAAGGAGCCAGGGCCCAATCCTCTGCCTTCACAACGCAGAGGAGCTGTACCAGCACCACATCTGTACAGCCTGGCCCCTGTTAGGAGGAGTAACCCTTCGAGGTGGAAGGGAAACCTGACAAGGCAGGATGGGAGCCAAGCAATTCAGTGACAAGGGGTTGGGTTGCTCACTGCCTCGTCGTTGGGTTTGGGGAGAGGAGCGGAAGAGGGTCAGGAAGGAGCGGGTGCCCTGTGTGTGCCGCTGCGCTGCTCGGCAGATGCCTCACTTGGGGTATTTGACAAACTGACACTCTGCACACTGAGTGTCGGACTCAGCTTGTCAAATACACGCAGTGCTGCACTGCTCCTCTCGCTGGGCCCTCCCGGAGGTCTTCGCTGGAGCGCCGTCCTGGGCAAACGGAGAAGGAAAAGAAGGGCTGAAGCCACTGTTAACTCCAGAGCACCAGTATTCCCCCCCGCCTCCTCAATGCTTTTCATTTTCGGGTGAGACCGACCTACACCAGCAGACACTGCCTTTTGCTGAGGAAGATGCCTGCTATATGCATCCCAAAGCTCTCTGGGGCTGACAATGGGGCTGAAAACTCCAGACTAACCTTCTGCCTTAGCTACAGGGCTACATCAGTAGCTTGAAATATTGACAAAACGTTAATGCAAACACTCAGCCACACAGTTTGCGTACAGCATCATGAACACCAATGTCTCTCTAGGCACACAAAATCTAGACAGAGACCCAGAGAACCTGTTGCAGGGGAGAAATTTTGCACTGGACAGAGATAAAGGCATGATAATCTAACAGACTTTTCAGAGCTTTCATTTCTAACCTGAATTTAAACAAGTTGTTCAGGCTTCTCACATTTAATTCCTCCCATCTGAGTCCCTGTGGTAACTCTGCATTCAGGCAGTCACCCGTGTCAGAGTGTCCTCGTATCATAAGGTGCTTCATCTAGGCACCTAATTCCAGATATGTGAATATTTCAGTTGTCACCAGTCTGCCAGATCCCAAAGAACATGGGATGGGGCCCCTGTATTTAACATCAGTTGGTGGATCCGTGCATGCCAAAGATAAAATTTCTATTGGCAGGAAAAGGCTTAGGGTTTTACCTCTTACTGTACCACTGAGAGATAAAATCAATTTATTGATTTATTTTTACCTAGACCTATGATCTGAAAAGGCACCTCTTCAAGCCTGTCTGAAAAAAGGGTACAGCTCTGCCCCTGGACAAACATGTAGGGGTTCCTCACTGGTTCTGCTGGAGGCAAGGTCAGCTGCCAAAATCCAGTGCCCTATGGGTTGGCTTTTGCAGCAAAAAACTGCCAGTGCAGTCTCCTGTCCCTGCAAGCTCCAGTCCCCACCTCTGCCTGCCAGCAGGAAGCTGCTCCATGAGACAGAACCGCTGTAAAGTTGGTGACACTAAATGAAAACCAAGCTGCCACATGGGGAAACAATGAGCTTTGGGAATGAAGTGAAACTTTCTCTTCCTTTGTCAAACTAACCCCCTTCTGCTTCATTTCCAGCAGGCAGAAAAAGCCTCTCTGGCAATAAATGGAGGTTTCCATTCCCATCTGCTGACATAACCCGGCTTTGAAGGCTGTATATATTCCCCCCAACACACACACTGTTCCTGTGCACAAAGACCAAAAAATGCCATTGGTTTTCATATTCTTTTAACAAGAGTGTGTGTTAAATGCAGAAAAAAATGCACTTAAAAGAAAATTAAATAACTAAGGGTACACAAGAGAAGAGATGGTATAAGTATTACTGTGCTCTGTGTCCTTCTCAGGTGTTGACTGTTCAGAATTTGAGTCCAAAAACAGATTTGGAATTCTGATACTGTGCAACACTCCCAGAAAAATTCATCAGGGCTCCTAAACCAGGCATAGCTGAGTTACAAGCACGGTGCTTTTAGCTTCCCCTCCAGTCCCCTCATTTTAATTTCACATGACCAGCAGCACCAGTTTCTGAGAAAGCAGCTGCGCTATTTTTAGTAGTAAAATGAAAAACTAAAATGGATATGTTAACTGTATTTTGGAATGTAGACCATTAAAGACACAAAAATGGAATTCAGCTGAGGTATATTAACAAGCATCCTCCAGTGAGCAACTTATTAACCCTTTTCTATTTCCAACTTCTGGGACTCCAATTTATACAGATGATCATAGGATCCAATCTATATAGAAATATACCTGGAAAGGGCAAGTTTTTTTCATGTGAAAGCACAAAATAAAAAGTGGTGATGTCAAACACACATGCTTTGTATGTCCTCTGAAGGCAGCAGAGGGTGAAATAAGATTTAACAGCAAGGGAACAGCTACAGCTTTAAAGATAAAATCAGTTTCTATCCCAGGTTACCACAAAGGCTTTGCAACTCTTACATTCCCCCTACCCTCCACCTTAGGCCCTTGGTGAGATGCAGATAGTGGCCACTTCTTTGTTCTGGCTCCTGATTTAGAATGAATTTCCACCGTGGCAGATAAAAGAAACGTGTTGCAAGGGATAAAAGAAGCATGTGTGCTTTATGAGCATTAGCAAACAGAGTTAATAAGCTGATTTAAGATCAGCCTTGCCAGAGACCTACTGGTTTGAAGACAATTAAAACTGATTTCTGTTTTCTTTGCCAAGCTCTTGCACCTCTGTAGCCATATTCTGTGATTCTGTGATACTCTCTGCAGCACGAAGCAGCCAGGCACCAGCCACAGGAGAGGCCACGTGGACATGGGCCTTCCCTGCATTTTGTCACCCTTGTGACAAATGTTTTAATGCAGCCAAGGATCTGGGTTAACATTTCTTAATCCAAAATCAAATCCAATAAAATCTGTGGGGTTTAGCAACACACCCGTCATAAAGGCACCTGGGTCCTTGTCTCGGGTCTGTCTGTGGGTGTCGTTGGTCAGATTACTCTTCTTCCACATCAAACTCTGCTGTACCATGAGAAGTAAAAGTGGGGTTTTTTTAACCAGCTCTGAATGGTTTGCATAGCTGTTGTGGATGCTAACAAAGCAGGGATGCGCTCTCTCTGCCTGAAAACCATTTTCAGTGAGATTGAGACACCACACGCTAACGAGAGGACAGGGCTAAAAGAAAAATGACCCTGTCATCCCCCAAAAGGTCTCTCAGCCACGTCAAAGTGTCATGGGGAGACTGCACAAAGAAAAACCAAGCGGGATCTTCAGCAGGTATCAGTGACTAGACTTCTCTCAGCTTTAATGCCGATTTCTAACAGTGGAAGTTCTGGGCTTGAGAGGGAGAAAAGAACAAAAATAATACATGATCCAACAAAAAACAAGACAGCACTGCTTCTGCAATTGCAGCTTAAAATAATCCCCCACTGTGGCTTTCTGAGGGGAAAAACAGCCTCTTGAAAAGTTGCTGTCAGTGACAGATAAGAGGAGGGTATGCAGTGGAGATAATTCTATCAGCAGATGGGAACAGAGCTTGCTACCCTACCCCAGACTGATAGGATCTGATCTGAATGGATTTGTCATTGTCAGGGCTTCTGGTTTCAAGCTGAAGTGTGTACTCCCAGGTAAAAGCTCAGTGTTATAAAGCAGACCGAGCAATCAACTGCAGGCTCTGAGGGGAGCACAGAGCGAGTTCCTCTTCCTGCATTCTTCAGTTGGTCCCTTATCAAAGTCACAAAAGCCTTGGGCTTTCCCCCTCCAAGCTGCGTCTCATCGCCCAGGTATTTTTACAGTCCTGTCAGATTTCCCCACAAGTTGTGATGAAAACGAGTGAAAAGTGCAATTATTGGATAGACTGGACTCTAAAACCCTGACATCAGCATGCACAGAAGTGTGGCCGCGTGGCTTTCACGCGCTGAGTAGCAGTGTCCCGAGCTGCAGGCTGCAGCCGTCTCGAGACCTGCACTTATTACACAGGATGTGAGCTGGAATTGAGACCCTCTCAGGGAAACCCAAATCACAGCCTGGATTGAAAGCAAGGTAGACCTCATTCCATCAGGCAGGCCCCAGCAGAGCCTGGAGCTGCAGCTCAAAGGACTGGCTTCATCGCAGGCAAGCTGGGCTTGTACACCCAACCATAGCTCTCTCTAGCACATCTTGGATGAGACAGTTGACAACACTAAAACAGAGCAAGAGCCCAAATGGTGCAGCCAGTTAATTAGTAACTCCTGCTCCATAGCTGGCAGGTCCCAAAGCAGCTCTCTGTCTGCCTGCTCTGCTGCAGGGGGCTGCTCCAGGTGAAGGATGCTGTTGCTGCCAATGAGGCCATGCTCTGCTTTCCAAGAGGACTCACATGGGCAAAGACAGAGCTGTCCTGGTGGCATACAAATCACTCATCCCCCCCAGCACAAAGCAGGGCAACAGTGCTGCAGGGAAACAGCTTTTGTGACACCCTCGTCCCTGCCCTCATTAAAACCAAGAGGTGATGCCCTATCCCTCCAGCTCTAGAGTGACTGGCATGTCCCTTGTCACCTCACCATGGGCTTCCAGCTGTCTTTGGGCTGCAGTTAACAGGATGGTGTGGTGAGCAGCTACCCTGTCCCAAGGAAAGCTCCTGCAAACCATGACCTGGCAAGTGCAGCAGTTGTCCCAGCTTCAGAGAGGATCTAGGTGGGAGACAGCCCAAAGTGCTCCAGTAAGGACCATCCCGAGGCAACTGTGGGAAGGGTGAAACCAGCCACGTGGTCTCCCACTGCCACCATCCATGCCACCTTGTCACTCCAACAACCCTGCAGTCCCTTTTGTCATAAGGCTAAAAGCAACCCCTCCTTCCTCAGCTGGACATCCCCACTGCCTAGCCCTGCTTCACCATAAGCTTCTCCTCCATCTTGTCCTATGAGCCCCAGCTTCCTCTTCAAATTTGCTCCATAAAGTGAAAGCCATAATTCAGCACTCTCCCCAGCAGAGAAACATGCTCTGTTTTTAACGAGAAAACCACACAGCTTCATACCCCCTGCCCTGACATCCCCCCCCACCTTCAGCATTGCTGGTGGAGGGGTACCACCGCCTGCAGGGAAATGCTGACGCTGTGCAGGTGCCCTAGTTCCCCATAGTCTCCAGAGTCTCATGGATCCAACCCCCTCCTGACACAGGGGGTTCAAACCCCAAATCCCGGGGAGGTTTTCCCGGAGCACCCAGGAGCAAGCTGTCCCCTCTCCTGACTGTCAGCCATTCACAGCAAAAGCCTGTCCCACCAGTGGACAGATCAACCCCCCACTGAGGCTGGGGACGATCAAAAGCCAGATCCAGACCCCAGGTCTGTACAGGACTGAAAGGCAAGATGCTGTTCTGACAGCCAGCAAACTCTTTAGCCAGGAGGTTGTGGGTTTTGGTGGTGGCTCACGAGGCTGGGAACCAGAAACGCTGCAACCGGCACCCATGGCTCACCCAAAAGCACCTGGAAAGGGCATAATAACACCCCCCCATTCCCTGGGGGGACACCTTCCCGCAGTCCCCGCATCTACCTGAGCCCCTGGCCCCCATCCCAGCTCTGGACTCTGGCCCTGCTCCTGCTCGCACCCCAAAGACCGAAGGGAGAGAAGAGGGGTTCATGGCAAACCTTTGTCTGCCATCCTGACGCCTTCGGGAAAGCCAGAAAAGGAGCTGAAGAGCGGGCTCGCAGCCGCCTGGGGCACCATCTCTCCTCAGTAAAACCCTCCTCCATCCCACAGCTTCCCCTGCTCTTTGTGTGCTGGCTCATCTATGACTAATTTAGATCAAAATCTTGCTGCCAGCAGCTCTTCAGTAGCCTGTGTGTGTGTGCAAGCAAGCTTGGGGAGCACACTCATGTGCAGTCTCGTACCAAACAGGGCTACATCCACAGGACCATTGCTTTTAATTGTCATTCAGCCTTGTCAATGAGTCACAGTCCCTGGCTGGGACTGGCAGTGTTCCCATCCCCTGATTCACCCCCACCAAAATCCACCCAGCCCAACACCACCACTTTCCCCATGAAGGAAGGGACCAAAAAGTTCTTCTGGCTCAAGCAGACCTGCTCCCCATGCTGAGGGGAGGCAGTTCAAACCCAAACTGGCCCCGGTCACCCCAAAGCTCGAGGAGAGCTTTCTGCAATACCAGGTATGCAGACACCCCGCAGGTATCAGCGTCCCAATCCCTGTGGGTCCTCTGGGACCTCTCGGAGGAGAAATGGGAGGTCACCTCCAAGGGTCCAATCCTTCCTCATCCCCAACTACCCCTTCCACCAGGCAGGATGGGAAGATAGCACCTACCGTGCTGAGCCAGCCTGGCCCATGGTGAGGGTCTGGCAGCGGCACTGGTGTCTCCACAGGAGGAGCGCGGTGGGGGCACAGCCCAGGCACACAGCTCGTTTTTGAAGGGGCCGCTCCTCCTTCGAGAGGAAGCTGCAAATGGGGAAGATAAGGCTGAGGTTAGATAACAGGAAATGTCTGGATGTGAGTGACAACACGTCCAGGTTGTGAAAGCAGCTGTCCCCATCCTGCCGCCGGGGCACAAAGCTCACAAGAGGGACAAGAGATAGCTGGGGGAGGGCAAGGACCTCACACCTATGTCCCATGCCCCCGTATCACCTTAGCAGCCTGGGCTGCAGGGAGCCGGTGACTGTGTTCCTCACACCCGAGCTGAAGGTGGCATGGGGCAGGGAAGCTATGTGGCCAGGGTGGCCACCTTATGGACACCTGGTCTGCAGCAGTCAGAGCTCATGTTCCCAGCTCTGGAGAGGCAAAGAAACCATTGGGTGGGCCATGAAGGCAGAGACCACCAGAAAGGCTTTGGCTTGGGAGACAGACTCATTTCCATGCTCTGCCCAAGAGGGATCTCTCAAGCTGCAAGGGTAAGAGAGGGGGTTCTGCTCACAAGGGAGAGCTGACTTCAGCCTGTGGAAGTGGTTTTGCCCCAAAAAGTTCCCTACAGGACACATGTCCCTTTTCAAGGCATAGATGCAGGCAGCAATGGCTCTGTGCCCCAGCAACTGCATTGGCAGACAGGCTTCGCTCTCCCAGTCACAGCACCTGACGAAAGAGCCACTCTCTGTCCCTCCAGCATCTGCCAAGGTCCCCGTGAACCTGCTTGACATCCACGGTGCCCTTGCAGAAACATAAACACCAGTGTTTTGAGTTACAACCAAAGCAAGTCCCACTCTTTCCCACCTCCTCTCCTCTCCAGGACTGCTGGCAATATGAGATGCTCATCATCTCCTAGTGCTATTTCCATCTAACCTGCCTGGAAGCAAGACTAGTCAATGAACCTCTGGAATTAGAGGCCAATGAGTCATCTATGCTCAAGCTGGAGATGGATTCTTTGTCAGGGAGTGTAGCGACAGGACGAGGGGTAATGGTTTTAAATTGAAAAAGGGGAGACTTAGATTAGTTACCAGAAAGAATTTATTTCCTGTGAGGGTGGTGAGACACTGGAACAGGTTGCCCAGAGAAGCTGTGGCTGCTCCATCCCTGGAAGTGTTTAAGGTCAGGCTGGATGGGGCTTTGAGCAACCTGGTCTGGTGGGAGGTGTGCCTGCAGGTGGAGGTGGAACTCCCTGATGATTTTTAAGGTCCCTTCCAACTCTAACCATTCTATGATTCTATGATAAATGAGTTGTGCCTCTCCTGTAGGAAGTAATTAGGAGCTTGTGCTACCTCCAGACCCCACACCCCCCTTTTTCTTGCCTGCCTCCCCTCTAGCATCTTGCCAGTATTGGGCTGAGCTTCCCACCACAAAGCACCTCCGCACCGACCTGCCCACTGCCCAGCCGTTTACAATGAATTTTGTCAGGACTCATTAAAAATATGTCACTCTGTGTCTGCCTTACACCAGGCGTGTTTGGCCATCAGCCAGCCCCGCCAGTGCGACGGGGGCTTTGGGATCCTGCTCGTAGGACTGGTTTTCTCCCTCCCAGTGCTCCCCTGCTGCCCTTCTTTTCCCCTTTTTGCCTCTCAGGTTTTCCCTTTCCAGCCTTCCCCACTGCTGCCCAGTTCTGCAGCCAAACCACACGGAGATCCTCTAAGTGCTTGCTGCCAAGTCCTGCGTTCATTATAGCAGCTTTCCAGTTACGTTATCAGCGTGCCGGGGCTGCAGCCATATATTTCCTTACGTTCCTGCAGCTCTGTCCAAACCCCTGATCTGGAAAACTCTTATGCCTCAAAAAAACCCTACACACCCCTGAGTTCCCTGGGAGCGCTCACAAGCTGCCTGCAGACACTCGGCGAGGTCAACCTTCCCGCTAAAAGCAAAACTTGGCCCTTGCACCCGAGGGATAGTCAGATAATGAGGAATACAGTTACTGTTCAGTTCCTCTTTTCATCTGCCTGCATTTTAAAATATACCATAAAAGAGGAATGGAAAGGTCGGGGGCAGTTTTTGTTTTGTTTCCACTTTGGTTTTAATTGGGGGAAAGGAATAAGTTTAT
Source organism: Jacana jacana (assembly GCA_013400555.1). Classification (NCBI taxonomy): domain Eukaryota; kingdom Metazoa; phylum Chordata; class Aves; order Charadriiformes; family Jacanidae; genus Jacana; species Jacana jacana. The sequence continues at coordinate 195,331 of VZTM01007507.1, forward strand.
CCACGTAGTTTGCAGAGGTTTTTTTTCTAGGCTTTCTTTTTCATTCTCTTTTTCTCCCACTTGAAACCAAAAGGCTTTGAAAAGGGTACGATTTCAGGTCAAGGCCTACGGAAAGGAAAAAGGGCAGAAGCTTCATTTCTATTCTTTGTGTGGATGCAGCTCAAAGCAAGTGCTGAAAAACAAAACCTTTGGTCACTCTTACCGGAACGTTAAGTTGGTGCTGAGTTTCAAAAAGAAAAAAAAATGATGAGTAACTAAGATCATCCAAAGCAAAAACCACTGCGTTTTGTGATCTCTAAAAGCCCAGACCTAAATCCAGATCCAAATTCCTCAGTCCACATCCACCTCTAGCAGAGATCTTCCCGATTATCTTCTCACCCAGCAGCAGCTAACGGTGCTTCTCCCTTCATGAACAGAAGATTTGGGCTATTCGCTGCTTTTTGATAGTGTCTACACCAAGTTTGAAGCACGAGTAATAAAACACTGCAGCTTATTTCTGATCCTGCTCACACACCATTTCCATCTCTGGGACACCCTGCACTTTACTGGGACTAGTGCTGATGTACAACAGCGCGGATCAGAATTGGTTCAAGCCCCCAGGCAGAGAAACAAACTCAGGACTGTGTGTACACACATGCAAAATGTATAGACTATGCAAATGCTTTAATTAGGAGAACAGGAGCAGTGTCTGCACAGTCCTCTCCAGATTAAAAATAGCCCTGAATGAACTCCAGTGCCCAGTTGCAGAACACACTGGCTTCACCTTCACAGCACACAACCCCACACTGCTCTGAAGCTGACTGCTGTCAGAAGGTGCTGACATTTGTTACTTGGGAAGTCAGAGCAGTTAATCAAAGTGATCTTTTGTGGCCACTGCCTCTCAAAAAGGAACTACGAAAAGCATCCCAACTCACATGCCCAAAGAGAGGGTATTCCACCTGCAGGCAGGCTGGTGGGTAAAACCATCCCTCTGGGCAAAGGACGTGCATTCCTGGCCTCCAAACTGCAGACTCCTACAGGTCAGACCTTTCAGATCTCAGGAGTTTATGGAGACTCTTCATAGTTTTGTGGGGATTTGGTCCTGCTCATTTGTGTAGCATCTGGCCACACCTGGTAGCGAGCCTTGTGAATCTGGGGTCCGAGTCATGAGGAAAAAAGCTCCCTTTGGGTGGTCACACAAATCATAGAATCATTTTGGTTGGAAGAGACCATTGGGATCATGGAGTCCAACCATCAGCCCTACTCTACAAAGTTCTCCCCTACACCAGATCCCTCAATACCACATCTAATTGACTCTGAAACACAGTCAGGGATGGGGACTCCACCACCTCCCTGGGCAGCCCATTCCAGGGTCTGACTAATCTTTCTGGGAAAAATTCTTTCCTAATATCCAGCCTAACCCTACCCTGCTGCAGCTTGCAGCCATTCCCTCTTGTTCTGTCGCTCATTGCCCGTGAGAAGAGACCAGCACCAACCTCTCTCCAATGCCCTTTCAAGCAGCTGTAGAGAGTGATGAGGTCTCCCCTCAGCCTCCTCTTCCTCAAACTAAACAATCCCAACTCCCTCAATCAATCCTCATAAGTCTTATTCTCCAGGCCTCTCACCAGCTTCGTTGCCCTCCTCTGTACTCGCTCCAGCACCTCGATATCTCTCTTGTGCTGAGGTGCCCAGAACTGGACACAATACTCAAGGTGTGAGTACTGACTTTACGTATCCAGGGCAAGAAACAAGCTAATAAAAAAAATTACCCAAAGCATAATGGAACTGAACCATAATGGAAGAGTGACGGGACACCCTGCTTTGCACCACACCTCACTGCTGCACAGTCCCACAGGCCAATATTCACGTCCAAGGTGGATATTTCGCAGTGAAGCTGATTTCCTCTATAGTTTGCAAATGTCACCACACAAGCCCACTCCTTGCAATAGCCTTGAAATTGCACTGGACATTTCCTAATCAAGCTAGGGTGTTGGGGTTTTTGTTGGTTTGTTTTTTTTTCCAGTACGTTTGCAGCATGCAGCTCTGTGGCGCGCTCTGGGAAGAGGAAGAAAAGAGGCAGAGGAGCTGGGAGGATTACAGATTGCCAGCAAACACCGTCTCGGAGGTTGCTGCATGCTGTTCCCCAAACCACAATATTTTCTTGGAAAACTCCTTGAAAAAAAAGTGGTTAAGAATGGGTCACACAGTCCATTTGATTAGCATGCCAGGAGTTCTCTCATGCTGTAGCTCCAAGTTCTTGTGCTTTTTTCACTTGCCGTGGAGTAAGGCATGAAGGATCAGCAGGTTCGTACTGAACACAGACAAACTGGGGCTCATTCCACAGCGGGGCTGCTCTGCACACATTGATCCACACCAGCTTATCCACGGCCAGGCAAGTGAAGAGTCTGGTCCATCGCTCAGCGAACCCTCACAGGGCACCAGGAGATTTTTCCTTGGGAGAGTTCGTTGCACAAACATTTTCAAAGCCAACACACTCCTCTTGATGAAGGAATTACAGCTGCGTGTCACCAAGTCAGGCCTGGTTCCAGTCACTGGTGACTGTCTGTCCTTTCAGTTTACTCAGTCTACCCAGCTCTACCAGGTATCAGCATCCAGAATTTAAGCCATCAGTTTTGGAGCCACCATATAGAGAGATGCAAATACGAATTATTCATACACCGGTCTCAAAAATAGCAAACCGTTCCCCCTCGGGTTCTTCTCCCAGGTGAAGAATACCATTTACTCCTGCATCAGCTAACTGTTTGAAGTATTGTTTTCAAATTATTTCCCTCCATCCCTGGGTCTTGGAGAGCTTTCAGGTCAGGTCTCGAAGAGCCAGTTGCTACTGGACTTTCTCTGTGCACAGCAGATGCTGATGTGCCCTGCAGCACCATGTCAGTGCCCTGGGCTCTGAAGAAGCCAGCAGCAAATCCTCCAGCAGTCGGCTCTAAACACCACCCCTGGCAATTTGTCCAGATGTTGCTGAACTCTGACACTTGTCAGCATTACAGGTTGTGTTTTGGGCAAAGCTGGAGGTCCGGGGTGAGCCTAGCATGAATGCGCTCAGGGGGAAAGCAGCACAAAAAAGGTCTTTCACATAAGTGACCACAGCGGAGTGAGGGGAAGAAGAAACAGGAGACCAGGAGCAGTCCTGAGTTTTACATCTGGAAGCATTTATGGTGCTAGATTCTCCAGGGAGCAAGATGGGGTGAGTGTTGTCACAGTTCCTTCCCTCCAGAAGATGGTTGATGAAGCCACAGCTTAGCTCTAGGCACTAAAAAACCCCACAAAAATGCAGGAAAAAATGACAACTATTCCTTGAAGGCTGAGCTGTGCATGATGGAGGAACTCCCTGGGGAGATCCTTCCACAACCCTGGCCTTTAACCTCTGCAGCTGGGGAGGAATGTCTTCAGCCAGCAAGCTAGGTCAGAGCAATTACATCCTCATCACCAGCCTGCCCATGGACAGAAGTCATCACTAGTCTGCCTGCTTGCTAGTTCCTTCAGCAAAACACACGCTCAGCTGGACCCTGCCTCACAGACTCACAGGGACTTTGAGCCTCAAGAACACCTTATTTCCATTATTTCCATTCTTTCCCTCGTTCAGAAAAAAAAACCAAAGCAAACAACAAACAAAACAAACAAAACAAAACAAACCCCAACACACAGCCTAGACCTCCCAGTTTTGCTGTCAGTGATATCACCCTCCCTTCCTGCCCCCTCCTCAGGCGAGCAGGAGTCAGGGTCCAGACTCCAGCAGATGGAGGATGTTTCTGTTCATGGTTGATTATGTGTTTGTCACTTTTATTTTAGACCTCCGGTTAAGGGAAAAAAAGAGATCAGGAGAAAAAGAAAAACACAAACCGAGAGGTTGAGAGCTGTTTTTCAGATGGACAGTGAGAGATAAAAAACCCTCACTAACTGTCACAGCCACTGAATGACCCAAAAGACATCCTGTACAGCACCCATGTACTGGTAGCATACAACCAGTAACTGCAGTGTTAACATTGTCATTCTAAAGAAGTAGGAAAAAAGCACCAGCCAGAGGTCAAGTGGGTTCAGGTAGCTTGGGTTCATTCTTATTCCATCTTGATTAGTAGATCTAGGTTTTTATATGAGCAGAGGAAAGCCAGACTTCCTTTGGTTTTCCCCAAGCCTGCCATCCCTGTTCAGCCAAGGCTGGTTCTCCGTTCGCAGGTGCCAAGTAAGAATCACAACTTTGCCAAGAGATTTTGCCTCAAAACAAGCTCATATTGCAGCCATCCATCTCCTTAATTCCAGCACATCGTTGAAAAATAAAGCCATATTTCCCCATATTTACTCCCTCAATGGTCTATCTTTTCTCCTGCAGTAATCTTGTTATGTGGCTGGGCAAAGAATAAAGTCTTACTCTGGGTATGAAAGATTGATAGACTTTATCTCTTAAAGAAATTAGGAGCTATGGAGCTGCACTTTATTGTCTGCTGATGTCAATGCAGTTGCTCCAACAAATTATCCCTTAGAACAGAATCCAGCCCTGGAATACTGGAAAGATAGAAAAAAAACCCATGTGAATCCATGACTTTCTGGTTTGGTTTTGGTTTGGGTCTTTTGTTTGTTTATTTTAAACACCAAAAAGTTTTAACAAGCCTCTAGGTTGTCAAAAAGACAGGATTCTTTCTCAAGGACAATGAAGACAGGGAGAGATTGTGCTTCTGGTGCTAACCATTGCTTATTACTAAATTACTAATTTACTAAATTTGCTAAATTACTTTTCTCTGCACATTACTTTCAGGAATTGCCTACTGGCCAAGTTTCTCTGCTGCCAGTTTCTGGAGCTCTATCAGATGAACATCCTGGCTACAAAGCCCTGCTGATTACTACGTGGTAGAGCAAGTGAAGGCCTCTGTTAAACTCCCACACTCTTGCTCTGTGTCTACAACAGTCTCTGAACTCTGGCAGGCTCTCTCCTGCACAGGAATACATCAGAAAAAGCAGCTTTGCCAGAGTGGTCTTCTCCCTCCTGTTGGCTCAAGGAAGAGTAGATTAGAAAAAACATTGGGAAAGTCAGGGAAGAAAAGCACATCAGGTTCAGAGATACCACTTTGGAAAGGCTCCCAAGTCACAGATAACTGGAGAGTGGGACTGTACTGGAGAGATACCAGCTGGCCTGTTCTTCCCCTCTTCCCTTGGCATCTGCTGCTGGCGAGCCCCAAGCGATAGGGTACCAGCTTGGCCGGCGCCTTGTCTGACCCTGGGCAGATGTTGTGCTCTTCGGTTAACCCTCAGAAACAACAGGGGACCAGAAGTATCAGGAATACCTACAATACCAAAATGGTGTGGTTATCAGTCCCGCACTCCCACAGGCGGCCACCGCAGCGTGACCAAGATGTTAGCACTCGCCGTTCTTGGACCCTTTGTTTTGGGCTTCCGGGAGGAGGCAGATGTGTAGCTTATCACTCACCCCACTTTTAGAAGACACAGGGCATTTCAACACTGCTGGCTTTGCTTGCAGAGTCATCGTCGTGGGGAAGTATGTGACCACCAGGCTCTGGCTCACAGCTAGAGCGCTGTGTTGCTCAACAGTGACAGTTGGGTTTACATCAGCCATCATCCTCTGTGGCAATGAAATGCTTCCCCAAGACCAGAGCGGCTCTTCAGATGCAGAAACCATCGTAACAGAACAAAAAAGGGGGTTTTGCTGCACAACATACAGACTGGCCTCACAGCCCACGAGGCATCACGCTGCTGGGCCTCCCTGTAACCATTGTATTGCCCGAGTCCCCATCCCTGACTGTGTTAAGAGTAGATTAGATGTGGTGTTGAGGGATATGGTGTAGGGGAGAACTTGTAAAGTAGGGCAGATGGTTGGACTTGATGATCCCAGGGGTCTCTTCCAACCTAAATGATTGTATGATTCTCTCTTCTTTAGGCACTTTTCACAGAGTCATGGAATTGTCAGAGTCGGAAGGGACCTCGAGAGATCACTAGTCCCACTCCCCTGCTAAAGCAGGGTTGCCCAGAGCACATCACTCAGGATGGCATCCAGGTGGGGCTTGAAAACCTCCAGGGAAGGGGATTCCCCGACCTCCCTGGGAGCCCATTTCAATGCTCCATCACCCTCACCGGGAAGAAGTTTTTCCTTATATGCAGTTCTTGTCCCCAGAAACTACCTCTTGTAGCAGGACCACCCATTTCATCCTGCCTCATCCCAGCAGGACAAGAAAATCCCCAAGAATGTTGTGCAGTTCGATCCAATTGCCAACAAGATTCGTAAAAGTGGGACCCCTATTTTTCATAAGTGTTGCTTTAACGGCCTGCAACATTTCTCACCCTTCCCAAGAGGAAAACTAGACTATGAAAGGAGTTTGTAGTCCTTATAACCTGGGCAGCCCTTTTTCTTCCTCTGAGACTCTTAAGAGAATATTCATTAAATGCTATGCCTCCACACTATAGCTGAACTGGGACGGACCCACCAAACAGACCAGAATATCTCCACCACTCAGTATTTATCTCCAGTACATCTTCCCTCATGTGGTGGAGCTCTTGAGGCATTCCAGGGTGTTTTCCACTCCAATGAAATTCCATCAGCACACCTCTTCCCACTGCAATGGATACCAAACTGGAGTGATACTGCCTAGAGCATGGATGCAGGCTGAAATGCCAGCATGTAGCAACTGGGGATTTCTCCCCCATTCCCAGAGCAGCTGAGTTGCTTGACATCAAGTATGAATCAGACTCCTTCAGGCAAGAACATGGGAAAATAAGAAAGGGAAGAGGTTTTATTGAACCCAGCGGCTTAATCTTATCCCAGGATGTGAATGCCAACGTGCTTTAAAAGCCCTCAGTGGGAAGAGTTCAAGTATATAAACAAACTAATTGTCTCCTTCCAAAGCAGCTTACAGAACACCTCACAAATCCAACAAGGTACATAAAAAGTGTATTTTAAGCAGCACTCCAGCCTTGTCCAGACAGTGAACTTACACGCTTGGCACCAAGAGACACAACAAATTGCCCATCAGAGCACTTGGAAGGATCAAGGTATTAGCATCAGAGCACTGATTACCCAGCGCAACCAGAGGGCAACCAGACATGCCGTCTGTAGACTGCCTGCAGGGCAGATTGGAGGTCTTGATAGGGTCAGGGCTTCTTGTCAAAGGCTGAGAAAATATGAATGTTGAAGCTTAAACCTGGAGCAGACAGGATACCTTTGTGAGGCAGGGTAATTTTTTCCACCAGGTAAATTCCTGGCCTGATGGGTAGGCTATGCAGGTGTGGTCATCTCCAGGAAGGACAAAGTGGCTGTTGCAGTGTTGTATTGGGGAAACCTCAGCGTAGAATTCAGCAGGGCCCAGAAATAAGGCATGAATATTTTAAAAACTGTTCTGTGTATCAATTCTATACAATTATATTAAGGTTTTGGCTAAGGATTTGCATCTTCTCTGCAGATGCAAAGCCAAGTCTAGGATGGCTGATGCAAGGGAGGGAAAAGAAACGTGGCAGGAGCATGCTTGGCATCAAACCCCACCGCCCAGCACTCACATCGCTGGAGCCTCCTCGAGGATTGGGTTTGTGTTGCAATCCTTCCCTCTCGACACCAAAACCAGTCTGCCCACTGCACGGCCAGATAACCCTTAAAACACACAGGGTCCTCAATGGACTGCGACCTTGCTCTTCAAGGTGGTCCATAGAAGCCCTGAGGAAAAGCACACACCGTTCAGACAAGGCTAGAGAGCACGGAGAAGTGGCCAGACCTGACCAGAGAGCCTACAGAATGGTGGCAGGAGGGGAGGTCCAAGGGTCCAAGGCAAGAACGTTCCTTGAAAGCTGGAGGAAAGGTTTGAAATGAGCAGATCAAGGGCTCAGCCTCTGTGCCCAGCTCCTGCAAGGCTCTCTCTTGCTCCAAGTGTTCTCGCTATATCACAGTGGCCGAGCCAAATGGCTTTCTTTGCAGAAGAGAGTCACACCGGGCAACGAGGAACCCGAGGTTCGGGGGAAAACAGGGGCTGCAGCCGCTCCTCGGGTCCGGAGAGCCGCAGCACTCGGCTCCTCCTCCCCCTCTCCCCCCAAAAAGGGGGGTCTGAAGCACTCAGACCGGGGGGGCGGGAGGGAGGCGGAGGGCACCGACAGCTCAGGGAGACCTGACGGAGCAGCCGCGGTTCTTGCCGCCCAGCCGGCCCCGTTCTCCCTCCCACCGCCGCCGGGTGTCGCCGCCGCTCCGCTTCCCCGCTCTGGCCGTCGGTGCGGATGTCCAGGTGCCGTTTCCCGGTCTGGAAAAGCTCTTGCCCACCCGACCCAGCCTGTGCCGAAAGAGGGGAGCCGGTCTCAGCTCCCCGGTCTACCAGGCAAACCCATCGGAGGGATCCCTGGTTGCCATTGCTGCTTCTCCGCTGGCCCGATAACTGGCAGAGACCCGATTTCCATAACGGGTGATGCTGTGGAAACTGCATGGGAACATTCTTTGCAATCCTAGGCTTACAATCTCTCCAGGGAAAGAGCTGCTGGCCAGCAAAATACAAGGAGGACTTCTTTTCAGTCTAAGGGGGTGGATTTTATTTTTAAAGTCCGTGTAAAAGTAATGCAAATAAAGATTTGTGCCTGCTTGTGGGCCCAGAAGACGGAGCGGTGGAGCAGCAGCAGAGACATTTTCCCAGGCAGCTCCGAGCAGTCCTGCTGAATGACTGCAACTGAAGTATAAGCAGCACTGCTGAATTCTTTGCCCTGGGAATTGACTTCCAACCAGTTAGAATTTGACCTCTGGTATCATTAGGTCAGCTGCGGCGTTCTGCTAAAGACCCGATTAACAAAAAAGAAGGAGGGTCTGCTAATTACAGTAGCCTTAAGGAACCCGGTTCTCGTTGGCCTCCAAACCAAGCAATGATCAAAACCATCATACCCGCTGCCTGCCTCATCCCAGCACTTCTCCCTAAAGCTCAATGTGCTTTCAGGGACCACCAGCACCAGCGTTTCCCAGGAGCGTCTGCGAGCAGAGGCGCTGGGTCTGATGCCTGATCACAGAGCATGTTGCGTGTCTGCACGGGATTGCCTTCTTGTCAAACTTCTGTCACCTCGCAGAGCCACTGCGCAGAGGCCAGTTAAGGTGCAGGGAGGGGGGGAAAAGGAGGGAGGGAGGGCTTTCCCAGGCAGATTGGGGCTGCCTCCCTCTGCAGAAAAGCAAGGCCACCAGGAAGGCAAACTGCCTGTTCTTTTTGTGCCAGTGCTGCCTCTGGTTCACGTGGGCAGAAGCCAGTAATTATTTTCTTTAATATCTGGAAATGGATAAAGTAGAGGAGGAAACAGAACTATCTCTGCTTCTTCTAGAAAATAGGTAAATGTAAGCACTGCATCCAGGGAAAGCAACTGGAAGGGGTCTCATCTTATCAGCTTCTTGCATAAACCCCTCCACGCTGCTGCCTTTACTGTCCCATATGGCATAAGGCCAGTGGGAGAGCCTCACAGAGGTCTGACAGGGAATATGCAAGGGAGGATACAGATACCAGGAGGCAAGGGCTTTCTCTGACTCATTTGCCAGCCCTGTCTTCAGCCATGTCTGTCCTTAATGGCAATTACAAGTGAAAATGTTTCTCAGAAGCCTACAGCTGCTTGTCATACCCCAAATACTTTGAATACCTGCCCTGGACAGGACTGCAGCACCCTCTCCTGCACATACCTCCTCCAAACCTCCATCTGTCATGCTACCTGATTGGAGCCAGGTCCTTTTAATTGCCTTTCATACTATCACTTCACAGACCCACAGTGTAGATTCATTGTCATATTACACCTTGAAAGCAATGCCTTGCCCTTGCTCTTAGCAGTTCACCCATCTTGAGTTTCAAACTCTTCACCCTGCTGAACTGTAATGCATTACAACCATATTTTTAGATATATTTGTATAAGACATGAGGGCCTGACTCTACCAGGGCCTATAAACAGGCACGAGGAGGCAGGCTCTGCCCCAGAGGACACAGAGACCACAGAGCAATCACCATACCTGAAGTACCGGGGGCCAGATCACATGAGTGATCCTCCAGTTCAACCCTTGAACTGTTGGTGGCAGCCCCAGGCCTCCATGGCAAAGTGCATCTTAAATACAGTGATAATCCTAAATTGCCCAGCTCCTAATTAACACACCTAAGACTCATTGCTCCTACAGTTGCCACAGTCTGATGCCAAGCACCTCATTTAACTTCCCAAGCTAAGAGCCTAGCTCCCTTGCTAGGCGCATCCTTGATGTAGAAATGTAGATCCCATTTGCCTAGAAGTGCCTGCAGAAGATACACCATAACAGCTGTCTATCCTGAGTTGGCCTCTGGAGAGACCTTCCTTCTCGCACAGACCACAGAGAGCAAGGCTTCCAATTTTGGCTCAATTTGGTTTGCATTACATAGTATAACTACCCTCCTGATTCCTCTTTAAGAGGTTCCAAACTGTCCATATCATACCTGGGTGTCTCCTTCTTGTGCCTCTTTGGGACCTCACACAAAACTTCCCTGGAATCACATTTTTTGTAAGGCCCAAAGCTGATCTGTACTCCCAGCCATTGCCTTAATAGAAGACACATATAGGAATCCCTGTGTGATTTTTACACCCCAAGACCTGGAGATGCGCACTCAATCCCCCCAGTTTACATCAGAGGTTAGTGACAGCAAATAGACAACCTCCACAGTGACAGGTATGGGATCCACTCTGCAGTAATGAAACAGATTTCCAGCCCACAGAGGCAGAGAAGCTTTGACTCTCAAGGCACAGAAACCAGCTCTTCCATCACTCCCCCGTTGGCACCGCCTCACACCCTTCAACCTGACCCTTGCCAAGGTCCTTCTCACTACCTGGCAGCTACAGTCCCACAAGTTCTGCCGGTGTTTCCAGCTGGGATGAGCACTGGTAACAAGCTTTATGCTACTAATGCCTTAAGACAGGGGAAACTTGAGGAACAAAAGGGATAGGCAGGTGAAAGACCACGCCACGCAGCCAAGCACTGGGCGTGAGGATGCGGCATCAGCTGCGGTGCCAGTGAGTACTCACCACTGGAATGTCCTGCAGGAAAGGGGCCGGTGAAAGGGGCCGAGAGGATGTGAAAGGAGGTGAGGAACTGAGCTGATCTGAGGGCTGCTCACATCCTGAGAGAGGGGAGGCAGCCCCAGGGAATGAGCAGAACCAGCGTGGTTTAGCTCTATAAGTGCCAACAGGTGGGTCTGGGTGGGCTGTGGGGAGTGGTGGCAGCTGGAAACCCCAGTGGAGCAGGGACAAAAGAAGGACCATTATTACTCTGTAAGGACACCTGAGCTGAATCATCAAGAGTCTCCATGCATCACAGTGGGGATCAGAGTTCCCCTGAGTGTTTGGGGAGGGAGAGCAAAGGATAATGACAAAACGGTGGTGCCTGTTCCCTAAGATGCACCACTAAGTCGATGCACCTTACTCCTGTGGCAGCCCTGGAGCTCCCCAGCTGATCCACGTGGGGCTCTGGCTCCTGTTCCTGGCATCCCACAAGCTTTCCTGCTCATAGCTACCCAGAGGTCACCCGTCCCCTCTGAGCAGCTCCCAAGTGGCACTGTCAATGGTGCAGTTTATCAACGAATGTGTGGTTTGCAGTGTTGTTTTCTCAGGGACTGAAATATGTTGTTTCTCTATTCAGGGCCACATTTCTTCACTTTAATCAATCTTTTGCAGATCATTAAAAATAGATATGCACAGAGTGGGGCACGGTCCTCCTCAAATTTCCTTTCATTTGTTTGATAAAGTGAAAGGGCTCTCCAGTTTCTTTCCATATGCAACATTTCTCACTTGCAAAACCATTAGAAGAATAAAAGAAATGCATATTTTGGATACTTTTCTCTTTCAGCTATTGGTCCTTAGCCTTTTGCATCATGTTCCCACGCAAAAAAAAACCCCAAACCATTTCTAACTTCACGTGACCTGAGGGTTCAGGGGTATTTTGCCTTTCAAACCTCTATACAGACACACACACACACACACTGTGACCAGAGCTTGAAAGCAAGTTTATCTTCCCCTGTTTTTTTAGCTCACATAAAAAAGATCGACAAATGTATGAAATATTTGCCATTTGAGAAGGTCCTCAGTCAGAGAGACAGACTGCATCATGTTTGACATCAGTAAAGTGACTCCTGAGAAGGACTGCCTTGATCTAAAGTTCTCATACTTGGGTTTTAATTTCCAGTCATATTTACAGGAATCTGTTTCCTCCAGTTTCCTAATTGGGACTGCATGGCTTGAAATACGCCCATCAGCTGTCATATGACTGCAGACCTACTTGACTACTTGAGATATGCATTCTCAGGCTTCAGAAAATAATTAGGCACTCTGGATTTTCCTGCAGCTTCCCGAGGAGGAGATGCCAACGACCAACATCAATGACCAAGGCCACTGGTCCCATCCAGCCTCACAGCTCCTGTGCCTTGATGTTGGAGTGATTCATGGAATTGCTACCACAGGAACCACCAAGATACATGGAAACTACACAACAAACCCACAACTGGCCGCACACATCCACTTTCCACTCTTTACACTGGAGTCAGACCGATCTCCTACTCACCAGGCTCTCGGTCCTTAGCGGATATGCACTCAAAAGATGGATTTATGGACTCTGTTATGCCAAGACTGGCTGCAGTGGGCAACGGGCCAAGCAAGGATTCCAGTGCAGAAGCACTGAACTTCTGACAAAATCCTGGCTTCAGCATCTCTCTTAATCTTGTGACACGCTGAAAACCTTTGATGGGTGAGGTCATACCTCCCCTAAAGTGGCCACTTTTGTCAGGTGCCTGCTAGGAAGAACTGGCCATCGGCCTCAGTGCTATCACCCAGGTCTCTTTTCCCTCCTCTGTGCAGCACAGCAGAGAGAGAGGCAGGAACTGAGGTAGATGTCATCTCTAAAAGGGTTTTGAGCCCTCCAGGACCCCAGAAACCAGAGACAGGGCAGGAGCTGTGGTGGTCATGGGACTTGCTGCCAAGGAGGCTGGGGCAGCCCTGCCAGCGCTGCCCAGAGCCCAGCCTGCTGCTGCCATCAGCAAGCTGTTCTCCCACCAGTCTGGCTAGAAAAGAGGTCCCAGGGACCACCACAGTGTAAACTCTTTCTGGTACGGAGAACTTGAAAGATAAATACCCTTAAAACCTTCTGCATTTCAGCTGTGGGCCTGATTTAAATGCATTAGCAAAAGAGTCTGATACGGTCTAGTAAAGGCTGAAGTGGCACAATGGGACTCCTTCCCATTTTCTTTCATTCCTGGCTGGCCCTTATCAGGCTTTAAAAGGGAGGTTTACTTCCAAACCAAAAGCTTCCTCCCTCCTGTAGCCCACAGTATGGTGCAGCAGTGCCCTGGGGAGCTTCAGAGACACAGAGTCAACTGGGCAACCTGGGTGCTCCATGCTGGGACACGATCCAGCCAGTGCAGCAGAGCATCGAGGGTCAGGATGAAGGTTGTTGTCCATCCCACCTCACGGATGGGAGGAGAGGAGGGGAAGGCAGCACCTTCCCACCCAGCAGTCACCCGTGGCCACAGCTCAGGGCTACTTGCACAGACTGGGGCAGGACCCATCCCCTTCATGTTGTTTTCACCAGAACCAAACTCAAAAATTGAGCCCTGAGCCATTTCCCGAGACCTGGGGTCAAACAGCGTGGATTTGGTTGTGTCCATATTATGAAGCTCTTAGTCTTTGGTCTCCAGCATGTGGAGACCTTGTGGTCCTAAGGCATAAGCTTTAATTTTTCGTGTGGTTTTTTTATTGGGTTTGTTTTTTTGTTTAGTTCAAGAAAGAACACACATCCTGTGCTGCAATCCATCAGAGCAGCACTTTCATAGCATGAAACTGTACGCTTGCCCACGCTGCCTGTTGGCACTGGTTCCTGATTTATGATGTTGTCCAAACAACGTTCGGGCGTCATGTCGGAGGGTACTATTAGCAGAGGATAAAATAGTGCCAGGGTGTGAGCTAGTAATTAAGAAGGACAGGTGACCCACTGGTCCAGTGCTTAAGTTCTCAAGCTGGCAAGGTTTTGTTCAGCAGCGTAGACACAGCCTGGGAATCAACTGAAGCTGGAGGGACGTGACCAGAGAAGTATGTAGTTTATACACCACTCTGCCAACTGGAACATCCCAGACCATCAGGAAACCTTGGGCCTTCCTACACTGCTCCTTTTCAGTGGCCGTCAGCTGCTAGACTGTGATTCAAGGGCTGTAATATTTATATCCTTGTCTAAAGCATGACAAAGTTACTTTTACTCTGAAGATTGTTTTTGGTACAAATGAGCAAGAACGTGAGTGATGAAGGCTTGCACGCTGTGTGAGGGGTCCAGGTGGCAATGAGATGTGGTGGATGTGCTAGGTCTGGGCAGCAAGCAGGGCATTGCCGCCTGGAGAGCAGGAAGGGGCTTTTCTCCAAGGAGAGTGACATCACTCAAATGTTAGTGGTGTCATGCTTAGGTATTGTGGATACTAAAGCAACAGGAAGATTTTGAAGGGCTGCCTTGGTTGGTCTTCAAAAGCCCAGTAAGCTACTTTGCTCCCACTATTCGTAGAGAACGGAAATACCATGGGAGCAGTATTGAGGTTGGGAAGGAATCATTGCTGATTATCCCTAAAATCCAGGGTGGTCCACACTTGGTGGAAAAGTAGTGAAGAACATTTCAAGCTCATTAAGCTAAAAGAAAAAGCATTTAAGAACAAAGACTTTTAATGTGTTTTGAAGGACATAAAAATCTTTTAAACAGCTCATTCTCTTCTCTTGAGAGCAGCAGGAATTACTCAGAGCCAGTGGTGTATTCAGTACCGTTCACCCTCTGCAAGTTTTCTGTTCTCACACACACACCCCCCTCACCCCTCCTTGTTTTCTCTATTTGACTGACTGTTTGAAACTATTTCCTAGTTCCAGTCTGAGAACAATCCTCCCTGTGCAGTCACTTCACAGGCAGCTCCTGGCTCAGATGCACTAGGTGGGACCTGACCTTCCCAGTGAAAACACCTGGCCCAGATGGGGTGAGTCTGTTCCCAACGAGGTGGCCACAACTGAGGGACTGCCTTTTTTCCTGCTGTTCTCTAATTTAATAATTTGTTCTCAGCAAGCTTAGACATTAGTTCATGTCTTCTTAGATATTTCTACCAGGCAGTTCTTTCAGGGGGTTCCAGTCAGTTCATGGAAAACGAGGGCAGAAAAAAAATCAGACTCTATTTTATTCTCAAAAAGGGAGACTACAAAGAGGTGTCTGCCCTCTCTGGCATCTGTTTCAAGCCTCACGTCTGGGGTGGGAAGATTTGTGTGAGTAGAAAAGCACTTTTGCCCAGCCTACGTTGGTTCCCTGCAGCACATTCCCCGAGCTGCTTCCAGAGCCCAGATGGACATGATTTAAGTGGCAGGGCTTCCATCCCCTCACCTTGGGAAATGCTGCCAAGCTTTTACAGATTTTGCTGCTAGGACATTTTTCTAACCGGGTTTCAATCTTAAATGTCCTTTTGCACAGTTTCGTCCCATTGGTTTCAGATACAGGCTAAAATTAAAAAGAGCAACGTGAAATGAAGCCAAGGGAAAAGCATTAAGTCATGTTTGCAGAGCACATTGAGAGAACAGGACAAAATGTCCTTGGGAGGACAAAGAAATTGATCGTTAATAATGCATCTCATGGTGCAGGCTCCACAGAAGTTTTACAACGGCTGTGAAGCCCGTGTGTGTTAACCTTATCGTCTTAACCAGATCTGCAGAGTGAGCATAGGGATAAAAGTAGCTCAAGATATGAGATGACAAGGCCTGTGTCTATCTCTTGTGAAGCACCAAGCAGCTCTGAGTCCTGCCACCGCACAGCCAGAAGGTCTTCACCAGCACTGAGCACCCACACGGGAGTCAGAGAGGATACAGCAGAGGACCACAAAGATGATGAGGGGCCTGGAGCATCTCTCTTAAGAGGAAAGTTGGGTGGGAGTGTTGATCTGCTTGAGGGCAGGGATGCTCTACAGAGGGACTTGGATAGACTGGATAGATGGGCCAATGTTAATGGCATGGCCTTCAATGAGGCCAAGTGCCAGGTCCTGCACTTGGGCCACAACAACCCCATGGATGGCTACAGGCTTGGGGCAGTGTGGCTGGAGCTGCCTGGCAGAAAAGGACCTGGGGGTGCTGGTCGACAGGCGGCTGAACATGAGCCAGCAGTGTGCCCAGGTGGCCAAGAAGGCCAATGGCATCCTGGCTTGCATAAAAAATAGTGTGACCAGCAGAAGTAGGGAGGTGATTGTCCCCCTGTGCTCAGCACTGGTGAGGCCACACCTTGAGTCTGGTGTCCAGTTCTGGGCACCTCAACACAAGAGAGATATCGAGGTGCTGGAGCGANAGGGAGGATCTGATCAACACCTATAAATACTTAAAGGGCGGGTGTCAGGAGGAAGGGGCCAGTCTTTTTTCAGTAGTGCCCAGTGACAGGACAGGAGGAAATGGGAACAAATTTGTAAGAAAATTCCATCTAAAGAAATTCCATCTAAACACAAGGAGGAACTTCCTTACTTTGAGGGTGGCAGAGCCCTGGCAGAGGCTGCCAGGAGAGATGGTGGAGTCTGTCTCCAGAGACATTCAAAACCTGCCTGGACACGTTCCTGTGCAACCTGCTGTGGGTGGGCCTGCTTTGGCAGAGGATTGGACTAGATGATCTCCAGAGGTCCCTTCCAACCCCATAGCATTCTGTCATTCTGTGAATCTTCTGGATCTGCTGGTTGGCTGGATGCACACAGCAATTGGGTAACTTTTAGGAGCAGAGCTCAGACTTAGCCAAAGTGCATTAATCTGACTCAAAGTATCTGACAAACCTTGTTTAAACATATGAGAGTTAAACAGCATAGAGGGAATTGTAGTGATCACTTCACTGAAAATGGATTAATATTCTAAACCCTGGGTAGAAGAGCTGAGTCTAGCAATCTCTGACAGTAGCTGTGATCATCCCACATATATTTGGCAAACAAAAGGGAGTTTTAAACTCATCTAATCTTTCCTGGGTTTTGTAATAATCAACTTCAGATGAGAATCATGCTGCGGATGGAAGGAACAGTCCTGGTCAGCAGACCCCAGCATCTGTCAGGAGACAGATAAGAAGGACAAAGAGGAGAGATTTGACCAGGGCAATGAAAGATGACAGAAAAGTGAATGCCAAAACTCAACGAAGACAAATTAAACCAAGTGGGGATTTCTCAGTGAAGGGAGCAGCAGCGAAGGAAAGTCTAAACGTGCTGGGACGTTGGGCCGGTCCCAAACCCTGATCCTGAATCTGAATCACTGCCAGTGGTTTTCCTTTGACAGCCTCAGCTGCCAAGGGGGGAAGAATTGGGCAGCGACTGCGGATGAGGAGATCCAGATATCCTCACAGCAGGTACCGCACAGATGGCTACGAGCTCCGTATCTTTTAGGTAACACATTGGAGTCCTAATGGCAGCAACGTGTGTAACAAATGAGGTCACCAGGACTAATATTATTTCAGCAAATTCCACAGGAATTAATCACGTTTGAGCCACAACGATAACAGAGTGTTGGTTAGCGAATTATCTCTCAAGCCTCCCATCCCTCTGGCACTTGCCTGTAAGCCTGTTTCTTGGAATGGGGCATGGACTCTGTCCATTCTCTGTCCATTCCACCTTTCTTTCAAAAAAAAAAGAAAAAAAAAAGCAGACTCATTTCGTGTGATTGAGATTTATTCTCAGGTAGGTCAGGTTTTTTTAGAGTAAGCCCATTCCAAAACTGCAGCATGCTATATTTTTGTAAGGTTTTGTGTTGAGGTTTTTCCCCCCTTTTCTATGCAAAATACTGTCAGGACCCTGGGAAAGTTCCCCCACCAGCCTGCTGGCTTTGAGATAAATGTAATCTCTTTATAAAAACACACACGTACTTAGCTTACACCAGCCTAGTGCTGGATGTAGTGTTTGCCATAAATCACACCACTTCACTGCCAGACCAAGTCTAAAAGACTATGAAAGAAGCATCTTGGTGAATATCCATCTTAATTCTTGTTCCTCAGCAGCAGGATACTGAAGAGAAAGGTTTTTATTAGTCCTCACACCAAAAAAAGCTTGTGAGATCTCCAGATAAGTGTTTCCCTGAATTAATATACCACATGGATCAACATATATCAATAAAAGGAAGTTCTTATGATCACGAGAGAGAAAATCCATGCAGGCAGAGCTGCTCGTGTGCATGTATGAGATCGGTGGGTCTGGTAATGGCACTGGTTTCCAGCATGTCCATTCTCCATGGATGGCTGGCAGGTTTTTACCAAAGGAATCGGAGAAATAAAATACAAAGAAAGAGAACTTTGACCAAACTCCTGGAAATCAGAGCAGCACATCCCAAGGAAGGTTAAAGTCAGGTTAGAGGCAGTGGGTTATCCCGTGGGCTATTTTTCTCAACCTGGTCATCCCAGAATAGCTGCTGGGTTCAGTTTCCAATACAAAAGCTGTCTCTGTTGCTCACATGGAGTAAGCAGGAAACCAGCAGGAAAGAGTGAAGATTCCACAAAAATTCCGCCTTTTCCTGTATTACTGGCCGTGCTGATGCTTTCTCTGCTCAGCTCTTGTTTGACTCCTGGGCACCCAGCCAGATTTCACCCTCTGGCAGGAGACAAAAAGTGCCGTTCATAGGCTAAAAATTGGAGCTTCAGTCTTGAGAGACCATTTGGCTGACAGATGTTTCTGCTCATCTGTCTCCATCATTATTCTTTTCGCCTACTCGTTTCTATCCTAGGAAGTGCGTGGCGTGGCACTAGTGCAGAGAAGTGCTAGGGGGGGGGAAACCCACAAAAAATAATAGTATAAAAACCTTATAAAAAAAAATAAAAGCCTTAGGAGATGAATTGTTAATCAGACACTGTAGGTCCGGTTGTGCCTGGAGGGGAGGGTCTGTACCTCTGGGTCTGGGTGGGAGTCTGCTTCCGATGAGTATTTCATGCAAATCAAAGGGCAGATGTTACACAATGTCTCTCTGCTTCCATTTCACAGAACAGGGAGCATCTGTGGTCCCACAGGTCGCAGAAATGTCATCTTACACAACTTGCAAAGCTGAGCCCCAGTCCTGCAATGAGTAGGGACACCTCCTCCTGTGCAGAGCTTCTCATCGGTGCCAGGGCCTGTGACTTAAGACCAGCACTCTTCACAAAGGATGTGTTAGAGCAGGAGGTCAGTAAAGTGTTGGGGAAAGCTCAGGAGGAATTCTGCTTTCTTAATTCCTTGAGTGGAGCAGATCTCATTTTTACCCCCTTCAGTGAGTCCCCAATGGATTACACTAGCCCAAAAAAAGGGGGCACAAAGCTCATTAAGTTTTGTTTTTTCAAACCACCTTCGCATACACCTTCACAAAACCACCCTGACAGGTCTTTGGCTGCTTTTCTATGCCCAGTAATGGATGCTGGCACCCTGTCCTCCATCGCTTCTCATCTCCGTTCCTCTAACCAAGTACACTCTCCTGGAGGAGGACAGGGCGTATCACTGCTGTGATAAAGGGATGTGAAATAACTCCTGAGCTGTGCTTATAAAGAAGCTAAGGAAGGAAGGTGGTGTGTCAATAACAAAGGCGTAGCCCCTGCAATCCTGTGCTGGGACAAGCGTATCAATAAGTGATATTTTACTTTCTCTGTAAGAGCTTTGACTGAAGCTACAGCTTTGATGCAGTCCATCACCTGCTCAGCTTGAGCTGAAGGCAACACAATCAGCCAATATCCGCTTGACTGATTGTATAAGATAGATGAGTGTTTGTCAAGTCCTCCTCTGCTCCACAGGTATCTATACTCCAGCTAAACAGAAACTGTCACCTTCTACAGTTTGTAGAGACACTTTTTATCAGCACTAAATACATCCACCAAAGCTAGCAGTATTCTTCTTCCTCATCAACATGAAAATAACTTCAGGACAGAGCCATACTTCCAAACTAGATGCTACCATCCACTGGGATGGTTGTAAGGCAAGAGAGAGTGGTTTAGGATACAGAGTCACCTTCATCAAGGGATACTGAAAGGCTGGAAGATAAGCAGGTCCTCTGAGCCTTTGATATTGAATAAATTCAGGAGCAGGTTAGGTAAGTGCAATTGCTCATCACAGCAAACAGTGGAAACTATTTCATTGTTTAGAATAAAAGATAATTAAGGAAGAGCTGTATTGTAGCTCTGCCTTCTGTGAGAGCTTTTCTGTGTTTTACTTTTCTGTGTATGGCTGGCTTCTCTACGTGAGACATGAGGCCAGAGCTTGACCAGGGCAGGACAAGGTCTTGAATGCATTTGGACAGAGCAGAGCATGAAAATGAAGGATTGTAGTTTGCCAAGCCATGTTTCCAGGCCCTGAGGACCTCCTCCAGACCTCATGGTCCCCCCCATAGCTCTAACACACACCAAGGCCCAAACCTCTGCAAAGGGCACTGTGATACGTGGGCTTATCAAGAGAAAGTGAACACTTTGAGCTGGTGTTTTCCTTCTTTCCTCCCCAAAGAACCAGTGGCACAGGAAGGGGGTCCTCTAACTTCTGCAAGAATCCTTTTCAATGGCATTTCAAAACAATACCTTTTAAGGTGAAGAAACCCATGCCAGCAAGTGGTGTACATGCATCAGCCACCCAAGAGCCTAAAGTGGTTTCCACCGTGCAGATCTACAAAGCCACTGTGGAGTTGTCACAGAAAGTAATGATGGCAAACCTGGGGCAATGAGAGCCAAAAACCAGCACTGGTTTTACCTTCACCTTATACAAATCCATGTCTTTGGCATGTGTGAGTGGTGCCACCAGCCAGCTCCATGAAAGGCACCCACTACAAAAAAACAACAAGGTGTGAGAGGGGAATCTTTACTCTTTCACAAAGGTTTAATGATCTAAATAAAATTTGAGGAAAGGAGGAAAAGAGATACCTGTATCCATGGTGTGATTTCGGTCCTGCGTTACACCTGTGACCCAGGAAGGTCCCCTCTCCCCTCCAGGTCCCCAGTGAGCCTGGGCAACAGGCACACACCAGTGGAAATAACACACTTTCTTTGAGATGTGCTCACAGGAGTGGCCAGAAATCGTGTTTTTTGGTACAGTTCCCAAGGTGAGCGTGGCAATCCATATAGACGGAGAGGGTGACATTCCATGCTGGAATCCTGTGAGGAGGAAGGAGATGAGCAGTGGAAATGGGAAAAAAAAAAAACCCAGCCATGAATTACGCTGCTCTGGGACAGGGAAATGGCTCGATTTAGGACCTGTCATTTATTTTTACCATGGGCTCTGGGACTCAAACGCTGTTGTTACTGATCTTACAAAAGGAGGGTGGAGGGGTTTCCTTGTGGCACTGGGCACAGGATGGGCTTGGGAGGTTTCTCATTCCAGGAATGTGACTTTTTATAGATCCTAATCCAGGAAATAAAGTGACGTGGTTGGCTCCTACGCCGAGATACAACCCTTGCACACTAGGCAGAGGAGCAGAGGAGCAGAGGAGCAGAGGAGCAGAGCGACGGCACAGGCACGCCATTGGAGATATGAAGCCTGGGGAGAAATGACATGTTTTGGTGGGAAGTCCACAGCTGAGAGGAATATGAAAATTATACAAAAGGGACACTAAGCTAACTAGCAAGCTGACAACAACCTTATACTGAAATGTAAGCTCCCAAAAGAAATAGAAAAAGCTTATGTATTTCACAAGTGCATTTTTTACACCATTGCAACCCCTAATCAATTTTAAATCCGTCTCTCAGGCCCATCAACACTTTGCTACATAAGTGCCTGGAGCACATTCTTAAAGGATGCTGTCCTTGTACTAAAACTGATTAAAACACCAACAGAGGCAAAAGGCTGAAAATACAAGTGTAGTGTGCAATTTCTTTCAGGATTGGCAAGAGTGGCCTTAAAGAGTGATCTGTGCTTGCACAGAGACATGTCCAGCATGAAAGAAAAACACATAAAACCATAAAAACCCCCAGAATAGTGCAAAAGCCTTTAGATTGATGTGGGGTGGCAACACGGTTCTGCTCCACCCTGACTTTCTATGCAAATTGCTGAAGCAGCTTATCAACTTTAATATGCTCAGGGAGTTTGACAAAATCAGACTGCTCTAATCATCGCCCTCTTTCAGCCTACTTTAATGATGAGTTAATTGCCCATGATGAGACTTTGATTTTCTTGGAATGCCTTAGCCCTTTGTAATTTTCAGGTTCTGGCTTATTCACAGGCATTTCCATGAATAACTGCAGTCCTTCTTGAGTAATAAAGGAAGACAGTCCCACATGGGCAGCTGAGCTACGTATTTTCTATGTGTGTAGGAGGTACCCGACACTTTCCTTCTTTCAGCCTTTAACCAGGTTTCATCTGCCCCTGTGGAAGTCAATCCAACAAGGCCAATACCCTTTCACTCTCCAAACTGAACCTCTACGTGGGATCTTGTACTCAAGCAATGATGCAGCTGAATGGAAAACACTCGTGGAGCCAACCAGTTTTCAGCACTGAGCAAAGCCGATGCGGCTGCTGGAATCTAAATTGGACAGCTTGAGGCTTTGGGGCTTTGCAGCAAGGGCTCTTTAAATTAGGAATGTGTGAAGACTTTCCTGAGGTTTGGCACATGGGCAGCATTCCATAAACACATCACAGAAATTAAATATAGAAAAGACCTGCTGATAGGTCTAATCCCTTTTGCTCGGACAGCACAGAATCGGTTCCTGTGGGACGGTTTGCATTGTTTGCTGGAGAGGAGTTTAACATTTCCTAGGTGATGGAGCTTCCACCAATTCTTCTCAGGAAACAATAGACAGCCTAACGCATCTCAGTGTCAAGGAATTTTTCAGAGATTGTCCCTACCTTTGTGTTTGTTTGGGTTTTTGAAACACACAGCTCTTAGACGAGTCCTGCTGGACTGTTATAACTAATTTCCTTCCCACTTGAGTGCTTCCAGTTTCAGGTTTTTCTGGGGCACTGCATGAACTAGGCAGAGGACAGGATGACACTTGCTGTGATCTCCCAGTTCGTTCCTTTTCGATTCCTTCACACAAGCTTTTCCCTTAAAATCCCCAGCCAGCAAATTCTTCTTTTCTACATCCTCCCTGGTTAGATCACTGCTTTTTCAGCAAAATGGTGAAATGGATGGCTGAAAGTCCCCCAAGCACAGGACATGGCCTACCTTATCCCTCACCCAGCATTTTGCCTTCCTTAGAACGAGCGTGCTGCGTTTTTTTCTGGGCTGCAATGCCCCTGTCTGTTCCTGAGCTGTCAATCATTTTGGCATTTGTTTTACCTTCAACCACAAGTCCAGTTTTTATTACTGGAAAGTATGCCAAGGCTTCAGCAACCAGAGCACAAGCTCCTCTTCAGTACTGGTTCTGTTCAAGTTCAATGCATAATGTAGGTCTCATCTTGGTGTTTGTGGAAAGCTTGCACAGGGCATGTAGCCATTCTTTAATTTGGCACAGTGGATAAAAGTTAGCACTGTAGCCCTGGAACGAGGTGTGTTGGCAGAAGCACTGGGTCCGGATCTAGAGATGGAGCAGCAGTTCAATGCCACAGTTGAAGAGAGCAGGTGAGCCAGGACCTGAGATAACAACGCTGTTGACCAGGACCACATTCATCGGTGGGGTTTACAGCAGAGATAACCATTTACACAGGGCTGGGTGAGCTGTGAGGAGTGCAGTCAGAGCATGAATGAGTTAAGAATGGCCCCAGTGGAGAAAGGCTTTGGTTGACAGCACTTGGAAAGTTTTTGCCTCTCAGAGGAAAGCTCTCAGACCTCAAAGACACTCTCATTCATCTTTTTTTTTTTCTCAAGACAGGGCGCTTTTCCAGCTTCTCACTTGTACAATGCACACTGGGATGTGCTCCATTCTTTGTTAAGTGCTGTGATCTGCAAGTGAAAAGTGCTGTTTAACTTGGAAAACCAAATACTATTTCCAGGTATGTAAATAAAATGCAAAAATGCTATTTCTGAGAAAATCCTTTTAAGATTAAAAACACCACCAAAGGAAGCCAGCTGCCTTTTGTTCCCTCACCAAACACGAGCAGGACAGTGAGGGTGATTACTCAGTTCTGCTCAGAGCTGCTGCTGCTGCGTCCAACAACGGGCACTACAATAGAATCATAGAATCATAGAATCATTTAGGTTGGAAGAGACCCTTGGGATCACCAAGTCCAACCATCAACCCTACTCTTCCCACTGCCTTCCCCCCATCCAACAATCAGGTCATCTTATCATAGAAACACTGCACAGTAAAGTCAGGTGAATTCGCCTGATGGTGACAGTTTTTATGTCTTCTGATAATAAATTTTGTCCTCTCCCAAATTCATCATGTCTGGCACCCCCTGCCATGGACAGTCTGCAGGAAGAAGCAAAGGGGAATAGAGCAGGACTCATGGGGCTGCAGCTCAGGGCAGCCCCAACACGCAAATATTCAGGTGCCCGAGAGGTGATAAACAAGCCCAAGACTGACTGCAGCCAAGGAGATATATATAGATATATAATGAGTCTGGTTAACATTTTCTGTGCCTTCTTTACTGATTTGTTTAGCCTAACATATCTTTATTATGCATACAGGAGAATCTGAGCCTTCTCCAGTAGGATTCATGTCACTTCACTGGAAGTTTATAAACATTTTGACAATTCTCCTACAATTAGGATTGTTTTTATATTCATACACTGACCCATGGTTGTATGTACTTTCAAGTGCTGAAGATTTATTCATTCTCCTTTGCACTTCCTAGAAACTCAGTAGCAATTCCTAATCTGGCCAGATTGCTTTGGGCTCTGGAACAAAGCTTTTCTCTTTCACAGACATATTAAAGCTGGACCAACCCTAAGATGAAAACCCATATGCTCAACTTCTGCCTTGATCTGTTAGCATAAGCCTTTCCGTGAGGAACACAGTCCAAAACCATGGTGGGTATTGCATTCCCTCATTTCTGAGGGATTTTTGTTACCCTTCTCTGTTTGTTTATGGTTTTGATGAATGGAATCGTAGTGGCAAATGATTGATTCAACTGGAGAAGAAACTCTCCAGACAGCATCTTTTCCTGTCAATCCTAGAGATGCTCCCACCGTGCTCCAAGCTCAGGAAACCTTGCTGGAGCTTTCACAGAAAACATCAGCACTGGGCACTCCCTAGTAGCAAAGTCTGCAGGGCAAAAAGGTAGAGAATGGATGTGCTGGCTGCCCATAAACCGATAGCCATAGCTCCTTCTTCCAGAGGAAGCTGTGAATAACACCCTATCTCATTTTTTGAGACCGATAGTGATGTGAATCATCCTTCAAGTGGGTGGGTGAGTGCCATTTCCTCCAAGTGACAGATGAGGAAATAGGCAGAGAAGCGCATTCCCCAAGGTCAAGTGCAAACCACAGGCAGGAGCTGGAGAAGAAGGATGCCCACCTTTCTCAGGCAACCAGTGAGGACAAGACAATTGCAGTGAGCACTTTGTGACTTGGTTGCCTAAAGCCTTGCCCTCTCAGTCCCTCTCACCTGCCATTGTTAAGGTCAGCACATCGTCAGCAGGCCCAGGCAACCTCAAAATGCATGGTTTTTACAGGAGAGCTTTGTAGAACTGGACCCAGTAACAGATGCTTCTCAAACTTATTTAGAAGCACGGGAGAAACTACTCTCTGTGGCAGGTGATGGGTAACTGGTCCCCAGAGGCACATGAATGTTGGCAGCGTAACTGGAGGATGGATCAGCAGGGATGGGATCCCACTGCCCCCCTTGTGAATAAGCTGCTCTTGGAGCTCTCTGCTGGGAGAGGGCCTGGATGTGGACCTCATGATCATTCTGGAGGTTGTTAAGACAGCAAAAGCATGAGGCAGAAAGCTGGGTCCAGCAGCAGTGTGCAGTTTCTCACATCCGCTCCCCCAGCACCATCCTGCTCACATCCTCTTGCCACAACCCCCCTGTTTGTCTCATTCTCCGAGTCCGTATTTCCTTCCATTGTTCCCCAGCAACTCCTTGGGCAATACTGTCTCCCTTCCCAGCCTTGTAGGCAGCCTGGGCTGTCCAGAGTGAACCGATGGATGGGCTTTAAACAACAGAACGGAATAAACATTTGCATCTCCTCAGACGTTTCCCCCTCCCCAGTGTCCCCACACCCATGCACACACTGCAGTCAGATGTCTGAATTCTCATACCCATGGACTCAGGGGTGGAGGCTGGGAGGATTTCAGAGGGTTTCTCAGGTCGTCTTGTCCCTCAAACAACTTGTGCTCCTCTTTGAGCTCCTGGATTCTACTTTCCCCCTCCTCTCCATTCCTCTCCAAGCACTATTTGTGAAACATAGAGCTCTATTTGCCAAGGTGCTGAGCATCTCCAGCCAAAGTCCTAAAGGCCAAAGTCCTTGGAGTCTATTTCTCTTTTTTCCTCCTCTCTTTTCCTCCCTTATCAGCAAACACCAGTTTGCCAGTGAAGACAGGCAGAAGGAATTGGCAATCCTGAGCAAACTAGGAATGCTTGTTCTAACCAAATGTCCCAGTATTCCCAGCAATTAAAGCCATCTGCATCCAATTTGTCTATCCAGAAACCCTGCAAAAATTGTGAGGACTCAAAAGTTTTTAGATTTTGAATAGTTTAATTTCAAGCTACCTAAGGTTACTTTGAGAAAAATAGAAACATAAGATGGAGGGGGGTGGAGGGGGGCTGGGTGTTTGCTTTTAACTGTAAACAAACCAGGATAAAAATAAATTTGGGTTGGTTTCATGTCATTTCAGTTCTGAAATGATTTGGCCCTGGTGCAAAAAAGTAAGAAAACAGAAACCAAGACGTTATCGGTTTTGCGAATTTGTCACAGGAGCCACAAAAATCCATTGCTGGGATTGTTTTACTCCTCACTGGTGTCTATTAACTCGACAGTGTCCCACAATGGTCCTATAACATCCCTGGGAATAGGGAAGAGCTGCTCCTTCTACCCAAATGCCGATGTGATGAGGAAGGGTGTCAACACGATGGCCTTGCCACCAGCTCGGTTAGGTTGCTCCTTAACCCTGATGCTGTTACCTGCCTGATAAGCACATTCTGTGCCTCGGGGTGCACCAAGACTTGCAGATGGATGGACTTTTTATTTCCTAATAGAGCAACGGGCCTCACCGTTGCAGGAGGGCTGATGGCAATCATTTATATCGGGGCATTTCTACATCTTTGCAGAAACCTTCTGGGGATTTCTGGCTTCCCGGAGAGCTCTCAAAGCCACTCCACCTTTGGAAGGCTGCAGGACAATGGTGTTGGAGGGTGAGATTAAATTCCTGGAGCTCTCCCATGCTTTTTTACAAAGTGAGTGAGGTCACAGGCAAATTAGCAGGTTTTTGGAAGGAGATAGGACTGTTTCTAAACATCTATCGTTTTGCTGTGGGATGTTTTTACCACCCCAGTAAGTGACTGTCCAAGGCAGGAGCCGGTTGAGGAAAACGCTTTGATCACACTTTGGCCAATCCAGTCCCCAGCGATGCTTCTAAGCTTTGCAAAACTCCTCCACCCAATTCTAAGCGCTGTGACTAACGCTCCTGCATGCAGCCCATTTCCTCAAAACAGCAATCACGGGCTGCAGGCAACAGACACAACCTTCCGACAGGAGACTGGTCATGCCTGAGTGATGTCCTCAACACAACCAGTTCAGCACAGCACGGTGGAAGGAGCGTTAACAAGGGTGTGATACCCTGCATAGGAATTCCAGTGTCACTAAGTAATTATTTGTAATAGCTCAGAGTAACAATTTCCATATGTAGGACCCAAAAACAAGAACTGCGAGTTGGGACATGCCTTCTCCAGCTTGTTAGATGAGAGCAGGAGTTCCACCTCCTCTCAAATAAGAGATCTATCCTCTGTTATATTCTGGCCTCTATCACCCCACCAAAACCAAATTGGCTGAAGACAGCTATGTCAGCGAACAGAGCTGGAATTTTTGCTGGAGGTTTGGGGTGGGGAGGAGTTGGCAGAGACCGAACTCTCAGCACCATGGTCATATGTTACTGATTAAGGAGCCTGGAGAGACGCACCTTTCACTTCCAGTTTAGATGAAAACCTTGACTGTCTCCTCCAGCATGGTGAGCTTCACCTGGTGCGACTGGGAAGCCCCTGAGACAAGCCTCCCGTGTGGTGTCCAGGCTTTTTCAAGACTGTCCAGAATGTGGAAATTCAGAAACAGAGTGAAACTGGGAAGCTAAGGAAGGGCTTACTAAAGAGCTTCCATCCAAAGAGGTCTGTGTGCTTCCCTGCATGGAGCAATGGGATTTTCCTTTACCCATCCCTCAGAGAGCTCCTTTATCCAGCTGGGCAGAAAAAGCCAGGAAGGTACAGGTTAATGCCAACGAGGTTATTTAACTGAATGGTGTCTTTTTTTTCGCTTCTCTGCTCCCTATTCCACACACACAGAGTCTCACACACACAGAGTCACACACACACACACACACATATCCTGAAGCAAGAGGAAAGGAATTCCCTGTGCAGCTGGGCGGCAGGACACGGGCCAGTGACACCACAAGCCGGTGTGTCCTTCTCCTGCCGTGCCCCCGCACCAGCACCACCTTCAGCCCTCCCCAGAGCCCGCTCACCGGCACCAGAGACACACACACAAGTGTTTTTCTGTTCCCTCGGTCCGCAGCGTCCTCCGGGCTGCAGCCGGCACAAATCCTCTGGCTCCCAGCCAGGCCAGAGAGGGCTTGGTTTTTTGTTTGGGTTTTTTTTATTTTCCCCTTCCCTCTGCCAAAGCAAATTGACTTCTGACACCTATCCCTCATGTTTGCATCCTTTAAAGGGGGGAAAGCTGAAAGCCCGGCTTCGCTGCATTTCGTTTCCACGCTTTCCCTGCCCTCTCCCGCCTGCAGGTTAAATAAGCTCTTTTTTTGGGGGGGACTGGGCACCTGGGTGACTAGCAGGTAGCTGCTTGCAGGAAGGCACACGTGCACACGTGTGTGCTGTGGACCACAAATGAACCCACACAGGGGCTGCCTCCCCATCTGCCCAAGGAAAGCATCACCGCCCTGGGAACCTGACCCTGTCTTCCTTTGTGACCACCCCCAGGCATTTCAGCTCCTTGGATGGACCTTGGCCACCCCGGTCAATGAAGTGCCTTCTTCTTGCCACCTTCTCAAAGGTTTGATGAAAAGTGCAGTTTGGGGCCTGGGTGCTACAAGTAGTACCTGAAACTGACAGTAAGCAATCTCTTTGAAACTACCTAGCATTTATTCCTGCAAGAATCTATCCCCACCACCCCTGTAGCAAAACAGATCCTGGAAAGCCGTTCCAGGAGAATCCATTAATCATATTGAACCGGCACAGGACCATCATATTTTCTCTTTCTGCCTTTAAACCTTCCTGACACTTTTTTTCATGTGGCTTTCTTGTCATCTCAAAAAAATTCTTAGAAATACCCATCTATCTCAAGTCTTAAACTGTCCAAAAATGCACAGTACGGGAGTCCTCAGGCCTCACAGTTTGATCTTGACAAGTCTTTGCAGTGCCAACTCCGTAATTCCTCCAGCAGCTGTGAAAAAAAAATGTACAAAATGTTCAGGACCCTTTCTACCCACCAGTAAAAATGTCAAACTGGTAGGGACAGATCAGTTAAGTGTGCAGTGACTGTACAACCCAGCTCAGCTCTGGGGAGAAGAGCCATTCCATAGTGGGGGGAATTGCCAGGCAAGGACTGTGGGGCCAAAGTCTCTACCAACAAGCTGTCACTACATGTTGCTGCCCTAGGACTTGCAAAGGTACCATGTGATGGGGAGGAACCGATGTTCTGCATCACAAATATCATTCAAATGACTGCCTTCAGCCTGACTTGCTGTGCTTATGGTGTTTGCTTCAGCAGTGCTATTTCCCACTAGAATATTGTCACATTCCAGCCATTTGACATGCCCATAAAACCATCATTTTAGCCTTCTCAATTCATTAACCCTCTAGAAGGTAAGCTGGCTGAACTCGCAGAGTTAAGGGACCTAAAGGATGCTTTTTATCCCAGCCATCACTTACCTCTCTCTCCTGGAAGAGACTGCTGGACAGCTGTGAAATTACTTTTTCATGGGCTGCCATGCCAGCAGGTTTCCAGCTGGAATCAATGACAAAGCTTGGAAATAAACTGCTGACTGCTTAAAGCAAGAGGCTCAGGAAACCCCGCCCCGTTCTGAGCTAGAAAACCAGCAGAAACAACCACCAGCAGCCACCACGCCGCATACCTCTTGCATCCATGCACATCCCACAGCTTCCCTGCGGGGCTGAACATCTTATTTTGCGGGTGCAGAACCAAAATTGTCCATCTCGGTGCCATCTCAGACATTATCCAAAAGAGCCTGAGATGGTTGGCTGTTGAGCAAGGAATTAGCAGGGCTTTTAGCATGTGGAAGTTCTGGGAGACAGAGGAAGAGTCCCTGTTCTAAGGAGTCACCCAAGTCATTTATGGACCCAGAGGGGGGGGACGTGTGTGTTTTTGGCTGTCTTGGAGGCTACACTTGATTAGGAAATTTGTTGTAAGCTTGTACACAGCTTGGAAACCAGCAGCCCTATTACCCCTTGGCTGATATTCCTCAATGGTCGTTGTTACTAATTGAAATTCAGGCTGAGGGATTTGTAATGGGTGTGCTGGGTAGTGGTAGCTCAGTCAGTAGAGCCACATGATGAATCTGCACATGCAAGGGCCAAATGTAGCCAGCCAGATGACACTGGAAAGCATTTGGTGGTGGAGCTGGGCTGCAGAGACCACCCTTAGGTGATGTTATATGTGAGGTGTTACGGGTACTGCAGCACACGTTGCAAGTTATTAGGCACTAGCTCTTAAAATGCTTCCTGGAAAAAGCTCCTGCAGTCCCCCAGTCGTTACTAGCAGCAGCCTGATGTTGCAAAACATCTGGACCACATGAAAGGCAGAGAGCATCAATGGTGTCACTCCAACAGTACACCAGACCACTGCAGCTGTATTCTGAGAACCATTCACCAGCAGTGTGACCTTTCCCAGCTGGGAAAAAAAAAACCCTACTGGCTATTGGGAGATATGAAGGATGCTTATTAAGCAGTTATTGCTGCTAATCCTAAACACATTCATTTCCAGGGCAACCTTTTCAGCAGCTTGGATGGCCAATGAGAAGTAAGAAAGGCTTTTGCCAAAATGTTTAGACTTCGAACATTTTTAACTACTGATGCAATGTTTTGTTTTAATTTTGTTTCTTTAGCTTTTAAACCAGTAGCATTGAATCTCACTGTGCCCTTTCATGGGGGACAGAAGAACTCAGAAGGATAAAAATATATCCCAAGGTCCCATTAATGTCAGACAGACTTGTTCCACAGTCCACATTTTAAGTCTTCAACATGTGAGAAGGCATGTCCCCTGTAATGGCTGCATGAGTGCCAGGAAGAGCCTTAGCATCTTCAGAGCTTACGTAGTAAAACATCAGAAGTAGCAAAATCTCTTTGTAAAATTGGAGTGATAATCCAGATCCTTTCAAATAAGCATCGTACTACCTGGTTCACGGGCACGGGCCAAGTAGGAGTCTCTAGAAAGTGCTGCTGTTATATCTACTTGGTCAACAGAGCTTCATGATATTTATCTGTCCCTGAATTTGACCATGGAAAAGTGCCATTTGCTGTGTAAATAAGCTCATTGGCTCTCTGCCATTGCAAAACACTTCGCTTACCTGTGGTGACACGTCCACACCTGGTCTAGGTTTGAGGACCATATAGGTAACGGATCACCCATGTCAGCACTGGCCTTCCCACCCACCTCCTGTACCACATCCATTTACGTAGACCAGTGTCTCAGGGAAGCAGCAAGAACTAGATGCTGGGAGGAAAGTGACTTAAGGCTGCGTATGCTGTATTTCCACTGGGGCTGGAACGGTTTCCAGTTCTTGTGCTTGGGCTTTTCTGTGGCAACCCAGCTGTGATGAGCATAAATACACATCCTGACTGACAAAGCCACGTGAGCAACAGCCGTAGAACCAATTGCACTCACCAAGATGCCTCCGTTTTGCCACACCAGCAATATTCTGTGGGGTAGCCTGTATGGCGTCTACTCGTGGAGCAGTAAAGCAGAACAGGCTTCTTTATGGAGATCAAACGCTTTGGAGTTTTAGTACATCAGAAAACATGGCCAGAGCTAATAAACTGAATATTCTCTCTCCATGGGTCTTACTCCTTGGGAAACTTAGAATAGAATCATAGAATCATATAGGTTGGAAGAGACCCTTGGGATCATCCAGTCCAACCATCAGCCCTACTCTACAAGTTCTGCCCTACATCAGATCTCTCAACACCTCTGCAAACTTCAGTGAGGCTCAGATGAAAGAAACCAGCAGAGAGCCATTTCATGCAGAGACACCTAACAGACATCCCAGAGCATTTGTCTTTTGTGAGTGGTAAAGAGGATCTAGTCTATTGTTCCTCAGAGACCACAAATGGATTCTTAACTTTGTTTTCTAGCAAAACAAAGCTTTGACTATAAACACAAATATGTTAAATTTGTCTTAATCTTTGGAAAAGATTCAGCTGGTCTTTTCTGGAATTTTATCATTTTAAGGTGATGAAAAAAACCACAGGTTTTAGAAACATGAAGACCTGGGTTGAACAGGGAGAGCTTAATGCTGTTTTCATTTCAGAAAGGATATCATCTAGTTCATCCCTTATTTGACATCATAACGAATGTAGCAGATTGTGACTGAAGGAGAAACAAGAATTCTCTTGCCGTGTTGATCATGGATCTTACTGTCCTCTGGGGGAAAAAAAAAAACCAAAAAGT
This sequence comes from Jacana jacana, assembly GCA_013400555.1. Taxonomy (NCBI): domain Eukaryota; kingdom Metazoa; phylum Chordata; class Aves; order Charadriiformes; family Jacanidae; genus Jacana; species Jacana jacana. The sequence continues at coordinate 227,961 of VZTM01007507.1, forward strand.
TATATACAGCAATATTTTACAATCTCAGACAAGCCCCTCTGCTGACAAGTGGAGACCTCCTCATGCTTCCTTTGCACTGGCAGAAATCTAATCCGTTTCATACACTCCAGCCAAACTCATGTTCTTGATCGTACACAGTTCGCCAAAAAGAGTAAGAGAAGAATCAGACAATTTCTTTAGCTAACAGGGACACAAAAGACCAAGTCCAGTGAACCAACAAGTCCATTAACTTCACCCTAACTGTGACAAGATCTAATGCACAGATGACTAGAAAAACACTCTGCGACAGACCAGTGCAAGGGAAGTGCCTTGCCAGAATCTGTTCTCCCTTTGCTCCTGGTGCCAGTCCATAGGCGCACACTGCTATGGCAAGGGCATCTCATCCCAGTTTGTAACAAGTTCAGGGCCTGGAGGGTAAAAGTGCCACAGAAGATCAGAATGTGCCATCTATCCTTGGAAACTGGGAAATGAGGAGCTTATAAATATGCAGGGACCTCCATGTGTTCCTGGGACCACATAGCAAGAAGACAGAGGAACTTAAGCGTGTATGGGGAGGAATGTCTGCCCTCCTCCCTTTGCATGTGCTCCAGTCAGGATGTTTGTACAAGAAGAAAGTCAGTTGAACAATAAAACCCATATGTCAGATGTTGAAGGGAAGTCTGGAGCCGAACCCACCAAAAGAAAAGATTGAGACCAGTTCATCCTCATGATAGCATTACCCACTCAAACATGCGCATCACAACATCCTTGCTAGGGAACCAAACCGATAATAGTAGCAGTGTGGTACTCTGTGCTTTGAACTTTTCACCCAAGAATTGCAAAACACTTTACAATAAAGCCTAAACATAGAATCATAGAATCATAGAATCATTTAGGTTGGAAGAG